>OY992536.1:189335212-189839793 GCA_963921195.1 Pegoplata infirma
GGCTCGGAATCTGAGACTTCTTTTACCGAAAAACTGTTTCATAATCATAATTTTTTCCTTAGAAAAAAGTGTCTCAGAGTTTGAGATATTTTTTTTATAGAAAAAGTCACAGATTCTGACACATTCTTGCTATAGAAGTCTTAAATTCTGATACATTTTTACTGTAGAAAATGTATCCCTATAGAAAATTTTTTTGTAAAAAAATTTTTAGATTCTGAGACATTTTTTTAAAGACATTTTTTTTTAGTTTCAAAGAAAAATTCTCTGATATTTTTTCTGAGATATTTTTTCTATTGAGAAATTCTCAGATTCTTAGACATTTTTTTTATGGAAAAATTCTCAGATTCTGAGACATTTTTTTATAGAAAAATTCTCTGATTCTGAGACATTTTTTCCATGGAAAAATTCTCAGATTCTCTGACAATTTTTTTGTAAAGAAATTCTCAGATTCTGAGATATTTTTTTGGTAAAAAAATATCTCAGAATCTGAGAATTTTTCTATAGAAATAATGTCTCAAAATCTGACAATATTTTTACCAAAAAAATATCTCAGAATCTGAGAATTTTTCTTTAGAAAAATGTCTCAAAATCTGAGAATTTTCTATTGAAAAACGTCTCAAATTCTAAGAATTTTTCTATAGAAAAAACTTCAGAGTCAGAGAATTTTACTATAGCAAAAATGTGTCAGAATCTCAGAATTTTTCTATAGAAACAATTTCTTAGAATCTGAAACTTTTTCTAGATTTTGAGACATTTTTTCTATAAAAAAATTCTCAGATTTTGGGACATTTTTTTATAGGAAAATTCTCAGATTTTAAGAAATTTTTTCTATGGAAAAATTATATTCTATAGAAAAAGTCTCAGATTCTGAGACAGTTTTTCTATAGAAAAATTCCCAGATTCTGAGACATTTTTCCTATAGAAAAATTCTCAGCTTCTGAGACATAGAAAAATTCTCGGATTCTGGGAAATTTTTCTATATAAAATTTCTCAGATTGTGAGACATTTTTTCTATAGAAAAAGTCTCAGATTCTGTTACTTTTTATTTTAAAAAAAGGCTCAGATTCTACCACATTTTTCCCAAATCCGATATACATATTTTTTTTTTTTAGAAAAGTTTTTAGTTCAAAAAATTTTCCAGAATACATGAAATTAGCCTTATACCTTCATCCTTGTGCCTTATACCCATTAACGTCTCGCATCTTCCTCCACATTTTTCTCGTTTTTCAAATTCTTCTTTTACTCCTTATAGACATCTGTACACATTCTTCCATGTGTTCCTCATGTAAATCTCTGAAAAATAAATTGTCATTAAATTTAGAGCGATAATCTTATTATTAAAAAAGCTTACGGTTTATTTTGACGATTTCGCCATGTTTTATCTGCCCAGTTACGACCAGTTAATGCGCGAATTCCTTTTTTTAATTTTTTACCGTGTTTTTTTTATTAAAATTGATAACTTTTGATTTTAGTAATTTTTAATAAATTAAAAATAATAACAATTCTTAAAAATATTTTCTGACATTAATTGCAGAAAAAATGTTTGATACAAATGACTAATTAATGGTTGTGATATACAATTTTTGTATTTTAAATGGTTACTTGTACTTGTAATTGCAGGAACAGATTTAGTATTTTAATATGAGTTTGAGTTGTCTCCTGATTGTTGAATAGATAAGACGTGCATAATGTCTACTTCGCCACCAAAAACCTTGTGCGCGAAATGTTTTAGTTCTATTAAATCGACATTTATTGCCTGTCATATTTGCAGAGCAAAGTTTCATTTCGAGTGTGCAAAACTAGATGAAAAACTGTGTGACTTATATAAAAATAACAATAACATCGTATTTAATTGCAATGATTGTCTTAATGTCTCTTCGGATTTGCTTTCGCAAATTTCTTTGTTGTCAAAAGAGATAAGAGAAGTTAAAAATCCAATTGCTACTAATATTTGTGAAGATGTGAAAGAGTTAAAGGTTGGGTTCAATGAACTAAAGAAAGACCTTGAAACTTAATAAATAAGCAAGAATTGTTTTTTTCTAATATACAAAGTGCTAATTCTCACAATATTGCTGGTCAGCGTTCATATGCAGGTGTTGTTGGTGGTTTACACACTAATAAACAGTATGAAGATGATGCTTGTTCTTCTTTGACATACCCAACTGCAATGTCTGAGTTGGCGTCGAACACGTACGATGCTAGTAGTCAACATAATGTATGGTCAAATGTTCGTAGACGAAGGAGAAATAATCGTGTACTTGTTGTTGGCGAAAATGATAGTCCTAATGATCTTGATGTGGTTGTCCAAAAAAAATATTTGCATGTTTCATCATTTAAATCTTCTGTTACGGCCGTAAACATTATTGATTTTATTGAAAAAAATACAGAGATTGGCAAACTGCATCTTGAGTGTGCTGCTTTAGTTAAAAAAGATGTTGATGTGAAAACTCTGAAGCATGTTAATTTCAAATTGGGTGTATCACCGTGTTTTTATGAAGAAATAATTAAACCTAGTCTATGGCCTAAGGATATAAAAATTCGCCCTTTTGTTTTTTTTTCAAAGGAAAGCAGTGGACCTGCCAAATGCATCTTAAGAACAACGTCTAGTTTAAAAATTTATTTTCAAAATGTGTCTGGAATGCGTACGAAATGCAAGAATTTGTTTGAGTTTTCGTCGCAGTGTGATTATGATATTTATGTCATCATAGAATCTTGGTTAAATGCTGATTTTTTGGATGGAGAATATTTTGATTCTAAACTTTTTAATGTATATCGTAAAGATAGAAGTACTGTGGATACTGGACTTGAAAAAGGAGGTGGTGTATTAATAGCTGTTAGAAAACATTTTAAATCTTTTTTATGCTCTAATATTGTTGTTGAAAATTTATTGGATCAACTTTTTGTAATTGTTCCATATTCTAATGGTTTATTTTGCTTTTGTGTTTCTTATATTCCGCCTGATAGTCCTTCTGATCTTTATGCTAAACATGTTAATAATATATTATTTCTATATGAAAATATGGTTGTAAATACTAGATTTATTGTTCTCGGTGATTTTAACTTAAAAAATTTATTGTGGAAAAATTCTACCAATGATAATTTAATTCCTATGAATTTAAATAAAGATTATGAAATTAATTTGATTGATACGTTTATGGATATGGATCTTATTCAAATAAATAGTTTTTTTAATGGTTTAAATAAGTTGTTAGATCTAATTTTTGTTCAATCCGATTCCAAATACTTAATTTATGAGTGTTTACAACCATTTTCTCGTAAAACTATTCATCATACTGCTTTAATTTTAGAATTAGAAATGTATGATTATATAAAATATTCAGATGATTTATCCTATAAACAGTATAACTTTAATAGTTGCAATTTTGATGCATTAAATTCCATTTTATTTAGCGTTGACTGGCAATCTATGGTTTCAGGTAATAGTATAAATACCTCATATGAATTATTTTTGAATGCAGTGCTAGGCATTTGTAATCATAATATTCCATTGAGGATTAATAAAACTTTCAGCCATCCGTGGTATACAAAAGGGTTAAAAAGATTGAAAAATCGAAGAAATAAACTTCACAAACGCTATGCAATAACAGGTTGTTCTGATGTAAAAAATCAATATCAACAGTGTGAAAAAGAATTTAACTTTCTTAATAAATTTTTATATAAACAATATATTCTTAAAATGGAAATTAATATTAAATCAAATCCTAAATCGTTTTGGAAATTTATTCGTTCAAAAAAGCAATGTACTGATATTCCATCCTCCATGGTATATGAAAATGTTGTTACAGATAAGCCAGATGAAATAGTCAATTTGTTTGCTACATTTTTTAAATCTAACTTTAATAATTTTTCTTCTTCTTCATCAGTTCCCTTTTCTAGTGGTAATATTTCTACAATTCTTGGTAACATAGTTTTGTGTGAAGAAGATGTATTAAATGCTATTTTAAAGGTAAAAAATTCTTTTTCTGTGGATGCTGATGGATTGTGTTCATTTTTGTTAAAGAAATGTTCTTCATCTCTTTTGCTACCAATTTTATTGATTTTTAATAAATCTTTGAATGAAGGTGTTTATGCTGATCGTTGGAAATTTACTTTTATCACTCCAATATTTAAATCTGGTCGACGTGAAAATATTTCTTGCTATAGGTCAATTGCAAAATTAACAGTTATTTCCAAAATCTTTGAGCATGCTGTTTATAATAGATTATATTTTATAACTAAATCGTTAATTATACCTCAACAACATGGTTTTCGCCATGGCAAATCTACAATTTCTAATTTAGCTTTTTTTACAGATTTCTGTATTCTTAATATTGAATCAGGTTTGCAAATTGAAACTTTGTATACTGATTTTTCAAAAGCATTTGATAAAATATCTCATGCTATTTTACTCAATAAACTGTTAAGTATGGGTATTCACTCGTCACTATATTCGTGGTTGACTTCATATCTCCAGAATAGGATTTGTGTTGTAAAAATTGATAAATTTGAATCTGAATCTTATATTCAAACGTCTGGCGTCCCTCAGGGGAGTGTTTTGGGGCCGTTGCTCTTCAATTTATTTATAAATGATATACATACTTGTTTCAATTATTCGCAATTTCTCCTATATGCAGATGACTAAAAATTTTTTTCAGTTATTAAATGTTTCAATTAGTGCCTACGGTCAGTACCGTAGTACCGGGAATACCGGTATTCCCGGTTCTCGGTATTCCCGGGAAATGGTACCGGTTTCCCGGTTCTTGAGTTATTCCCGATATTCCCGGGAATACCGGTATTCCCGGTTCCGGTTCTGACGGTATTCCCGGGACTACCGGTATGTATATTTTGTAAAATTGTGTAGAACTAAAATTTTTTCTTTGCTTTTACCAAAAAAATACAAAACATATTGAAAACACCATTTCCTAATTTTTTTATGAACTTAAGAAAAATATAGTTAAATGATTTTTTAATAATTTTACAAACACAACAGAATATTTCTGAAATACTCATTAAATGGTAAAATTTAAATATTTTATGGTATAGTATTTTTTTATTTTTTGAGAACCGGTACCAACATCAGAACCGGGAATACCGGTATTCCCGGGAATATATCTAGAACCGGGAAACCGGTACCAGAACCGGGAATACCGGTATTCCCGGGAATACCGAGAACCGGGAAATGGGGGGCACTAGTTTCAATGATATGATAAATTTACAAAGTGATGTAGATAATTTTTACTCTTGGTGTATCCATAATGATTTAAATTTAAATTTGAATAAATGTGTTCATGTTTCCTATTCACATGCTAGAAATCCAATAAAGTTTTCTTTTAAAATTGGTCGTGATTTTATAAGAACTGTCGATGAAGTTGAAGATTTAGGCATTTTGTTTGATTCTAAATTGACTTTTCTACCGCTTTTGCATCGAATTATTCCTAGAGCGTATTCTACACTTGCATTTATTAAGAGAAATTGTAGTGATTTTAATGACCCCTATACAATTAAATTATTATATTCGTCATTTGTTAGGTCTAAATTAGAATATGGTGCTATGGTATGGAGCCCCTATTGTAAAATTCATATTTCACGTATTGAATCTATACAAAAACGATTTATTTACTTTGCTTTACCTCACTTAAATTCGATGTTATCTCCACCATCTTATGATGCCCGTTGTAAGCAAAGGTTCGAAAGAATTAATTCTTTAATTCAATTTCCTAATTCGAATTAAAAAAATAGAATTTGGCATTCCCTAAAATCATTCAACTTTCATAATCAGTGAATTAATTCTTCAAGAATTCATTCCTTAAGAATGATCATTCTGTAGGAATGAACTATTTTTTTATCCAAATCAATCTACTACAAATTGAATGGTGAAATTTTCTTATCATTCAATTTAAAACAGTGAAGCGCAACACACTCACACACACATTTATGCTTGTGTGGGAAGCAGCAGACGAGACGTCAACAAAACAACAACCGATCGTTTACACACGAAGATGCTTAAAATGCACACAAGCAACACATTTTTAAAAATACAAAGGGAATGAAATAAAAAAATCATCATTCAATTTGTAATAGATTTGAATGATGAAAAATTTTGATCATTCAATCGAATGATTGCTTGCAAGGAATTAATTCTCTTGGGAATTAATTCAATTTGATTTAAGCTTTGAGAATTAAGCCATTGAATTAATTCGTGTTGAATGCTGGTAAGGAATGATAATTCAAAACTTATTAAAACAGAATTAAACTTTTGATGAATTAATTCTCAATAGAATTAATTCGTTCGAAGCTCTGGTTGTAAGCACCTGGGTTTGGAAAGTTTAGGAAAAAGACGTAAGATTCAATCAATGTTATTTATTTTTGATCTCATTAATGGTAATATTGATTGTCCGGAGCTTTTATCGAAATTAAATTTCCTTGTTCCCTTTAGAACTCTTCGTCGTTATGATTTATTTTATGTTGGTTGTCATCGGACCAATTATGCACTTAATAGTCCTATAATCCGATCGTTAACTGAATTTAATAATTTGAATAGCAAATATATTGTGGAATTTGATGTATCAAAAACATGCTTTAAAAATAGTTTATTGCCATATTTAACTTAATTTGTAAACTTATTTTTACCTTTACATTTTTTTGTAATTTATCACTTTTTTTTTATGTATTTTATTTTTCAAAATAAAATTTAATTTTAATTTTGTATTAGTTATAGTCTGTTAAAGAACATTGTTCTATAGACTGAATAAATAAATATGTAGTTTATAAGGGGTGGTCCAATAACTGGTATCTTTTTAAAACATGCAATGAAATGAACAATACTCAATAGTTTTGAAACCTTATGGCTTTATTTGAAAGAGCAAACATTCCCGTTTTTTATGGCAAACGACTTCATTGATGCGTCTTCGGCTTGCTCCGCTGTATCGCGTTGTAGCGCAGTACTGCGCTGCCAAACTGCACGTTTTTCGAAAAAAAGTTTTTAACCGAAATAAGGCACTCAAATGAGGTTATGTTAACAAACAAATTGGTACATCTTGGGATCGTAAAACTCGCAAGGTATTGTAAAGAATCCAATTCATCTATAGAAAGCAATAGATTTGAGTATCAGCATCATTACACAATATTTTCAAAAATACAGCTGAAACTCCCATTTTCGTCAAAGATGAGCGCTACATAGCCATGATTACCGACTTTTTGTTGGCCGTAATAGAATATACCAACTTGGATGACATTTATTTTCAGAAGGATGTCGCAATATGTCCCACAGTCCATCAAACAATCGATATTTTGCGCACTTAGTTCGGAAATCGTGTTTTTCGCCATATTCGCGGTGACAATTGATCACTTCAGAGCTGCCGATTAAAAACTTTAAATTTTTTTTTGAGGGGTCTCGTAAAAGATTCATGCAACATGGGAATCCAGAAATGTTCTAGGCCCATTCGACGAATATCGTTCAAGCCATTCGTGAGATAGAACCAGAAACATTAGAAAAATGGGTGCCGAGAATGAGCTACTGCGGAGCTAACCCAGGCAACCGCATGAATGAAGTCGTTTGCCATAAATAATGGGAATATTTGCTCTTTCAAATAAAGCCATAAGGTTTCAAAACTATTAAGTATTGTTCATTTCATTGCATGTTTTAAAAAGATACCAGTTATTGGACTACCCTGTATAACCAATATATGGTCAATAAGGCACTTATACGATTATATTGATATTTTTTCATTCATTAGTATAGTTTTTCTTCTCTTACTGTGGAAAATGAGTAAGACGATATAAATTATGTATTCAATAATAGAAATTTGATATTTACAACTGAATCCCAACTACTTTTTTTTTCTGTGTGTACAGAAAAAATCATAATAAACAAGAGAAAAACACTAAAAAAACCTTAACCCGGGTAAAAATGAAATATATATGATCATATATGAAGATATGTATTAGACTGCCCAGAAAAAAACAAAGTTGTTATTTTCTTGGGGGATACCTGCAAATTTTGTTCCTTTTTGTGCAAAAAAATTTCGGTTTTTTTTTGGGATTTTTAAAATAATATCTAGAGGTCGCGATCTCGCGTTTTATAACGATTTATTTTTTTTGAGTTTTTTATTATTTTAAATTGTTAAATATGATTAATATGATAAAATATTAATAATTTCAGACAAAAAAAAAATTAAATTAAAAATTAAATATCGCTCATTCCATGAGATGTCTCCCAGCATCTAATAAAATGTTCTTTAATTTATTTGAAATTTCGCACACAGGTACACTATGGAGCAATTAAAATAAATTCGTTTTTAGTTTCGCGAAAATCCACGAATTCGCGAACGCGAATATATTCGCGAATTCACGGATTTTCTCGGAACTAACAACTGATTTATTTTAATAGCTTCATAGTGTTCATGTGTGCAAAAATTGAAATAAATTAAAGAACATTTGATTAGATGCTGGGAGACATCTCATGGAATGAGCGATATTTAATTTTTAATTTAATTTTTTTTTGTCTGAAATTATTAATATTTTATCATATTAATCATATTTAACAATTTAAAATAATAAAAAACTCAAAAAAAATAAATCGTTATAAAACGCGAGATCGCGACCTCTAGATATTATTTTAAAAATCCCAAAAAAAAACCGAAATTTTTTTGCACAAAAAGGAACAAAATTTGCAGGTATCCCCCAAGAAAATAAAAACTTCGCTTTTTTTCTGGGCAGTCTAATATGTATATGGATCATATATGGATTTAGATATCCATATATTATCATATATGCCTCCATATATGTTCATATATGATCTGATCCGAAAATTGGCCCGATATGACCTCATACCGGGCCAATTTTCGGATCAGATCATATATGAACATATATGGAGGCATATATGATAATATATGGATATATAAATCCATATATGATCCATATATCTTCATATATGATCATATATATTTCATTTTTACCCGGGAACTAATGATTCAAATCCGACCTGAGGTTCCCTGCAAAAAAAAATTTGGGTAAAAAAATCTGATTATAGCCTTAAAAGCTATTAATCGATATATCGACAATTTTGCTTAAATTTGGCAAAAAATTAAAATTACATTGTTAATTTCACAAAGAAAAAAAAACGTTTTTCTTTTCGGAGTTCAAGTCTGATCTAATACGAAGAAATTAAGATGGTTTTTAAAAAAATCCGTTAAAAATTGTACAAATTATATGCATTTTAGTAAAAATGCAGAAATTCAGTTTTTATACATTTTAAGTAAATATGTTGACACCAGCTTACAAATTTTAAAAAATTGTTCTATTCACGATATTTAACATTTATTTTCCATGTAAAATCGTGCACTGAATCCGAAAATGAAGTCGAAAAGTTAAAATTTTTAAAAGTTTTTATAATATTGCCAAATTCAATATTTAAAAAAGTGGTTTGAAATAAATAAAAATATCTCCGGACAAAAATCGGAGGATTTGATTTTTTTTTTTTTTTTTTTAAATTAAATCAATTCTCTATACAATATTATGTCCATTCCATTACCAAATTTTCAAACTATAGTATACTTAGTATATTTTTACTACAATTGGAAAGTTTAGTTTATTTTTTGTGTTGAAAATTTCCGGCTGTAGTAAAAATAGTAAAAAACAGTAGATTGTAGTAAGGTAATCGAACGGACCTATTTTTCAATCTGATTATCGTTTTAGAATCTATTAATCGATATGTGGACAACTTTACTTCAATTTAAACTTAATTTAAAAAAAAATGTAAATTCTATTGTGTTTTAAATTATTTTTCTGAATGTACAGTTCAAGTCTCATTTACTAGGAAGAAAATAAGACAGTAAAGTTACAAGCATTTGAACGAAAATGCACAAATTCAGTTTTATACAAAAATAGTTGTGTTTGTTTATTTGTGTTTTTCTGATTGAAGAAGAAAATTGTGTCTTCTAAAGATTAAATTAAATGTGGATTTACCCTAGACCATGGTTTCTGTAGCCACTTCTACGTCATCAGTAGGCAATTACATTAAATTGATTATTTGATATTTGCTAGAAAAATTCTTTATATGTTTTTTTATCAACAGACTAGCCTGACATGAGCTTCGAACCTGTGTCGTTAAAATCTCTCATGTTTTGTAAGCCGAAGCCATAACCACTAGGCTATACTCGGTGTATAAACATCAGTGACTAAACGTCGTTTGTTTTTAACTCACAGTAGGTTTCGTGTGTGACGTATACAGAAAAGCTTTTTCTCTAACTCAAGCAATGCATTTAATCTAGAGACCAACAACAATTTTCTTAATCTTTCATTTACTTTATTTTATGCAAACTTTACTATAGCAGAGAATTTTTTGTTCTTCACACTACAGTAACGCATAGTTAAAGTGAATTGCTCACACGAGCGACATTTGTCAGTATTTCTATATTTATTATATTTTTTCGGCGTAAGCCAAGTGTATTTAATTTGTTGTTTGTGTTTTTCTGATTGAAGAAGAAAATTGTGTCTTCTAAAGATTAAATTAAATGTGGATTTACCCTAGACCATGGTTTCTGTAGCCACTTCTACGTCATCAGTAGGCAATTACATTAAATTGATTATTTGATATTTGCTAGAAAAATTCTTTATATGTTTTTTTATCAACAGACTAGCCTGACATGAGCTTCGAACCTGTGTCGTTAAAATCTCTCATGTTTTGTAAGCCGAAGCCATAACCACTAGGCTATACTCGGTGTATAAACATCAGTGACTAAACGTCGTTTGTTTTTAACTCACAGTAGGTTTCGTGTGTGACGTATACAGAAAAGCTTTTTCTCTAACTCAAGCAATGCATTTAATCTAGAGACCAACAACAATTTTCTTAATCTTTCATTTACTTTATTTTATGCAAACTTTACTATAGCAGATATATATATATTTTGGCTGTGCTGCATGTGAAAACACACAAATATAACTGTTTTTGTATAAAAACTGAATTCTACATTTTTACTCAAATGCACTCAACTTTAACATTTTTCAACGGATTTGTTTAAAAAACCTCTTATTTTCTTTGTTGTAGATCCGACTTGATCTCTAAAGAGAGAAATGAATTTTAAATTTTTTTTCTGAATTTTAAATTTTTTTTCTGAATTTTAAATTTTTTTTTTCTTTGAAAAATTAGCAATTGAAAAATTAGCAATATCTCAAAAACTGGTCTAATTTAAAATTGTTTGAGTGTATTTTCGGATTCAGCGTAAGATTTTACATGGAAAAAATGCAAAAGGACTTGGATCGCATTTTTTTTTTAATTTGTAAACTAGTGCTATCAATGCTGCATGATACCAAATATTTTACGGCTGGTGTCTAATTTTTAAAATGATTCAGGACGCCATCTCAGTTTGACTACATAAGCTAAAGACTTAAAAAAAAAAAGAAAATAAAAATGACTATTTTCATTTTCTTAAAACCTAAAAGGTTTGTAACTTCGATTTGTAACTTGGATTCACCTGCTGGTTAATAAAAACGTGTCTCAGCAGCTGGCGAATAAAAAGTAACATAATTATTTTCAACAAGATTTTTTTCGTCAACATTTTTTTTTTTTTCATTAATTTTTTTTCGCCATACATTTTTATCATCAATTTTTTTTTTTCATAAACTTTTTTTTTGTTTTTTATCAATATTTTATTTTTATCATTTTTTTTTTCACCAATTTTTTTTTTTTTTTCATTAATTTTTTTTATTAATTTTCTTCATAATTTTCTTCTTTTTCTTCAGCAGTTTTTTCATCAAATATTTTTTATGTAATTTTTTCAAAAATTTTCTTTTCATATGTTTTTTTTTACAATATTTTTTTTTATATTTTTTTTCATTAAAAATTTGTTATTTTTTATCAAAATTTTGGTTTTCATTAAAACAAAAAATATTAAAGGTTGGGTTATCATAGCGTATGATTAATAGATATCAATGGTATTTCATTCTTTACCAATATTGATCATACGCACAGTGTGACTTTTTGTAGTATTCGCTCAAAAGACAATTCAGACTGAAACACTATTCTTGTGAGTGATTTAGGGCCTAATTTTGTTAAACGCAACGCGCCATTTTACCTCGCGTTGGACAATTTTCTATTTTGTAAAACGCGGAGGCTGAACAACGGTTTTATCGCGTTGACTTATGTGTTTTTAGAACAAATTTTATGGAAAATGGAATTTTGTAAAACGCAAGAGAGTTTTTTTCATCACTTGAAATGTCAAAATGATCACTTGAAATTTTGGGGCGTCGATGTTACAAAAATGCTTTTAAATAGCAAAAAATAAGTTAATAACGTTGGAATGTGTAAACATACAATAAAAAAGTAATAAATATGTAAAAAAAACTTCTCAGGCAGAAGAAAAACATCAAAAATAGCTTGATGGTCCGTGGCTGTTTTCAACTATTTTATGTTTAAAAAATACAAAATTTCTTTTGTTTACTTTTTTTTTGTTCTCTTGTTTCTCAAATATTCTCTTTGCTGGTGTTGCCTTATCATATATATTTGTTTTCCCCACGAAAATGGGTGTGTATCCCCTACAAAATGGGTAGGCAATTTTCTTAATTTTAGAATTCCAATTCTAATATAATTGACATTTCAAGTGATAACGTAAAGATTGAACGCAAAAACGTAGAGATTTTCAAAATTGCATTTTTTAGCCTCGCGTTCACGTTAGAGTTGGTTCTTAGAATTGTTCACCAAGTTACGTTAATTTATCGTAACTTACATTTCTTTGTATTTTCTTAATCTTCTACTTTACTTTAATTCTTCTCTTTTCTTTCTTAAGGCGGATAACTCAATTTCCAGTTAGCTGCTACTGTCGATTTTACGGAGCTTTATATGTAAAAATTTGTATGAAAAAGTTAAATTTAATGGAGAGTTTTTTTATAGGGAAGCATTTAGTAATCCCGTCTTATTCACCTAAATCTTAACTGTTATCATTCAAATTTAGCTTTAAGAACTCCTTATTGTAATTTAAGTTTTTTTTTGTATGACACATGCTACGTATTTACTTCTATTGATACAAATAACAACTAACAAGCCAACAAGCCAAAAAAACATCAACAACTAGAAAATGGCTCGCTACCACACCATATCATGGATATGAGGCATTCCACACCAAATGTTCAGCAAAAAAAAAGTTGTATCGTGTCAATATGAAATCATTTGCAAAGTATTCGCTCTTAGGGTACTATTAAATAACAAAAATAAAATTTAAGTTTTTTCAAAAAGTGGGCCTTGTAAGCGTGGTCAAATATTGAAAATATCAAACTTTTTTGCCTGAGTATCTTTACTTCAATATTTATGCAAATTAAATGAAACACAGTAAAGTCTTTAAGAGAAAAGTTTTGTAAGGGCGATTAAAAAAATAAAAATTGGAAATTTTTAGAAGTTTTGAATTTTTCAAAACAAACAAAAAAACAGGAAACACTTATTTTCCCCCTTTATTCCCATATTCAAGTTTCAGGACAATCGGTGGGTGCCCTGTGAAAGACCTTCCTTGTTAGTTAAAATAATATCAAAATAGGCGGTTTATAAGATAATTTTTTTTTTTTAATAACACAGTGCAACACCCAAAATCGGAATGGGATGAAACCAAAAGCAAATGAAAGTTGCTACCAACTAGCCCCTGTAGGCTAGTTGGTAGCGTGCTAGCCTATGAAACAGGGGGTCGTGGGTTCGATTCCCACCAAAGCCCTTGGTCGATTTCGCTACAACGAGACGACGGTCATTGTTACCAGTTCTCGGTTAGGTTAAAATTATTTAAAATGAGTTGTAAATAAAAATTGGAAAAATAAATAAAAACTGATCATTGGATCAAAATATTAAAAAAAAAAAAAAAAATTCCATAACAAACCCCTCAAGGCTTTTTTTCTAGTTCAGAGCTAGATTTTGTTTTACACGCATTTGAAGTTAGTGCACTTTTATTATAATTACAATAATAAATGCTTGAAAACTGTATTAGTGGCGAATGATTAATATTGTAATTGCCTTTAAATAACAATCATACGCAACGGTGTCCAGTGATTTATATTAATAATTGCCTTTAAATAACAATCATACGCAACGGTGTAACTTTAAAAAACAAAAACTTTAAATGCTTTAAAATCACCAACTTTAAATGCGTGTAAAATAAAATCTAGCTCTGACCTAAAAAAAAGGCCTTGAAGGTTTTGTTATGGAAAACGTCAGCTTTCATTTGGTTTCATCCCATTCCGATTCCGAAAGTTCGATTTTGTATCACTGTGTAATTTAACCTTGAATTTTAAGGTCAAATTTATATATTTTTTTTTAAAACCACAATTGCCATTGAAAAGGTCTTCAAAAATACTTTAAAAATCGTTTTTTAAAAAAAAATTTATCACATCAAATTGTCAGTAAAAAATAAACCAAATATGATCTTTACAAAAAAAAAAACTTCCCATCTCTGTAACTCTAAAACTATTTCAACGAAAATTTTTTTTATTTGAACTTTAGACTACACTAAGAAAATTATGTCATTAACTGTTTGTAGGTTATTTTAAAAAGTAATCAGTAAAGTAATTTTAAAAGAAAAATCACTTATTTTATAAAGGATTTTATTTTTTTACTGTTTCTGTAGTTTAAAAAAAAAATATTTACTGTATTAAAAACGAATTTTCTGTTTCATTTAATTTCGGCAGTAAAATATTTCTTCTATAGTTTTACTGTTTTTCAATACAAAATAACTGAATATTCACTAGTTTTTTAATGTTTTGGTTAGTCATTAAATTAACATTTAAAATTGACTGTAATGTGTTTTTATTTTAAATGAAAAAACAGTGGAATGGTTTTTAAATAAAATTTCATTTGTTTTAAGTGAATATTCAGTGGAATTTACCTACATAATTCTTTGAGTGTACCTACTGTTATCCTAACATTTTGGTTAAATTATACTTACATTGGATTTTTGGTGTGGACCGTTAAGGTGTTTCGCCCCATATTCGTTTTAATACTTAAATACCAAAACACGTGAATTTTGTGGTTTTCAAGAAGTAACGTTGTTGTAATAGCCACAAAATGGGACATGATTTTACATAAATGTACCTCGTGATTCCAAATCCGCAGGTTAAATTTCTCTATATCTAAAAAAATCAAAAATGTGCCCAATTCCATACCACATAACATACACTCAAAATATTATGTAGATGAAAAACATATTTAAAACCAGTGAATAAACATTTGAAAACCATCCCAGTAATTATTCATTTGTTTTTACAAACATCAACATTTATTTTATACTGATGACAAAATTTTCTAAAATAAATAACATTTAACATTAAAAAATAACGTTTTTTCATTCTTTTTTACCAACAAATTCGAAAAAAATAACCTATGAAAACATTAAAAATTACACAGCTCAACAAGAAAATGCGTATTGGATTCTGGTTAGTGATTTGGATGGTGTCTGTTGCGCTGATTCCAAATCCGGAGCCCAAATTTGTCTATCACATCAGGATTTTGAGTAATTCGCGGTTAAAGGGCCGAAAAAGGACATTTTTGACCCTTTTTAAAAGCTTATAAAATAATATCCTGACATGCAAATGACTTGGTATCAAGCTCAGTCGAAAGCCTGTAATTTTCTCTTAAAGATAAAATTTTCTAAAAATTTAATTTTCTAAAATGGTAAAAAAATCATTAGCAAAAAACCTTCCATTTTTTCAATATTTAGTTTATTTACATTGTTTTTTAACAAATTTCCATACAAATTCATACGTAAATTTTAGATTTATAGCACTTGTGGCTAATGATTTTTTTACCAATTTAGAAAATTAAATTCCAAGAAGATTTGATCTTGTCGAAAAGAGAAAATTACACACTTTCGAATGAGCTAGATACCAAGTCATTTGCATGTCAGGATCTTATTTTATAGGCGTTCAAAAATGGTCAAAATGGGCATTTTTTGACACTTTAACCGCGATTTTCTCAAAATTGTGACGTGATAGAAAAATTTGAGTGACCGTTTTGGAATCGGGGCACCAAACCATATCAACTTTTTTTGGTTTCATCCAAAAGGCAGCGACAAACCTCAGATTTGTAGAGCGGTGTTATTGATAGTTCTGTTATTTTTACCAACAAATTTAATAACAAGTAGAAAAGTTAAATTCGACTTTGCCGAATCTATGAATACCCTCCACAATGCATTTTTTAAAGGCTAGTACATTTTTTAACGTGAAAAAATTAACAATTTAGATTTGAAATATTTTATTTTGAGTAAAAAACTCTTTTTTGTCATTTAAAAAAAGAAAATAAGAAAAATTACAATTTTTTTTTTGTGTGTAAAATTTTTTTCGAGTTCAATGTTTTTTTTACTGTAAAAATATTTCTGAGTGCATGGCCGTACACAAAATATTGTCATTTTTGTAAAAAAAAAACAAAAACTCTTTATTTGTCATTAAAAAGAAAAATTACAAATTTTTTTTTTGAGTGTAAAATTTTTTTGATTTTGAGTGTAAAACTGAACAGTAAAAATATTTCTGAGTGAATGGACGTACGTATGTACACAAAATATTGTATTTTTTGTAAAAAAAACTAATTTTTTTGAGTGTAAAATTTTTTTTGAGTGTAAAATTTTTTTCGAGTGTTATTTTTAAGTTACCAATGCTTTTTAAACTAAACAAGTTTAAAAAGCATTGCTTTAAAACCAAATAAGTTTGAAAGGCATTGTTAAGTTACCACCAATGCTTTTAAAACTTGTTAAACACGTGGCATTTTAGATGAAACTAATCTGAAATTCAGGGTTTTGCTTATAACTTTTGAACCACTGGACCGATTGAGCTGAAATTTAATACCAAACAGAACTGGAGAACGGCAAATATACATGTCAAGCTTCAGTCTCATTATTGTCTTTCGAAAGTTGTCATGTTTTTTATCTCGTAAATTCGCCAAATACCCTTGCCGAAATTTACTCTTTTGCTCATAACTTTTGAACCAATAGACCGATTTGGCTGGATTGCATTACCATTCTGACCAGGTAAATGACCAACATATATGCCAAACTTTAGTAGCATCTGTAAAGTCTTTCAGAAGTTAGCGTGTTTTCTACGGACGGACAGACAGACAGACGGACGGACGGACGGACATCGCTAGATCGACTTAAAATCGATCGAGGTTCATGAATATATATACTTTATGGGGTCCTAGACCAATATTTCGATGTGTTACAAACGGAATGACAAACTTATATATACCCTCTATCACTTGAGTGGAGGGTATAAAAAATAACCTACGAAAACAGTAAAAATTATTGATTTCGTCGGTTATTTCTTACAATTTTCTATTGAAATATTTTTTTAAAAATTTGTAATAAAATTTTGGAGAATCGATACCGCAATCAGCTACATTCTGGCCGGACACTTTACCCATCGTGCCAAAGTCACTTCATACAAAACATATTTTTATATATATTTCTATAAATAATTTTTTGATTTTTTTTTTTTACAAAAAAAAATAACGCACTTTTGTAAGTAAAAACTGATGATATCTCATTAAAAAAATACCAACAATAAAAAAAAAAATACTAATACAAATCATTAAAAAATTAAAGAATAATTAATAGTTTTTACTTACAGAACAAAAATAAATGACTTTAAAAATTAAATGTTAATGAAAGTCATTATTTTTTAGTGTGTTATTTTTGAAACTAGTGCCCCCCATTTCCCGGTTCTCGGTATTCCCGGGAATACCGGTATTCTCGGTTCTGGAACCGGTTTCCCGGTTCTAGATATATTCCCGGGAATACCGGTATTCCCGGTTCTGATCCTGGTACCGGTTCTCAAAAAACAAAAAAATACTATACCATAAAATATTTAAATTACACTATTTAATCAGTATTTCAGATATATTTAGTTGTGTTTGTAAAATAATTTAAAAATCATGTAACTATTTTCTTCTTAAATTCATAAAAAAATGGAAATGGTGTTTTTCACATGTTTTGTATTTTTATACCCTCCAACTACAGTATGGGGGTATACTCACTTTGTCATTCCGTGTGTAACGCATCGAAATATCAGTCTAGGACCCCATGAAGTATATATATTATTGATCAGTGATCGATTCTAAGACATTCTAGCGATGTCCGTCTGTCCGTCCGTCCGTCTGTCCGTCCGTCCGTCCGTCTGTGGAAGACACGATACAGTCCAAAATAAAAGGGATTGACTCCTGAAATTTGGCATAAATATGTCTTATGTTCATAGGCTGGTTAAGTTCGGAGACGGGCAAAATCGGACCAGGGGGAAAAAAGTTCCCCCTTAACGAAGTAAACCAACCAATGAAAAAAGGTAACTTTTTTCATTGGTTTTTTGTATTTTTGTCAAACAAATGAAACATTTTTATGCTTAAAAAAGTTAAAAGTCTTGGACTTGAACCCAGGGGATTTGAAAATGACTTTTTTGTGGGCGTGGATATTAGCAAATAATTTATATAATGATGAAATTGTATATCTTTTGTACAAAAGCATAGTAATTAAATTTGTAAACATTTTTGACCAGAGAGAAGGTGTCCCCAAGGACCTCCGAACCCCCCCACCAAAAACGTTGGAGGGTATACAATATTCGGCACAGCCGAATTTAACACTCTCACTTGTTTTTGTTAAATGCGAAGAAAAAATTTTAATTATACAAAATTTTACAAAATATGCATACCGGTAGTACCGGGAATACCGTCAGAACCGGAACTGGGAATACCGGTATTCCCGGGAATAATTCAAGAACCGGGAAACCGGTACCATTTCCTGGTAATACCGAGAACCGGGAATACCGGTATTCCCGGTACTACGGTACTGACCGCAGGCACTATTTGAAACAAAGGTCAGAAGTAGTCATTAACAAGTAGAAAAGTTAAATTCGACTTGGCCGAATTTATGAATACCCTCCACCATGGACGTATACAGAGGGTGGGCACAGGGGGCACGTGCCCCCCCCCTTTTCAATTACTTTTCAAGTACTTCTAGTTAAAACTAAATATAAATAGACGATGGCAAACAATTTTGGGAGTTGTGCCCCCCCTTTTCAAATTCCTGGATACATCGCTGCCCTCCACAATGCCCTCTTTAAGTGATAGTAAATTTTCTAACGTGAAAAAATAAAATTTTTGGTT
Source organism: Pegoplata infirma (assembly GCA_963921195.1). Classification (NCBI taxonomy): domain Eukaryota; kingdom Metazoa; phylum Arthropoda; class Insecta; order Diptera; family Anthomyiidae; genus Pegoplata; species Pegoplata infirma. Next base: position 189,354,327 of record OY992536.1, read on the forward strand.
AGAAATATTTTATTTTGTGTAAAAAAACCTTTTTTTTTTTTAATTATTGAAAAAAAAAAAATTTACAAATTTTTTTTTTTTTAATTATTGAAAAAAAAAAAAATTTACAAATTTTTTTTGAGTGTAAAATTTTTTTTGAGTGTAAAATTTTTTTTGAGTGTATTTTTTTTTTTTTTGTTTTAGTGTAAAAATATTTTTGTGTGACAAAAATACCTTGTAAAATATTTTTTTGACTTACAAATGTTTTTAAAACATTTTCAACACGTGAATTTAAGGTGAAACTAATCTGAAATTTATTTTTTGGCTGAAATTTGAAACGAACCGGCCCAGAGGAACGACAAATATTTCTGCCACATTTCAGCACCTTCAGAATTGCCGTTCGAAAGTTACCGTGTGTTTTATCTCGTAAATTCCAGAAAAACCCTTGCCGAAATTCACTCATTTGCTTATAACTTTTGAACCACTGGACCGATTTCGCTGGATATATGCCAAACTTCAGGAGCCTCCGTAAAGTCTTTCAAAAGTAAGCGTGTTTTCAACAGACAGGCAGACAGACGGACAGACGGACGGACGGACGGAAATCGCTAGATCGTCTTAAAATCGAACGAGGATCATGAATATATATACTTTATGGGGTCCTAGACCAATATTTCGAGGTGTTACAAACGGAATGACAAACTTATATATACCCTCTATCACTAGAGTGAAGGGTATAATAAAAACTGAACATCAAACAAATGTTTTTTGTTTTAAAAACGACTAAACGTTAAACTTTTTAAATAAACTGCAAACAGTTAATGACATCATTTTTTGAGTTTGGTATTCGCACTTTTATGCTAAACTGTTTCCGACCACCCGTGGTGTTTATATGACGGATAGAACTTTCCAATATTTAAGGCTTTTTGCTGTTCATACTGCCATTTCAAATTGCCCTCGTAAAAGATAAGTTTTGTAGTTCTTATATTCAACCCATCAGTCATCAATAACATTTGACCTAAGGGATGTGTATTGTAAAGCTGGTGTTTTTTGTTAATCAATTTAAAATTAAACATTATTATTTTCCTTTTAAATTGATATTTTGAGGTACAAACACTTAACTAGATTGCTAAGTTGATAAAATTTTTGGCTAACAAAAATATTCAGCCAATTGCTGCAACATTAGATGTGTCTGCTTTCAAAAAGAGAAAAAAAAATTAGGAATCGAATTACCAATTTATAGGTTTTAGAATTTTTCCAATGAAAAACATGATTGATTTGCGTATCACACAACATCACTACTAAATCATCTTGCCAACAAAAAAAAAAAACGACAAAAAATAACAACGGAGATAAAAAATCCCAAAAGTACCATATTGAATGATGAACACATGCCAAACATCAGCAGCAGCCTCGAACGAAGAAAAAAAAAACTGGACACCCTTATGATTAACAGAGAGAGATAATGAAAATATACAGAAAATATAAAATGAAAAAAAAGAAAAAATAAAACGAATCATCGAATATTCATCCTCATTTCTTTTTTTTTTTGGCATTTTTTATCAAAGGACTTTGGCTTTTTTTCATCGACACGCATCAGTTGTGGTTTGTTCGGCAGTAATACCAGGTTTATACTTCCTGTATTATATCTTGGTATTTTGGTTTTATGTAGTTTTATGTATGTTTGTCGGTGTGGGTTTGATGTTTATCATAATTACGCTTTTGAGAATTGTATCTCTCAATGGCTCATTGAAAATAACGAGACATTAAGCAATTAAATGTGATTGACAGGGTGACAAGGATACTTAGGCCGTTTTTTTTTTTAATGGTCTGTGTTATCGTTAAAATGAAAATAATGCATTTCATTGTCATATAAAATGGTCTATTGACTTTTTATGTATTGACTATTAAACTTTGATTTTTAGCGTAATCATTGTGATGATTATGTTTTTGTCGTTTTTTTTTTGTTACGGGTGAATGACATCGTTTTTTGACATACTACAATGAATAAAATAAAATATGTTTTTTATTCATGCCTGCCTGGTACATCGTTACCGGTTATGTAAAATACCGCATAGTAATATCCCAGCAAAAAATAAACGTAGTGGTTAAAAAGGAATTAGTGGTTTCACTACATACAAAGTAGCGATAGGTGCCGAACTTCATAGTCCGTAGGAAGTACTTTTAAAATCACTTCCAATGATACAAAATAACAATAAAAACATTTTACACAAGTTCTTTGCTTAATGATTTTGAAGTACCTCTTTCATATGTTCTTAGGAATTAAATTAAAAAGTGTAAATTTCTGTCACTTAAGCATTACATCAAATTAAATCAAATCACAACAACATATCGCTCCTTTACTTGTATAGTGTCATAACTCAAAAAATGCGTTTTTTGAGTTAATGATGCAGAATTATTCGTTATATCATGCTTTATATTGTGTCAAAAATTGGTATTAATATCTTTTAAACTCACCGTTTGAGAAGAGTACACGCCATTATTACATTTTCTATGTACCGGCCTTTTTCAATTAAAAACCAGTTTCAATAGTAAACTTTAAACGTGTTTTCTGCAAAATCAAATATTTTGAGTTGTGACACTATACAAGTAAAGGAGCGATATGAACTTATTTTTCAACTGATACACTTAGAATGGGGGTGATACACGAAGTATGAAATTTTTTCTACGTCCAGCTTCCAATAGAATTAGGTTTTGCAAAAATGGTGACAAAATTTGGTAATGGCATTTAATTTCTCTTTATTTAGAGCTTAAAAAATCGATTATTGATAAATTTTTCAAATTAAATAATCCTAAATTAAATAAACACATTTACGAACTAAAGCGGATGTAGCTTTTTAGATATTCGCATTTGAATATTGAAATATTTGGGTCTCCTCTGTAACGTATTCTTAAGTTGCTCAAACACAATAGTATTCAATTTAGTAAAAATAAGACATCTTTATTCCAAATCTGGTATCCAAATTTTTCTATCGCGTACTGTTTTTGAAATGTTGGCGTTTGAAAAACTCAAACTCCACTGTTGCGTTGTAGTTAAAAAAACCGCCGTTTTTTAAAAACCGGTTTTCGGTTTTATTATTTAAATACCGGTTCGAATAACCGGATTTTTTGGGTTTTTTTTTTTTTTTTAATTGTTAAAAACATTAAATAAATAGGGTTTTATTTGTTTTTAACAAAAAAAGAGAAAAAATAATTGTTCACAATTATTCTTATTAAATAAATCAAATTCAAAGCTTAAAACAACAAAATATACATATTTTTTATGTAAGTTAATAAAAAAATTTTAATTTATATTAATAGAAATTATAGGTTCAGTCGCTATAAAATGGAACTATGTACTTTAAATCAGTACAATAAGGACTTAAATACATTTAAAAAATAAATTTAAAACACAAAATTATTTTTGTAAGTGTTTCTTCACAACCGTGTCTTTTAAACAGATTTATAGAGTAAGGAATCGACAGTTTTGCAGATCTGGCATCACTAAAAATAATTGGAAAAATCTGGTAATACCACACTAAAGTTTAAACGTAAAACAAAGAGAGACAAAAAACCATCTGCATTCTTACTGTATAACTGGTATCTTCCATTTTGCTCAGATTTCGATTTGTGATAAAATTTCTTAAACAATACCATATGGCTTTTGTTTACTACTTTTTCAAAAGCCATTTGTTACCCTACTCTATAACTCTGCTTTTAACCTTCTTATTTATTACTGAATTAAGAAACAAAATTTCAAATACAGAGTTGTATTTTACAAAATTTGTAACAAATGATGACAAAAAAATTAAGTATTATATATTCGAAAATGTCGAATAATTCGACACAAAAAAACCGGTTTTTCGAATAACTAGGAAACAACCGGTTTTAAAAAACCGTATTGGAAAAACCGAGAAAAAACGAAAAAATCGGTTTTTTGAATAATTCGGAAACCGGGTTTGACAACTCTAATTTATATTTATTATAAATCACACTAAAATTTTCAAACGCGAATATCTCAAAAAACAGAAAATGCTTGAAAAATTTGGATTGCAGTTTTGGAATCAGGAGTTCCATTTTATATGAAATCAAGTCCTATTTGGTGAAAGCAACGTAAGAATACGTAACAGTGGACCCCTAAAAGTGCTAAAATATTGTTTTTTTTTTTTTAATTTAATTTATTACTTTTTATAACCTAGCCTAAAGGCCATAAACGGTTACAAATTTCTACTTGATAATGTTTATAAATAAACAGTTAATTTAACTACATGAAAAATAATAAAAAAAAATGATTTCAAATCTAAAAATAAAATTTAAATCTAAAGTATAAATGTATTAAATCTAAGTATAATTGTAAACAGCGAATGTCTCAAAACGGTACGTGCTACACCAAAACCTATAAGGACCAGTTAGAAATTTCACTGGGAGGTTTTTGCTGTCGAACAGTGTTTTTAGTGTAAATATAACAAAAAAATACTCTTTCAATCAATCTTACAAAAATAAGTGAAAAAAGAACTTCTAATTTAGAAGTTCTAAATAACCAAATAAAAATGACATAATCACACCCAAAATGCCAAGAAATATGTACTTCGAAAGAAGTGATGAAAAAAGCGCTTCCAAAAGGTCAAGTTATATTAACAACCGGATCACTACTTCAGAAGTTGTGATAAAAATGTTAATATATATGTACATAATAAACACTAGTGATATATGTTATACTTAAGTGTCAATCTTTTGCGACTGAAAAGTGGCCCATATTAAATTCATCAATGTTTCAGTTGAAGAAGAAGTACATCTGGTTCATAAGTTGTGGTGAATTTTGTAGTGAACGGTAAGCTCTTTTTTTGCTGGGATAATGAGGATTTTACTCCCCATTTCTGAATTTTTTCCAACGACATCGTATACATAAGATTAGAAAATTTTAAAAATTGAATACACTACACCAGCGGTTACCAACCTATACCAACGTGTACCCTTATATAGAAATTAAGAATTAATTTCTATATTTTATTAATTTCACGGAGGTACGCGAAATTTTAGTTATTTTTTCGCATTTGTTTTTGGTTAGTAATAACATTAATTAATAAGGGTATTCATTTCAGAAAATGTAAAAGCGAAAAAAATAAAAAAAAAATATGATACAAAGTTTCCAAAAATAATTAAATTATTTGATGAATGGACCAATTAACTTATAAATTACACTTTTTACTCATTTTGTTAATATTTTCTTGTTGTTTAATTCTTAATTTCTATTATTATAACCAAAATTATTTGTATGTAGGACTTGGCCAGGCGCGGATCCACGGGGGTGGGGGGGTTGGGGGGGGGAAATTGGAAATTTCCCCCTACCCACCCCAAACCGAATTCGAAAGAAAAAATAAAGAATAAAGAAAAAGAAAAAAAAAAAAAAGAAAGGAAAGAAAAGAAAAGAAAAGAAAGAGAAGAAAAGAAGAGGGGAAAAGAAAAGTGAAAAGAAAATAATCTGAAAAAAATTTCTATTAAAAATGTCCAGGGATTGGAAAAATTTTTCTATGAAAAGTGTTAAAGAATTTGAAAATTTTGCTAGAGGAAAAATGTCGTGGAATGTTAAAACTTTTCTATATGAAAAAATTTAAAAATTTTTTTTTGAGAAAAAATTTTTAAATTTTTCTATAGGAAAATCCGTAAAAGTTTTCTATAGGAAAAATCGTTGAATTTTTCTATAGGAGAAATTGTTTTTATAGAAATTCTTCTATGAAAAATGTCTAAGAATCCTAAAATGTTTCTCAATGTGAGAATTTTCCTATGTGATAAAAGTGGTGACATGACATAATCCCCACGGACATAATCCCCATTTCCGTTATGGTCATAAATGAATTTGGTCATAATCCCCATAACGGTAGTGGGGACTAGGGTGGGTCGTTTTGCCACTTTTTTGTCGGATCGAAACGCTATACCCGGCAAAAGTTGTCTACCCAGATGGGTATTACAGATGTGAATTTTTTTGGAAATCGGTTGATATATTCTGCTCTCAGAATGGGCTCAAAGTTTCGAAATTTTGGCTAAAAATCCCAAAATGCCAATTCTTGATGGTCGAAAAGGCGTTTTTTTTTGGTAAAGATATGTTATGTTTTCAACGTAAACTCCATTTTAGGCATCAAAATGCAGTTTTAAACCCTCCCTGAGGTCCTGGGAATACCCCCGATATCCAAAGAGGATGTGAATTTCGGCTAAAAATACCCTAATTGATAATTATTGTGGTTCGAAAAAGTGGTATAATTTTTGGGTACAAATATGTTATTTTAGACGTTAAATCCCTTTAAGGCATCAAAATGCAATTTTAATCCCTTTCGGAAATCCAGGGAATACCCCCGATATCCAAAAGATAAGTGAATTTCGGCTTACAATACCCAAATTGACAATTATTGAGGTTCGAAAAGTGGTATTTTGTTTGTGTAAAGATGTGTTATTTTAAACGTCATCTCACATTTATGCCTTAAAAAGCAATTATTAACACACCTTGGGGGTAAAGGACCCCCGCGGGGATCGGAGAAAGATGGAAGTTTGGGCATTTTTTTAAACCTTTCAAAGCCATTTTTGGTTATATGGAACATTGATAATTTTATAGTGCTCGCCGAGACTCAACTGAAAGGCCGGGCTTGTCAAAATCGATAAGTTAGTATATGGGAGATATTTCAAGCTAGATTTTTCTAGATATATTTATATCTTTTAATTTTGTTTGGCTAGAGGTTTTCATATAGTATTTATATGGTAAATAAATCTAGTGAAGTAAAGATAATATTTTAAAAGTTATATTTTCCATAGAGGTAGAATTCTTGCCTATTGCATTTTATCGAAGTACCATTGCGAGTACTCTTTAAGCATATCGACGGCCAAACATCAGGTCCCAATTTTTACTCAGGTCCTATAGGTTCAAAATTACCCGGATATGAAAAACTTCCTGTGGTGTCATTTACAGCAATTAAAAGTTATCTTCGTTATCACAGTTCCGAAGAGCTTAAAAAACTCAGTAAGGACATCAAATACTTGTATCTGTTAGCTAAAGCTATTGATTCGGCAGAATGCTCGGAGGTTCTTGCTTCCATGATCCCTGCTTCCAGGCTCGCAGGTTGACAACTGCAAAGCAAGGAACTCATAGAAATAGTTAAGCTCATACCTAAAGTATATGTGGTGTTGCAACTCAGAATTAGTACACATCATTCCATTGCTGATGGTCCTCGTCATGTTTTTGAGACAATTTGTAGATCACGATATTGACCAAAGAAACACCAAACAGAGAAAATTCGTTTCTCTGTCGAACTAGCCGTATGTGGAATAAACTCCCTGCTAAATTTTTTCCAGTAGGCTATAATTTAGAAAAGTTTAAATTAAATGTCCACAAACACTACTCCCTTTTTCCTTCTCCTCATAACCTATTTTCCTAATACCAACACAATGCATTGCATTAGTAGGGGGCATCCCCTGAGTGTTTGTTCAAAGTAAAAAAAAAACGCTGTAGTTCATTCATCCATTCAAACCAATGCGTTCTTTGCACTGCCCGAAAATATTCTTCTCGCGATGATGACAGTCGACAGACTTGCTGTCCGTCAAGATGCACCAAAAATAATTCTTAGTACTCAAGAAAAACAAATAGGGAATCGTCATCAGTTCATTCGCTACAATATTATTCCAAGGCTAAATTTTGAGGCCACTGATTACGTGGAAATGATCTTCTGGGAAATTACTGATGTTTCTAACACAGTACCACCCGTTTTAAGGACGGTATCAAATAAATAACTTATTGACAAACTTTCACTTCCTGAAAACACAGTTTCCATGCCATTCAGTTGCAGTCGAACGAACAGTAAAATTAGTATCTGAAGCAATATCTATAGTGTGCGATAGAAACGCAAGTGATGGCATAATAAAATCGGATTTAATTTCTAGACAAGCTCCAACAAAATTTGAATTCAAATCTCAATTTGTGACATTTTTTCCTGATATTGAGGGTGGGGAGTTATCATTAAGGCATCTTTACCCATATATAATGACACTTATCTGGACTTGAATTTTTTACAATTTTGGAAATTCACCTCCCATTTAGGATATCGGGGATATTCCCTGGATTTCCGAAAGGGCTTAAAATTGCATATTAATGCCTAAAAGGGAGTTTACGTTTATAATAACATATCTGTACTCAACAATTATGCCACTTTTTCGAACCACAATAATTGTCAATTAGGGTATTTTTAGCCGAAATTCACATCCTCTTTGAAATATCGGGGGTATTCCCTGGACCTCCGGGAGGGGTTAAAATTGTATTTTGATTTCTAAAAGGGAGTTAACGTTAAAAATAACATATCTTTACCAATAAAAAATGACCGCTTTTTCGAGCCTCAATAATTGGCATTTTGGGATTATTAGCCGAAATTTTGAAACTTTGAGCCCATTCTGAGAGCAGAAGATATCAACCGATTTCCAAAAAAATTCACATCTGCAATACCCATCTGGGTAGACAACTTTTGCCGGGTATAGCGTTTCGATTCTAAAAAAAAGTGGCAAAACGACCCACCCCAGTGGGGACTATGACCGAAAATTATTTGGACATAATCCCAATAAAAAACGGACATAATTCCCAGATTTATGGGGATAGTGACCACGTAACAAATGGCCATAATCCCCTTTATGGGGATTATGTCTTCTATACTAGTTGGTCATAAACCCCAAAATTAAAATAATTTTTTTTTTTACTTAAAAGTTTTCTTGCGGAGCCGGCCTTCGGCCGGGCTTAGGGATTACAAACTCCATGCATTAAACCCACCCTCTCTGCAGAAAACGGGGATTATGACAAAAATTGCTTTGGACTTACTCCCCATAATGTGAATGGGGGTTATGACCGAAAAAAGTTCGGTCGCACATTGGATCCTAGACGCGCATTTGAGAGCCAAACAAATGTTTAGTTATTTACAGTAAATGGTCGTATTCGTTAAGTAGACACCCTAGGAGAAAGAATACCGTTCATAGAAAGAAAATCCATCGCTTAGTTTAGTCAGGACATAAATTCAAAGTAAGGACTTTTTGCATAAATTTGAAAAAAAAATATTTTTTTTGAAGACTTTTTTTATTTTATTTTTTAAAACTACTTCCAATAATGCGATTTTCCTGAAATTAAGTGGAGATTGTAGCTATAACTATTACCTTTGTTACCCATTTTATGGTTTTTAATATTACTCTTTTTAAGTAGAAATACAGGCCATCAAAAAGTGCCAATTTTTAAAAATTAGAAAAAAAACTATTTATATTTTGTATTGCAACTTTTGTGGGGAACGGAAGGGAATGGCGATTCTTTTTGTACAATAAACTTGAAGTATTAGTTAATACTCCTGGGGTAGAAACGTTTGCAGCCAGTTGCAGCTGCGCCCTGAAATGAGGTTTAAAGTGGGGTCTACTAACGAAAAATTTGTATTTTTAAAGTGATTATTTTTTAACAAAATTTACTGTTAATAGTTTTATTACAAAATTTTACTTAAATGACCTATATTGTTAACAGCCAACCGCGGTTTTCAATAATAATTGATTTTTATACCCTACCGCACTTTATTAAGGCAAAAGGAGTTTCACCTAATGCTTGCAACTAAAAGGCTTTCTTGACCGCAATTGCGGCCAAAATAACTGAAATAATAAGAGATATTATAAAACGGGTTGTTATAATACTTCTGTGTATCAACGAAAATGAAAAAAATAATTCAGTTAAGTTTAGAAAACACATACATGGAACTGCAAAATTATAAGTTGAAAAGTCATTTTAAAAGCTATAAAAGAAACTTTAACAGAGAAAACTCAAAAACAAACAACCTGCAAGATGTTTTTAGTATGGTTATGATTGAGTCCGATCCAAATATATCCCTAATAAGACAGACAAGTTGAAAGAACTGATTATAGAGTAATGTTTTTAAAATATTTTTTTTCCCCAAATAACTTAACAATTATTGCAAAAAATGCGTATTTACCGTGTGTTGCTTCTTTGTTTGATATTTTTCCCCATTATTTTTGTTTAAAAAATCGAAAGTGATAAAAGATAGAAAGCAGTTAATTTTGCAGGCTATTTTAGCGTAGGGTGTAGACTTTACCAAAATATGAAAGAAACACTTTGTATTGAATGGTAAGCTGTTATATTGTCACTTAAAATCCGTAACTGTTTTAAATAATTGACCACCACTTTATTTCTTTATATGAATAAATTAACCAACTTTGCCTTAAATTTACAAGTAGGGTACTAATGCGAAAAATGTCGAATCCACAAGTGTGAGTTCTTTAAGGTATCCAGTTTTTATAATGGTAAAGAATGTCGTGAAATTCCTATCCGTTCAAGAGTTATAACAAAAAAACGTCGATGCGCGCCTTTTCCATACAAAGTTCCCAATGTGGGTCGTAATCCCAACACGGAACGGACATAATCCCCATTGGGATTGTGACCGTTTTGGAAACGGTCATACACACAGAGAAAGATTTAGTTGGAATTCCATCATAAAAATCAAATTTTAATAAATCAAACTAATTTTTAGTTGTTATTGCAAAAATATTATCGCCAAACCAAATAAATAACAATAGTCATAGACAAATATCAATCGTGACCGAATTTATGTATTAGCAACTAATAAGTTGGTTAATGTACAAAAAATAAAAACTTATAACAATTTTGAAAAATATTTAGTTAGTACAAATGTTATTTTTAGTTTATATTTTCCCTATTGATCAAAATTCACTTGCTTTAATCGATAAATTGCAAATATATTAAATAATTGTATCAACAACTGAAAATGTTGGTTAAGTTAACCAAATTTAATTTTTTTTTAATTTTTTGTAAAGTTCTACTAAATTAAAAATTTGTATTAGTGGTATTAACTAATAATTGTTTGTTAGGATTTCATTTTGATTAAAATTATTAAACGCCAAAAAAATAAAAATAATAATTTAATAAAATAAAAATGAAATACATTTCACACGTATTTTCGGGCAATATTAAATAATAAAGGAAACTGATACCAAATTTCACTAAGAAACTTATAAAACTTGACGGTAAGATGATATTACTGCTAAAATGTTAGCAAATAATAAATAATACTTACTTTAGATTTTTGCATATGCGGATTTAATTCTGATAATAAAGATGTTATAACAACAATCCATAAGTCGACAATAAAAGTACCAAATACCAAAAAAAAAACAATGAAACATTTCGCAAGAAGTCTGGTGCTGAGACTGGTAACAACTTTTTTTAACGGCTAAATTAAATATGGAAATTAATGTATGTATGTGCACTCCCAAAAACATACATCTGAGAATTTTTCAATAGAAAAAATGCCACAGAATCTGAGACAATTTCAATTGGAAAAATGTCACCGAATCTGAGACTTTTTTTATAGGAAAAGTGTCTCAGAATCTGAGACTTTTTCTATAGGAAAAGTGTCTCAGAATCGGAGACTTTTCCATAGAAAAAGTGTCTCAGAATCTGAGGCTTTTTTTTGTAAAAAAAGTATCTCAGAATAGGAGACTTTTCTATAGAAAAAGTGTCTCAGAATCTGAGGCTTTTTTTTGTAAAAAAAGTGTCTCAGAATCTGAGATTTTTCTATAGAAAAAGTGTCTTAGAATCTGAGACTTTTTCTATAGAAAAAGTGTCTCAGAATCTGAGACTTTTTCTATAGAAAAAGTGTCTCAGAATCTGAGACTTTTTCTATAGAAAAAGTGTCTCAGAATCTGAGACTTTTTCTATAGAAAAAGTGTCTCAGAATCTGAGACTTTTTCTATAGAAAAAGTGTCTCAGAATCTGAGACTTTTTCTATAGAAAAAGTGTCTCAGAATCTGAGACTTTTTCTATAGAAAAAGTGTCTCAGAATCTGAGACTTTTTCTATAGAAAAAGTGTCTCAGAATCTGAGACTTTTTCTATAGAAAAAGTGTCTCAGAATCTGAGACTTTTTCTATAGAAAAAGTGTCTCAGAATCTGAGACTTTTTCTATAGAAAAAGTGTCTCAGAATCTGAGACTTTTTCTATAGAAAAAGTGTCTCAGAATCTGAGACTTTTTCTATAGAAAAAGTGTCTCAGAATCTGAGACTTTTTCTATAGAAAAAGTGTCTCAGAATCTGAGACTTTTTCTATAGAAAAAGTGTCTCAGAATCTGAGACTTTTTCTATAGAAAAAGTGTCTCAGAATCTGAGACTTTTTCTATAGAAAAAGTGTCTCAGAATCTGAGACTTTTTCTATAGAAAAAGTGTCTCAGAATCTGAGACTTTTTCTATAGAAAAAGTGTCTCAGAATCTGAGACTTTTTCTATAGAAAAAGTGTCTCAGAATCTGAGACTTTTTCTATAGAAAAAGTGTCTCAGAATCTGAGACTTTTTCTATAGAAAAAGTGTCTCAGAATCTGAGACTTTTTCTATAGAAAAAGTGTCTCAGAATCTGAGACTTTTTCTATAGAAAAAGTGTCTCAGAATCTGAGACATTTTCTATAGAAAAAGTGTCTCAGAATCTGAGACTTTTTCTATAGAAAAAGTGTCTCAGAATCTGAGACTTTTTCTATAGAAAAAGTGTCTCAGAATCTGAGACTTTTTCTATAGAAAAAGTGTCTCAGAATCTGAGACTTTTTCTATAGAAAAAGTGTCTCAGAATCTGAGACTTTTTCTATAGAAAAAGTGTCTCAGAATCTGAGACTTTTTCTATAGAAAAAGTGTCTCATAATCCGAGATTTTTCTATAGAAAAAATGTTTCGAAATTTGATACTTTTTCTATAGGAAAAATGTCTCATCTTAGACTTTTTCTATATGAAAAATGTCTCATTATCTTAGACTTTTTCTATAGGAAAAATGTTTCAGAATCTGACACTTTTTCTTTAAGGAAAATGACTCAGAATCTGATAGTTTCTCTATAAGTAAAATGTTTCAGAATCTGAGGTTTTTCTATAGAAAGAATGTCTCAGACTAAGACTTTTTCTATAGTAAAAATCTCTCAGAATCTGAGACTTTCTAAAACATTTCTATAAATGTTTTAGAATCTGAGAATTTTTCTAGAGGGAAAATGTCTCAGAATCTAAGACTTTCTATAGGGAAAATATTTCAGAATCAGAGATTTTTTAAAGGCAAATTGTCTCAGAATCTTAGACTTTTTCTATAGAAAAATTGTCTCAGAATATGAGATTTTTTTATTGGAAAAATGTCTTCGAATCCGAAACTGTTTCTGTAGGAAAAATGTCTCAGAATCCGATTTTTCTACAGGAAAAATGTGTCAGAACCCGAGACTTTTTCTATATGAAAAATGTCTCAGAGTATGAGAATTTTTCTATATACAAAATGTCTCAGAATCTACGAACTTCTCGATAGTAAAGATGTCTCAGAATCGGGTAATTTTTCTATAGGAATCATTCTAGAATCTGAAACAGAATATAAATATTTTTTCAGATAAAATATATCAGAATGTACGAATTTTTCTATATAAAAGTTGTCAGATTCTGAGATATTTTTTCTATAGAAAATTCTGAGATATTCTTTAAACAGTAAAATTCTTAGATTCTGATATATTCTTTCAATTACAAATTATCAGATTATGAAATATTTTTTCTAAAGAAAAATTCTCAGATTCGGAGATATTTTTTTCTATGGAAAAATTCTCAGATTCTGATACTAAAATTTCTCATATGTATGTATATATTTTACTTTTTAAATTATGTATGTTTATTTTATACAATTAATTAATAAAATTGTTTAAATAAAAATTAAAAAAATAATAAAAATTTCATTTCAATAGAAACAGTGTAAAAATAATATTGGTTGGTGCAACCATATAACGCTTTTTAAAATTCGATCACGCTAACCAATGTAAATTATAACATAAAAATATTCCGTTCCTATAATTGAATTTACCGGTAGATGCAACTGAATTATCAGTAGAGGCAACTGAATTCTGTGATAGTTCGTGCAACCGCAAAAATTCAGTTGGCAAACAATTCGGTTGTTGCAACTGAATCTATTTTCTGTGTGTAGTCCCCACAACTATTATGAGGATTATGACCGTAATGAATTTGGTCATAATCCCCATTTCCGTTATAGGGGTAATGTCCGTGGGGATTATGTCCTGTCACCGATAAAAGCCTCAAAAAATTAAAACTTTTCTTTTTAAAAAATACAAGAGTTTTTCTAGATGAAATGTTTGGGAAGTTTTCTAGACGAAATTTTTTTAATTTTTCAAAATGAATAATTTGGGAATTTATAGAAAAAAGTTAAGAAAATCTTATTATTTTGAAAATTTTTATATGAAAAATCTAACAGTTTTCTATAGGAAAAATCTGAGATTTTTTTTATAGGAAAAATCTGAGAATTTTCTATATTGAAAATTTGACAATTCTTCTGGGTAAAAAGAAAAGAAGAAATGAAATCATGAGTGAGAATTGTTTCTAGATTTTTTAAGAATCTCAAAAGTTTTCTTTAGAAAAATTGTTTTTATGGGAAAATGTGTCGGAATCTAAGTATTTTTCCTTAGGAAAAATGTTTCAGAATCTGAGATTATTTTTATTAGAAATATGACTTTATAATCTAAGACTTTATAATAGGAAAAGCTGAGACCTTTTCTATAGGAAAAAAGTCCTAATCCTAGAAAAAATTTTCGATTTTTTCGATAGGAAAAATATCTCAGAATTTTTGAGTTTTAATATTAAAAAAAAATTTTAAAATCTATGACTTTTTCGATAGTAAAAATAACTCAGAGTCCAAGTCTTTTTCTATAAAAATTGTCTTACAAGGGAAGTCTCCCTAGTGTCACCCACGGATCTTTATGGAATTGGTTTTATTTGTAGATCAGAACAAATAAATGGACACGTATTTTTTTTAGCGGCCCAAATTCATATTTAGGGGGTAAAAAGGAGGGGGAAGACAAGGCCATTTTTAAGTTTTTTTTCGTTTATCTCCTATATTATGCAAAGAAACCTAGTCATGTTACATACGAAATGAAAGGTCTTTGGAAAACCTATCTACGTGTGCTAAGAACGTGTCCAAACATGTACAACTTTTCGTCATATTGAGTAAAATATTAAAATTTTAGGACATTTTTGTTAATAAGTTGAAAAATATTAACTTCTTTTGCCCGTTGGCACCACGATATATGTATTTTTAATTCCTTTAATCTGATACCACACATGCCTATATTAATTTTGTTTAAATAGGCGTAAATTGTAAAAAACTGAAAAAGGTCCATTTCCTTCCATACAAATCGACATCCCCTAAAAATGAGTTTGGGCCGCTAAAAACAATACGTGTCGAATTAATTATCGTTCTTAACAATATATCCAAATTTCATGAAGATCGGAGGGTGACACCAGGGAGACTTCCCTTGTTAGACTCTTAGAATTTTAGAAAAAATATTCTAAGAATTTTAGAAAAAATATCACAGAATCTAAAAAAGGTCTTAGATTTCGATTTTTTTTTTATTTGAAAAATTACTCAGAATTTAAGACTTTTGTAGGAAAAATTTCGGAGACTCAGACTCTGAGACTTTTTCAATGGGAAAAATTACTCTGAAACTAAAACATTTTTTTAGGAAAAAATTTCTAAGACTCTCTTATGAAAATATTTCTCAGAAAATGCTTGACTATCTTAGACTTTTTCTAGGGAAGTTTCTCAGAAAACAAAACTTCTTTAATAGAAAAATGTCTCAGAATCTAGAAAATTGCCTTAAAAATTTTTAAAAAGCATTAAAGTCTTCAATTTTCCTAATCTTAGGTACTTTCTACGGAATATTTTTTCAAACCCTAAAAATTTTGGTGTAGAAAGATCGTTTCGGTATCTTAAACCTTTTCAGTAGAAAAATAGAATATAAATTTAATATTTCAGAACCTAAGAAGTTTTCAATGGGAAAAAACTCACTAACTCTGAGAATTTTTCTTTACGAAAATTTTTCTAAATATCTGAGAATTTTCTATATGTAGGTGTATCAGAATTTAAAATTTTTTTTTATAAATTCTGATTATTTTTTTTATTCAAAAATAAAAATCGTTACATTCGACCTTTAGAATATTATATTTTTAGAAGGTTTATTCTAGTTCGAGTTCATTATTTCCTTTGCTTATTTAGACTTTGATATTATCATAGCTTTAATAAGTAAAGGAAATAAAGACCTCGAGCTAGAATAAACCTACTCCAAATATTTTTGTATAAATTAAAAAAGCTTTTCTGAACCTCAGTATTTTTCAATTGGGATAACGTCTCAGAATCATAAACTTTCTCTTTAAGCAAATGACTAGGACAAATTTTCACAAACATTTAAGGTTTTTTTTTATTATAGGAAAAATTTTTTAAAATTTGAAAATGTTTCTATAAAAAAAAATCATTATAAACAAGAGTTGAACACTAAAAACCTTCAGCAATGATTAAAATTCGACCTGAAGTTCCCTGCAAAAAAATATTTTTTTGAGCAAAAAAAAAATTCACCCCCCCCCCCCCACCAAACTCAAGAGTTGGATCCTCGCCTGGACTTGGCTGTCCTTTTATTAGTTTTTACCGAATAAAACCCATACCACCATGAGATTTAGTTTTTAATTCAATTGTTTATTTTAAAAAGATTTGATTACACAGTGCAGCAGCACATTTAGGACCTCAACAAAACCAAGACAATTTGAAAGTACTTATGTGTAGTAGTAAAAACCCTAAAGGGTTTAGCTCTGTAATGGCTCAAATTTTTTTTTATAGCCCACTGAATTTTTCAGTTTTTTTTCAAAGACGTTGGAAAAAAGTCGAAAAAAATAATGTTAATATTTTTTTTAACTTAAAATAGTGTTTGGATGTCTTCAATAGAATTTTATGGGGAACATTTTTCTAGAGTACGCTAAACCTCTATCTCCCGTTTCAATGGGTCATTTACGTCATTTTTTTAAGAAATGGCTCAGAAACCTACTAAGACGAAGGCAGGAAGTTCGACAGGTATATGAAAAATGCATAAAAAAGGTTAAGTGTAAAGTATCATTAACTTTTTATATTTTTTCCTATATTTGTTAGTTACACACGGTGAGCCTCAGCGATGTTTAGGTTCAACTTTAGTGTCGACGAAAAGTGTAAACGCAGTTCGATTTATACTTGATTAAATGTCACAAAACTGTTAACAGCGAAATCGTAGCTGCTCGCATTCGCGAGATATCGCGAAATTAGTGTTTTGTATTTGAAAAATTTTGACAATGAAGTTTTTTAAATATCTTCAAAAACTGAATATGCAGTTTTAATTGTATTTATTTACAGGTCACAAAACAGTTAACATCGAAATCATATCTTCTCAATTCCGCGAGAAATCGCAAAATTAAAAAAAAAAAAATGTAAAAAAAAATATTTTTCGCGTAAAATTAGCAGTCAAGATATTGATTTGAGCAGTTTTACCACCGTTAACCACATAAACTTTAAACTGCATACAGTATATATGACGTTAATTGATGTTTTTCCTTTATTTTAGACACTAAAGAAAAAATAAATTAATTGAACAGTTCATGCGAATAAGGACGAATAGACCATTTTTATTATTTCACAAATGACGATAAAAACGCAGGAAGCGGCTAAAAACTAATATTTTTTCCAACATTTTTGCATAATGCACTAATCCATTAATTCAAAAAAATTCACAAAAATATAAGCTTTAAACCGTTTCCTGCGTTTTTATCGTCATTTGTAAAATTATACAAATGGTCTATTCGTCCTTATTCGCATGAACTGTTCAATTAATATAAAAGCTTCAACAGTAATTTTTCAATTTCTCGGAAAATTGATAATCGATAATTTTTATGCTAGCAGTTTTATCACCTTTAATAACCTTGAACTCAAACTGCTTACCACATTTTTGTCGTTAATTGAAGTAAATGTTTTTTCAGACCAAAAATAACACACAGTAATGAAGAAATTGTGGTTAAGCGAGTTTTTTAGCGATATCTCGAAGAATTGAGCAGCTAGAATTTAAATGTTAACAGCCTTATCACCTTTAATCAATAGCAAATCAAACTGCATTTCGTGTTTTTCAACAATGTTAAAGAAACTTCTTTTATTTATCAAAACAAAAAATACCCCCAAAAAGCTGTTTTTCGCTATTTCTCGCGAAAGTGAGCAGCTATAATTTTTTTGTGGGCAGTTTTAATTTCTTTCATCATGCTCAAATCAAACTGCATACAACTTTTTTTTATTATTTCTAAAGAAACGGTTTTAAAATATAAATAAATAATAAAAAAATATATATATATAATAACGCGATATCTCGCGAAATTTAACACCAACAATTCCGATGTCAAAAGCTGTGTGACCTTTGATCAATCACAAGTAAAACTGCATACCATTTTTTTACGAAATTTTAAAGAAACCTATCTAAAGATAAAAAACGAAAACAAAAACAGAAACAAAATAATTGTGCGATTTCTCGCGAACTAAAGAAGATAGGATTTAGATGTTTACTGTTTTGTTACCTTTAAATAAGTACAATTAAAACTAGAGATGGGCTCATGAGCAGATTAGAGTGTGATTCACGTGAATCACGCGTGATAACGCGTGAGTGTGACTGATTTCAATTTTACTCACGTGATTGTGAGTGAGTGTGAGTGGCGAAAAAAATTGCGTGAGTGAGTGTGCGTGAGTAAAATTTTTGCGTGAATGAGTGTGCGTGAGTCGATTTTTTTGCGTGAGTTTGCGTGATTTATTTTCTCTTTTGTTATTTCCTTTTGTAACAAAAAAATTGTAAAATTTGGCCTAACTTAAGATTTCGGCCCGAAAAAGCAAAAAAAATATGTAAAATTTCGCTGAACTGTAAATTTTGCTGAAATTTTTGAAAAATTTTGAAAATAGTTTTTAATTTTTTTTTTTTGTATAAATAAGAGTTTCGTGAGTGTGAGTCAACGTGAGTGTGAGTTATTTTAAATTTACTCACGTGATTGTGAGTGAGTGTGAGTGGACAAAATATGCTCGTGAGTGAGTGTGCGTGATTCAAAAATTCCTGTCGTGAGCGTGATTGAGTGTGAGTCAAAAATCACTCACGCGCCCATCTCTAATTAAAACTGTATACTCAGTTTTTGAAAATATTTAAAAAACTTCAATGTCAATATTTAAAAAAACACTAATTTCGCGTTATCTCGAATGCAAGCAGCTACGATTTCGCTGTTAACAGTTTTGTGACATTTAATCTTGTAGAAATCGAACTGCGCTTACACTTTTCGTCGACACTAAACTTCAACCTAAACATCGCTGAGGCTCACCATGTAAGTTTGATATAAAAGTAAAAGTACTACAATCAATTAAACTTTACAATATCATTTGTTTTAAATTTCTAACCATATTTATACGAGAAGTTATATTTATACGCGGCTGATAAAATTTATTCTTTTGTTAGTCTAAATATTAGTAAAAGTTATTTTAATTTACGTCAACTAAAATTTGGCAAAAAAATTGTTAGAATTGCATTTTTACAGAACTTTTTTGTAATTTACGATTGGTAAGATACAAAAACTTTTTGGTATTTTAACTTAATTTTTTTTTTTTTTTATTTTACAGTAGTTTTACCAAAAATATTGGTATTTTCGTTAAAGAATTTGTAAAACTTTGTATCTATTTCTTCTTTGTTTTAAGAAAAAAAAAATAGTTTTACGTGTTCTTGTGTGAAAAACGCAGAGAAGAACGCAAAATAATATGCTGCCATTATACTTTAATAACCTAATGATTATAATCGGACTATTTTTGGACTTAGGCCCCAAATGAAAATTTAGCCCGATATTTAGTTAAAGCGGTTTACTGGCAACAAATAGAAACTTATTTCACTCAAATTAGGTTTTCAAGTGTTTTTTACACTTATTAAGGATTTGATAAAAGTTAGAAACAATCGGTCCATGTTTGAACTTGGGACTCATTTTCCCGGAAACACTTGTGTAGGGTATTATATGGTCGGTTTTGACCGACTATAATTTTCTTTCTTGTCTTTTTATACCCTCCAACTACAGTATGGGGGTATACTCACTTTGTCATTCCGTGTGTAACGCATCGAAATATCGGTCGGGGACCCCATAAAGTATATATATTATTGATCAGTGATCGATTCTAAGACATTTTAGCGATGTCCGTCCGTCTGTAGTTAACACGATGCAGTCCAAAATAAAATAGCTAGACCCTTCAAGTTTGGCACAAATATGTCTTATGTTCCTAGGCAGGTTAAGTTCGGAAATTGGCCAAATCGGACCAGGGGGAAAAAAGTTCCCCCTTAAAGAACTAAATCAACCTCTAAAAAAATACACTTTTTTACATGTTTTTTTTTTTTTATTTTTGTTAATTAAATGAAACATTTGGTATATTTATCGCAATGGGAAGGTGCTCTCAACGTCCCCCACTTACCCTATCAACCCCCCCAAAAAAAAAAAATAAACGCCCCTGACAAATTTTTGTTTTTTATTTTTTTTTACATTTTGGAGGGTATAACAGATTCGGCACAGCCGAATTTAACACTCTCACTTGTTTTTTAGTGATATTTAATTTTGGTAGTAATAATGCTGGCAACCCTATTAGCGGTAGTTGTTCGATTAGCAATCAACCAACCAGGGTAAAAATGAAATATATATGATCATATATGAAGATATATGGATCATATATGGATTTATATAACCATATATTATCATATATGCCTCCATATATGTTTATATATGATCTGATCCGAAAATTGGCCCGATATGAGCCCATATCGGGCCAATTTACGGATCCGATCATATATAAACATATATGGTGTCATATATGGTAATATATGGTTATATAAATCCATATATGATCCATATATCTTCATATATGATCATATATATTTCATTTTTACCCGGGCAGCCAACTAACTTATCTTCTCTATTTTACACCCTACATATCTATTTTTAAACTTAGCCGATATAAAAAGTTTGTCTTTGGTTACCAGCAAAACACACTTTTGCAGTGTACGTGTTTTAAAATAAAGTGTGTTGTCTTAAAATTACAATTAGTAGAGTTTAATGTGGTCGTTATACATTGTAAAGAATTTTCTTAACTTGTTACTTTATTTTGTTGTTTAGTTTTATTGTCGACTCTTCTTTATTGCTCCACCTACAACAAATATTGAGTAGTTCTACACAATATATCTTGTTCACAAATTTAAGATGCTTGTCTTTTTTGTTGATGACTATAAATTTTCTTCTTGCCACAACAAACAATTGTTGCTATTTGTATACTTTTTCTTTTTGTGAGCTACTTTTTTGTGGTGTACTATGTTAAGAAGTGGATGCTGGATGATAACCCAGCGTAAAATTTTTTTGTTTGTTTTTACTAATTTATTTTCGGATTTTTGGTATTAATAACACTGTAAGTAAAATTTAAACTTTTGAAATGACACAAAAAAATCGCGGAGACACCCCAACTTATTTTTGGGTCATAGAATCCAGTGGTATACTCCGTTTTAAAAAGTTAGCTCAAAATAACGAGATATTTCGAATTTAAATTTGCATACGAAGAGAAAAAAATTAAAAAATCCAAAAAAAAGTTATAAAATTTATCAAAATAAGAACAAGTATTGTTCCATGTCCGCTTGAAAATGGAAGTCTGTTATTTCTAGATATAAATTTTATCAAATAACAAGTTTTTACAAGTTTTTTAAGTTTTTAGATTTAAATCAAAAATCTACTACAAATTTAAAATCGAAATATCTTGTGATTTTGAGCTTACTTTTCAAAACGGGTTACACCACTGGATTCTAAGATCCAAAATTTGGTTGATGGGTATCGGCATTTTGATGTGTCATTTTCACCTACACTAAAAAAAAAATCCTTGTCAAATTACTAGAAAAAATCTTGTAATCCCATTTAACCAATATTTGACAATTTTGCTTGTTTTTTAACAAATGATTTTCAATCGAACTTAACAGTTTTTCTTGTAATTTTACAAATTTCCAAGATTTTTTACAAAAAAAATCTAGTAAATTTATGAGAATTTCTTGTAAGTTTTATTTCGGCAAAAAAGTTGTGAATTTGCAATTTTATTGGTAAGAATCTTGTAAAATTACAAAAAAGCTCGTAATTTTTACTAGAAATTCTCGTAAAATAGGAGGTAGCAAAAAATCTAGTAAAGTTATGAAACCTCTTTGTAAGTTTTATCGCGTCAAAAATATTTAAATTTTTTTTGGTAAAAAGCTTGTAAAGTTTCCAAAATGTTTTTTTTTAGATTTTATTAAAGCCAAAGAATCCTTTATACCAAGTTTCAAGTTTGTAGTACTATAATAATTTCAGAAAATAGATCAAGTGCCAAAGTACACCTTTTAATCCCATTTTACGATCTGAGAATCTATTTTTAAAAAAAGTACATTTTTCAAAATTTTTATTTACGTTCTGAGAATCTGTTTTTAAAAAAAGTACCTTTTTAAAGTTTTTTTTTTAGATATATGGTACAAAAAACTTAAAATAAGGGATCATTTTAAGTTTTTAGTACCATTCTTCCAAAAAACAGGAAAACTTTTTTAAGTGTTTTTATCGGCGCATGCCATATTCTGTTTTGTTATTAAGGGTTTGTGATTGAAGAAGAAAACATTGTATTTCTAAAGATTATTTTTAATGTGGATTTATTCCAGACCATGGTTTCTGTAGCCACCTCTACGTCATCAGTGGAGAAAATTACATTAGATATAAATTGTTTGATTATTTGTAAGACTGTTTTTTCTATATGTTTTTTCATCAGCAGACTTAACTCTGAGTGGAATAGAACCCACGTTCTTCAAATTTTCCATCAGTTTGCAAAGCAAGTACTCTACCATCTGAGCTATAGCCCTGCTTGACAAACTAACAGCAGAAGTTGGTTTGTTCGTATTTCATTACAGATGTTAAGTGTGTGACGTCAACAGAAGATTTTTATTTTACACCAACAATTACGATCCTTAGAAACAACAACATTCCTTAATCTCTCTTTTTATTCCAAAAGTTGTAAATAAATTATCAATTTCTGAATTAGACTTTGCATAGATCCTGTATTTTAGTTTCATCAGTGATTACCAATGTCCGACAGCCAATATTAAACATGAACCGGATGACATACGTCTGCAGTTAAAGATCAAATAAAGTTAAACTGCATTTACAGTTTTTCATTTCGTGATTTTTTAATATGATAATGTTTTTAGGTTGGTGTCGAATTTTAAAAAAGTTGCAGGACGCAACCTCAGTTTGACTATATAAGTTAACAATTAACGAAAAAGAAAACAAGAATTACTATATTCATTTTCTTAATACCAAAAATTTAAATAACTTGGGTTTGTAACTTGGATAATAATTCACCTCGTGGTGAATAAAACCGTTTTTCACCAGCTGGTGAATAAAAAGTAATATAGTTATTTTTCAACAAAAAAAAAATTTTTTTCTTCAATTTTTTTTTCATCAATTTTTTTTCCATGAAATTTTTTTTTCCATCAAATTTTTTTTTTCATCAATTTTTTTTTATCAAACTTTTTTTTTATCAAACTTTTTTTTTATCAAATTTTTTTTTCATCATATATTTCATAAATTTTTTTGTTTCATCATTTTTTTGTATCAAATTTTTTTTTTCATAAAATTTTTTTTTTCATCAAACTTTTTTTTCAAATCAATTTTTTTTTTTGTTTTTTTTATCATTTTTTTTTTTTTTCATTAATTTTTTTTTTTTTCATTATTTTTTTTTTTTTTCATCAAAAATTTATTTTTTTATCAAAAATTTTTTTTTATAATTTTTTTTGTTTTTCATCAATTTTTTTTCATCAAATTTTTTTTTTTTTCATCAAATGTTTTTTTTTTCATAATTTTTTTATCATATTTTTTTCATCAATTTTTTTTATCAAATTTTTTTATCAAATTTTTTATTATCAATTTTTTTCTTTTTTCATTTTTTTTTTCATCATTTTTTTTTTTTTACATCAAAAAATTTTTCTTTTCATTTTTCTTTTCATTTTTTTTTTTGTTTTTCATCATTTTTATACCCTCCACTTAGTGATAAAGGGTGACAAAAGCACTTATTTCCAAAAAGTCAATTTTACAGGAGAGCAAAAAAACACCTTTACAGTCGTACAAAATGTGTTAATCTTAAAAATGTTAAGTGCTGACGTTATAAAGCAACTTCCTAGGAATATTTACCAATTTCAAGTTTTATTCTAACCGTAACGGTTTTTGAGAAAACGCTTAAAATGTAAAATATGTTGTTTTGTGAAAAGAATATTTGATGAAAATTCAACTTATTTCAGTTCAGTTCTTTTGTCATATACGTTTCTTGTCGAAAAAATTATTAATTTTGCCACTTATAAGTAATTATGTTCTTTTGTTAAAAATAAAAATGTAAAAAGACAGAAAATAAGTTGATTTTTCTAAAATTTACTCAAGTTCATTCGAACTAAAAGCTATAAAATGTAGAACTAAAAAGTGGGTGTTTCATGATTAAAAAAATTGATTTCATCCAATTTAGAAGCGATTCTGACGGAAGGAACAGAATGAGTCCAAAAAAAAGTCCTTTGGGCCTTTTCG
Organism: Pegoplata infirma; assembly: GCA_963921195.1. Classification (NCBI taxonomy): domain Eukaryota; kingdom Metazoa; phylum Arthropoda; class Insecta; order Diptera; family Anthomyiidae; genus Pegoplata; species Pegoplata infirma. Next base: position 189,378,815 of record OY992536.1, read on the forward strand.
TAGAATTTTTCACTTTCCATTGAATTAAAAAAAAAATCACTTTAGAATTCATTGAATAAAGAAGTAATTCTTTTAAATACTGACTTAAATGCACAAATAGCCAACAGAAAGTGATTATATAATACATTTCCATGAAATGTATATCAATAATAAATAGTATATTTTAGGATTGATTAAATAGTAAATAATTAATTTTTTTCATTGGTAAGCATTACTTTTATACTAACTGAATGCTATGCAATAATTTGCATGCATTACTTTCAGTATCATCTCATGTAAAAATCATCAATGCTACATAGTTAAAATTAGGAACTGTGTGAAATATTTTATAAATTATTTGGTAATAACAGTTTTGTTGTGATGTTATCACTAAACGTCCCCGGAAATATGTTTACCTGGGGGCTAATCACGTAAAACGATTGACGATGCATAAACGAAATTAAAATTTATATAAAGTTTTGAAGGGAAATTTTAAAGTTTTTCTTTATAAAATTATTAAAACGTGTTGTTTAATCCAGAAACGCTAAAAAATTGGAAACATTTTGTTTAGTTTAGGAGCAGCAAGGCTCCAAAAATCGACGATAGTCAACTATCATTTTACGTGATCACAGTCCTTTATTTTCCATTATCTGTCAAACTTACTATTTCACTACCTTTTTAAAAAAATAATAGATCTATTCGTGTTTTAAGGGAATATAAAGTACTTTAATTCTCTTTTTGGATTTGTGTCAATACTTGTCATCTAGTACTATTTTTTTATATAGTACTAGGTGGCACAGGGTGCCTCAAAGTACATGATCCTCTTCTATTAATAATAAAATTTTAAGTAATGCTTTAATGTAAAAGTAATAAGCTCTGAATTTTGTTATCTGGTGGAGCTATTTTGACATGAAGTCACAAGTCATCCCGTGTCATAACATGGTGGCCCCAAACACAATTTCTGAAAAGCAGATGTTTCAATATTTAAATGTCCTTAAAGAATTTAACATCTACCCAGCAAAAAAAAATCGAAGTAGTTCAAAACGAAGTAGACTTAAACTACATAAAAAGTAGCAATTAGTGAATATTTTTTGTTGCAAAAAAAGTAGTTTAAAATAACATCCAAATATGTCAATAAGAAGGACAATAATATGGATTCCACTACTTTAAACACTATAGTCGGAATGAGATTTTTTTTTAATATTTTTCAAACGTAATGAAAAGAACATATTTATTTAAATTTATTTAATAGAGTTTTAGTCTAAACTACATTTTTTTATATAATTGAAAGGCAAAAAGTTAATATTTGATAGGTTACAATTTCAGGAATTAAAACCTTTTATTTTAATTTGTTTAATCTTAAATTTGGTGTAAACTGATTTTGTTTTTATACCTTTTAGCTACAGTATAGGGGGTACACTCACTTTGTCATTCCCCATAAAGCAATGGTTCCCAACCTTTGATTCTCGTCCCACTGGGGGGGGGGGGGCAATTTGAATGCTTCAGGGGGGTAACGAGCAAATTTAAAAGATTTTTTTTTTGTTAAAAAACTAAAAAAATATTATTTTAGTTAAATTATTTTGTTGGTTGTTGAAAACTTTTGCTAAAAACTTTGTTTAAAAGATGATTTTAACAAAAAGTTTATTTAACTAAAAGTAAATTTTGAATTTTAAATCAAATTTGAAAAATTTACACATCTTTCTTGAGTGTAGGGGGGACATTTTAGTTTTTTTTAACTTAAAATGCAAAACAAAGTGACAACACTTTTTTTAAAATCAAGTTATTGATTGTGATGCATTGTCCCCCTATAAAATTATCAAAATGTGATTTGCTAGTTGTGATACAATTCATTAACTGTAACCATTTCCAAAAATTCAGACCTGTCCGATGAAAAATGACGGACTTATGAACAAAATTAAAAAAATGTTTCACAACGTTTTTCGCTGCTACTTTAAAAAAGCAAAATGTGTTGGATTGTTAGTGACGATATATTATATTGATCAGTTATCGATTCTGAGAAGTTCTATGAACATCCCTCCGTGTGTCTGTATGTAACACGATGTAGTCCAAAATAAAACAGCTATCCACCTGACGTTTGGTACAAATATTTTTTATAGTCCTAGGTAGGTTAAAATCGGACCGGAGGGGAAAAGTTTTACCTTGGAGAAGCGAACCAACCTCTAAAACGCAATTTTTTAGCGATCATTGTTTTTTTGTCAAGCAAATGAAACAATTTTATGTTGGATGAAGTATAAAGTCCTGAACTTGGACCCAATTTTTTGAGGTACGAACACTTTTGTGGGCGTAAATATGTATAATAGGGATATAACTTTTTTATGTCAAAAAAAGCTCATCCAACCACGCGATGGGGAATGTTGTACAGATAATAAAAATCTTTTCTTTACTTCATTTTGGTGAAAAAAAGTTCACGCATCAAATGCAATTTCTAAAACTTCCCCAGGAATATTTTTTTTTTAAACTTTTATATTATACCCTCTAATGATAATTATTTAAAAAATACACTACTGAACATTTTGAAAAATATTGATGCGACTGGGCCGCGACCTTACACAGTTAATTGGAATTGTTCTACTTACCACAAATCTGGTCTCCAAACTTTTCCATCACATCAAGTTTTTGGGAAAATTGATGTCAAAGTTAAAAAAAAAATCGCCGTTTTGTTAATTTTTGCCAAATCATAGCTGATGAACCCGATATGATAGCGACTTAAAAATAAGTCGAGGCTAAAGCTTAAACATTGCTCTTAAGGATTCTGAACTCTTTTGGTCAGTCGCCTTAACCCCTAGGGCACCAATTGTCTCTCAATGATGTCTTGTTCCCAAAAAAACGATTTTTGCCGCTATAAATCATATGAAAAAAAAAAAACTTATTCGAATGGAACGCCACTTTATAGTATATGGCTTATAAACATGATTACAATTATTCTCCTGGTCACAAATCCGGTCTCCACACTTTTTAGGGGTAAAGCACAAACATTGCTCTTAAAGACTTATAACTCAATTCATCAGTCGCTTTGACCATTGGAGCACCAATTGTCTTTTAATAAAGTGTTTTCCCCCAAAAACTTTTTTTTTGATATGACAGCATTGAAATACAATTGGTGCCCAAAAAGTTAAGGCGACTGACCAAATGAGTTCTGCATCTTAAAGAGGAAAGTTTAAGCTTAACCCTCGACTTAGTTTGAAGTCGCCATCACATCGGGCTCATCCGCTATGAGTTTCCAAAAATGATCAAAACGGCGATTTTTTTGAACTTTGACCACAATTTTCTCAAAAACCAGATGTGATGGAAAAGTGTGGAGACCGGATTTTTGACCAGCAGAAATAATGTAATCAAGTGCATAAGGTCGCGTCCCAGTCGCATTTTCGATGTTTAGTAATGTTATTAGAACATTGCCATCGTCAGAATTGCTTACTAAATCTACTTCCTAATGAATTCTAAAAATACACTTTTTAAGTAGTGCAAAAATGCTCTTAAAAAGTGATCTTAAAGATGTAATTAAACTTAACATACAAAAACTTAAACTATGACAACAGTATGAGTACTACTTTATATGTACTTAAAAAATGTAAAAAAAACTACTTATTTTGCGCGACACCGCCATGTTAAATTCACTAGAGTTTCAGCAAAGTTAGAACTACTTTAGCAGCAGTTGAACTACTTTTTATTAACATTTTAGTATGTTCTTTTTTTGCTGGGTATATATATAATTTCCCTATTTGTGTGTTCCTCTTTTTTTGTCTATCCAGAGCTTTTTGAAGCCCGCTGATGAGCTACAAAGCTGAAAATTGGCATGCATATAGTAAAACACCTGGGGCAGATCCTAACGTAGCCGGATTTTCGATTTTTTGCCTGTGGGCGGAGAAATAAGCGGAAAAGTGGCCGTGGCAAAATTCAATTTTTTGACATTTTTGCTTAATTTAAAGCCCCCTAATGACTTAGGAAGCTGAACACTTCCTAGAATATAGTCCTAACGATAGCGCATATCCCTAAGAAAAGTGGCGTGGCAAAATTGGGATTTTTTAAAATTTTTACTTCTTTTGAAGCCCCCAAATGACTTAGGAAGCGGAAAATTGCATAGCATTTTTTCCTAACAATGAACCATATCCTGAAGTAATTGGATCTAAATTTTTTAGACTATGGAAGGTGAACTAAGAGAAAAATGGGGCGAGCAAAATTGTGTTTTTTAATATTTTAACTAATTTGAAGACCCCCAATGACCTTTGAAGATTCACACAGAAAAATGTTTAGTTGGAATTCCATTATGAAAACGGAATTTTGATAAATCTTATAAATTTTTAGTTGTTATTGTAAATTTTTTATCACCATACCAAATAAATAACAGCAGTAATAACAGCAGTAACTAATAATTTGGTAAATATACCCAAACTAAAAACTAATAAAGTTTTTGAAAAATATTTAGTAAGTACAACCGATTCTTTTAGTCTTTATTTTCCCTCTCGACCAATAATCATTTGTTTAAATTAATAAATTTCAAAAACATTAGGTAATAGTACCCACAACTGAAAATATTGGTTAACTTAACCAAATTTTCAATAATTTTTTATTCTTAACTAATAATTGGTCGTTAGGATTTCATTTCGATTACAAAACTAAAACGTAAAAAAAAAAATAGAATAGTAATTAGTTTAAGGAAAAATGTTATTGTGTTCAGACGTTTTTTTAAATTTTAAAATAAAACTCATGTTAAATTCCGTAAAAAATTTTACAAATTTTTACGGTAAGTTGATACCTCTGCCGAAATACAAACAATTGAAATTAATAAATCTTATTGTAGACTAGTCGAATAGCCTGTCCCTGCCAGGCGGAATACCAAATCACTTTTCTCAATAGTTCTAATATTTTACCAAACTTTAAAAAAAATTATGTTTGTGCTTCAAAAATTTAATATTGCTAGATTGAGTTACATCAATATATTTCCCAAACTGGAAAAAAATTTAATGAGTATAAAAGGTTTTATTGATAAAATTTTAGAACTAAATTTAGCACGCCCATTTCGTCTCTCCGTCCATAAACCGGATATCAAAAATCCATCGTGTGGATCTGTCCCATGGTCACTCCTATATACATGGCAATTTTTATCTTTCTTTTTATCATGAAGTGTTTTAAAATTAGTAAAAATGTTAAAAAACACAAACATTTTTCCACTTAAATTTTTCCTTATAATTCTTCGTACACAGTTTAAATATGAGGGGGTTAGAGCACAAGGGGTTCAAGTGCCTTATATTTGATAATGAGAAAAAAGAGGTTAAAGTTAAATTGCAATAAAAAATGTTAGATGCTATCTATAATATTATTTTTTAGTTAATAGAGATCCTGAGATATATTTTAGTCTAACAAGTTAAAAAAATACCGTTTTTTACACCCTTTTGCACCCAAAAATTGCATCTGAAGTAAGTAAGTCGCACTTATACCCCTTGTGCTCTAACTTTTTTTATAAATTTCTATTTAGAGCACAAGGGGTTCAAGTGCCTTGTTTTTAATAATGAGAAAAAAGGGGTTAAAGTAAAATTGCAATAAAAAATGTTAGGTGGTATCAAGTATATTATTTTTAAGGTAATAGAGCTCCTGAGATATATTTTAATCTAACAAGTTAAAAAAATACCGTCTTTTACACCCTTTTGCACCCAAAAATTGCATCTGAAGTAAGTAAGTCGCACTTATGTATACCCCTTGTGCTCTAACTATTTTTTATAAATTTGTAAATTCGTAAAAGGAAAACCACATTTTATTAAGAAAATCTGTAATGGTTCTTTGTTTAATTTTTTAGTCGTCATAATCAGATTCCATGACATCATTGGGCTCATCTTCATCTTCATTAGGGCATCCCGTCAAATCTAAACTTTCCTTCGTTGATAAATAGCACTAAAAAACGTCAACGAAGTAAAATAATAAAATAATGGCTATTAAACACAGCTTCAAAAATAATTCGCCAGATCAATAACAGATGGCGATGCAACAACTGTACTCAAAATTATCAACACGCGCAATTACAGTGTTGCCATACTGAAGCCCTTCTATCTTTCAAATCTTTCATCTCTCTTCTATCCCCTTTCCGAAAGAAACATCACGGTTACAGTAGTAATTGATAGGCAGCATTGCCTGAGTGTTGTTTCTTTAAAAAAAAAAATAATACCTGCCGAAAATTATTTAACCAAATCTGGCTCAAAAATTAGGAATTTTTGAGTACTTTATGGGAACATTTTTTTAAAAATTCCACTTTTGGTCCACAGATGCTGATTTTCAAACATAAAAATAATTTTTAACCAAATTGGTCTTAAAAGTTAAATTTTAATAATTGCTTGGAGCACAAGGGGTTTAAGTGCCTTAAATTTAATAATGGGGAAAAAGAGGTTATAGTTAAATTGCAGTAAAAAATGTTAGATGATATCTAGAATATTATTTTTTAGTTAATAGAGATCCTGAGATATATTTTAATTTAACAAGTTAAAAAAATTGCCTCTGAAGTATGTAAGTGGCACTTATACCCCTTGTGCTCTAACTTTTTTTATAAATTTCTAAATTATGAAAAGAATGTTAGTTATTTGTAAAAGGAAAACCACATTTTATTACAAAAGTCTTTAATGGTTCTTTGTTTAATTTTTTAGTCGTCATAATCAGATTCCATGACATCATCGGGCTCATCTTCATCTTCATTAGGGCGTCCCTTGAAATCTAAACTTTCGAATTTCGTGCCGTGATACCTGCCGCACGATGGACATGGAGTAGGTAATTGTGGGAAAATTTATGAAAAATTTTTGCAAGGTCATTTTTAGTCTGCAACCAGCGGTCAAAGTTTAAAAAATTACGTTTTTGGACCAAAATTTATATCTGAAATATTTAACCAAATCTGGGTCAAAAATAAGGAACTTTTGCGCGTTTTATGGGAAAAATATTTAAAAAATTTCAAAATTGCGATTTTGGTCCACAGATGCTGATTTATAAACATAAAAAATATTTTTAACCAAATTTGTCTTAAAAGTCGAAAAATGTTGAGTATTTTATGTGAAAAATTTTAAAAATAAACCCACGATTTTGGTCCAAAAAAGCTGATTAGCATCTGTGTATCAAAATCTTTGATCAGCATTTTTGAACGAAAATCGTGTTTTTATATTTTTTTAATATTTTTTAGATAACTTGCTTTACATTTTCCAACTTTTGAGACCAATTTGGATAAAAAAAATAATATTTATGTTAAAAATCAGCATCTGTGGACCAATATTTTTTTTTGGGATTTTTTTTTATTTTTCCTATTATGTACGCAAAAATTCCTAATTTTTGAGCCCAATTTGGTCAAAAAATTCGGACATGAATTTTGGTCGGAAATCGCCATTTTTTCACACTTCAACCGATGGTTACAGACTGAAGATGCTCTTGCAAAATTTGATTACTATTACTACAAGAACTTCTCGGAATTCAACCACTTGTCCAAGTGAAAAACTAAATTTTAATAATTGCTTGGAGCACAAGGGGTTTAAGTGCTCATATACCCCTTGTGCTCCAAGCAAAACAGGTATTTTAGTAACAAGAGCTAGAAGTGGTCGCCATATCTCGCTAACGGATAAGAATTTCACATTCACCTCTTGTGCTCTGAACTTCTGTGAACTTCACCTTCTAATTCCATATGTTAACTCAATTTTTTTAAAAAAGTCACTTGAACCCCTTGTGCTTTGAGCCCCTCATATTAAATCTGACTTCATAAGGATATGATCCATTGTCAATACTTTATGCTTTACAATTTTCATCTTCCTTAGTCATTAGGGGTTTCAGAAATAGTTTGAATATTTAAAAACTAAATTTCGCCGTCTTCCGCCACTCCCCCTGACTTAAAGGCCGAAAATCCGGCTACGTTACAGATTATATATACAAACTGAACAAAATTCACAACGGATTTTTTGTATTTCCGCCCTTTCACCGAAATTTTCGGTTGCCATAACCAAACTTTGTTTTGAAAATTTAACTTCTGTTGGTCCAAATAAATTTCGGTAATCGCAACCGAAAATTTCAGTTGTTGTAATTAAACCATGCAGTTGGCTCTTAATTCGGCTGGCACAATTAAACTGTTTTTTCTGTGTATTCCAAAATTTTTAAATCTGACTACTTTATGATAAGCTCCATCGTTAGTACTATACTCGTATCCACGCCCCTTTTCCCTCTCAATTCTCCGTCCACAGTCCAAAAATTTTAAGTCTGACTACTTAAGGATATGCTCCAGTGTTAGGACAATATGCTTGCAATTTTCGGCTGCGTAGCTCATTAGGGCTTTAAAGTTAGTCAAATAAAAAAAATAAAACACAATATTGCCTTGCCCCTTTTTCCTCTCAACTCTCCATCTACATTCCAAAAATGAAAAATCGGACTACTTTAGATTATACTTCATAGTAAGGACTACATGTTAGGGATTTTCAGCTTCCGTATTTATTGGGGCTGAGCTTAAAAATACTCTAAAATGTAAAAAAAAAAAAAAAATTTGCCAAGTCCCCTTTTTCTCGTAATTCGCCGCCCACAGGCAAAAAATCCGACTTCGTAAGAATCTGTCCCTGGTGTTTTATTATTTACATGCCAATTTTAAGCTTTTAAGTCCATCAATGAGATTCAAAAGGCGCTGGATACACAAAAATAAGAGAAACACAAAAAAATAAAATATATATTCAGAAAATAGATGGAAATAAATTTACCACGCCCTTTGCCTTTCTTATTCTCCACCCATACACTGGATATCAAAAATCCAGGCTCGTGTTGATCTTCCACATGAAGCCTTCTATATACATGCCAATTCTGTGCATTTCCCGCTTCCTTTGGGGGCTTCAAAAGAAGTTAAAATGTTAAAAATCTCAATTTTGTCACTCCCCATTTTCCTTTCAATTCTCCGCCCACAGTCCAAAAATTTAAAATTTGACTATTCCGCTTATTTCTCCGCCCACAGGCAAAAAATCGAAAATCCGGCTACGTTAGGATCTGCCCCAGGTGTTTTACTATAAACATGCCAATTTTCAGCTTTGTAGCTCATCAGTGTGCTTCAAAAAGCTCTGGATAGACAAAAAAAGAGGAACACACAAATAGGGAAATTATATATATAGATATTTGCACACGCAACTTTAATGCAGATGCTAAAGATGGTATTTTACCCAGAAGTCGACAATAAAATCAATTTTGAGCCAAAATGTCCAGAGAGTGGTAACAAATTTAAGGTTAATAAATGCCAGAATATTGAAATTAACAAATGTTTACCCAAAAGTGTTCTCAGAATCGGAGACATTTTCTATAGGAAAAATGACTTAAAATCTGAGACTTTATTTGTAAGAAAAATAGCTAAAAATCTGAAATTTTTTCTATCATAATTATCAATTTTAATCTATTTTTTCTATTGTATGTATTCATTTCACTTTTTAAATTATAACATTTTTACAATCAAATAAATTAGTAAATTTGCTTGAAACAAATATTAAAAATTTTATTTCAAAAAAAAAGTTTAAAAAAATATTGATTGGTACAACTATATAACGCTTTTTAAAATTCGATCACTCTAACCAATGCCAATTTTAACATAAAAATATTCGGTTCTTATAATAGATACTTACCGGTAGAGACAACTGAATTGGCAGTAGAGGCAACTGAATATTGTGATAGTTGGTGCAACCGCAAAAATTCAGTTGGCAAACAATTCAGTTGCAACAACTGAATCTATTTTTTGTGTGTAAAAATTGACATTTTTGCTTATTTAAAAGTCCTCTAATGACTTAGGAAGCTAAAAATTTCCTAGCATATACTATAGTCCTATCGATTAAGCATATCCTGAAGTAGTCAAATTTTAAATTTTTTTACTGGGGGAGGATAATTGAAAGGAAAACGGGGAGTCACAAAATTGGGATATTTAACATTTTAACTTCTTTTGAAGCCTCCAAAGGAAGCGGAAAATGCATAGCGAATAGTCCTTACGATGTAGAATATCCTGAAGTAATCAGATTTAAAATTTCTCGACTGTGGACGGAGAATTAAAAGATAAAATAGGGAGGAAACATTGGGTGTTTTAATATTTAAAGACCCCCAAAGTAGGTTTCATGGGGAAGATCAACACGAATATCGATTTTTGATATCCAGTGTATGGGTGGAGAATAAGAAAGGCAAATTTATTTCCATCTATTTTCTGTATATATATTTTTTTTTGTGTTTCTCTTATTTTTTGTGTATCCAGCCCTTTTGAATCTCATTGATGGAGTAAGGCTGGATTACTCAATGCTCCGTTATAAAATAACTCTTTGTTAAATTTAACTTTTTTATACAACTTTTGACATAAGGCTCCGTTAAATCGGCAGTTAGAAGCTAACTTTTCGTTGAGTAATCCGCCCTTAAAAGCTTAAAATTGGCATGTATATAGTAAAACACCAGGGAAAGATTCTTACGAAGAAGTATTTTTAGTCTGTGGGCGGCGAATTACGAGAAAAAGGGGCCTTGGCAAAATTACTTTTTTTTAACATTTTAGAGTATTTTTAAGCTCCGCTCCGCCCAAATGAATTAGGAAGCTCAAAATTTCTAAAATGTAGTCCTGACTATGAAGCATATTCTTAAGTAGTCCGATTTAACATTTTTGGAATGTAGACGGAGCTCCGTCTACTCTCCGCGGAGAGTTGACAGAAAAAAGGGGCAAGGCAATATTGTGTTTTATTTTTTTTTAATTTAACTAACTTTAAAGCCCTAATGACCTACGAAGCCGAAAATTGGCAAGCATATTGTCCTGACACTGGAGCATATTCTAAAGTAGTCAGACTTACAATTTTTGGACTGTGGACGTAGAATTAAAAGGGAAAAAGGTCGTGGATACGAGGGAAAAATTTAAGTGAAAAATTGTGTTTTTTAACATTTTATCTACTTTTAAAACCCTTCATGACTAAGAAAGATAAAAATTGCCATGTATATAGGAGTGACCATGGGACAGATCCACACGATGGATTTTTGATATCCGGTATAAGGACGAAGATCATTGAACACATCCTGTGTCACTGCCCGGCTTTGGCACGAACTCGACTATCAATTATAGGAAGTTCACAGTTCGAGACTTCGGAGGAAATTACGAGGATAGACCTGAAAAGTTTAGAACAATTCGCAATGAAGGTCAATGTATTTAGTTTACGTCGATAAGCGGAAAAGTTTTGTGGTATCGCTATGGACCAATTTGTCTATGAGGAGTCCCCATCTGGCACCGATACCCTAACCTAAGGACGGAGAGGCGAAATGGGCGTGCTAAATTTAGTTCTAAAATTGTATCAATAAAAAATTTAATACTCATTTAATTTTTTTCCAGTTTCGGAAATATATTGATGTAATTCAATCTATCAATATTAAGTTTGTTAAGCACAAACATAATTTTTTATAAAGTTTGGTAAAAAATTTCAATTATTGAGAAAAGTGATTTGGTGTTCCGCCTGGCAGGGACAGGCTATTCTACTAGTAAATCTATTATTTTTCAAAGTTGTAGTAAAATATTCAGTTTGCTCCTTTAATTTTGAAATCAGTTTTATTGACAAAAAAAATATATATTTATAATGAAGGTTTTTTATAATGTACACGACAAAAGCACTTAAATAGAATTAAATAATCGCCTTTTTAAAATTCACTTTTGTCAAAGCCACACTATCCAACACAAGGTGTTTTGTCACACTGAGGTTTACTGAAAAATATTTGTGTAAAAAAACCTATTTCTATTTGAGCTTGACATTTTAAGGATTTTGAATTTGATAAAATAGCTTTTTTCGAAACAAGTTGTTTTGTCATAAACTTTTTTAAAAAAAATCAATATGCTTAAATTTATATAAGTTGCTTTGTCAAAAAGGCGTTACTTTTTTTTTAACATATTTCAGATAAGTTGTTATGTCAAATGAAAATAGATAAAATTTCGAAATAAGTTGATTTGACACGTGTGATATCTTTGGATCTAGACGAGCTACAATCACGCTGACTAGACAGAAAGATCCGTTTTTAAAAGTTATATTTACCATAAAAATATTGGGAAATTTTCTTATGTCGAGATAAGTGCTTCTGTCATATGTCCACAGATATAAGTTTGACATTCCGTTTGTAACTCATCGAAATATCGGTCTGGGACCCCATAAAGTATATATATTTATGATCCCCGATCGATTTTAAGACATTCTTGCGATGTCCGTCTGTCCGTCTGTCTGTGGAAATGGTTAATTAATTAATTTTTTTTTTCATCAAATTTTTTTTTTTATCATATTTTTTTCATCAAATTTTTTATCCAATTTTTTACTGTCAATTTTTTTCTCAACAAATTTTTTTTTTTTCATAAATTTTTTTACGTTTTTCTTTTCATCGAAAAAATTCATCAAAAACTTTTTTTCATCAATTTTTTTTTTCACCAAAAATGTTGGGTTCATTAAATTTTTTATACCCTCCACTCTAGTGATAGAGAGTATATATAAGTTTGTCATTCCGTTTGTTACACTACGAAATATTGGTCTAGGACCCCATAAAGTGTATATATTTATAATCCTCGATCAATTTTAAGTCGATCTAGCGATGTCAGTCTGTCTGTCCGTCTGTAGAAAACACGTTAACTTTTGAAAGACTTTACAGAGGCTACTGAAGTTTGGCATATATGTTGGGCATTTACCTGGTCAGGTTGGTATTGCAATCCAGCCAAATCGGTCCAGTGGTTCATGAGCAAAAGAGTAAATTTCGGCAAGGGTGTTTCGGGAATTTACGAGATAAAAAACACGATAACTTTCGAAAGACAATAATGAGATTGCTGAAGCTTGACACGTATCTTTGCCGTTCCCCAGGTCTGTTTGGTATTAAATTTCAGCTCAATCGGTCCAGTTGTTCAAAAGGTGTAAGCAAAACCCTGAATTTCAGATTAGTTTCATCTTAAATGCCACGTGTTTAACAAGTTTTAAAAGCATTGGTGGTAACTTAACAATGCTATTCAAACTTGTTTAATTTTAAAGCAATGCTTTTTAAACTTGTTTAGTTTTAAAAGCACTGGTAACTTAAAAATTACACTCGAAAAAAATTTTACACTCAAAAAAAATTTTAAACTTAAAAAAATTTTTACACTCAAAAAAAATTTTACACTAAAAAAAATTTAGTTTTTTTTTGCAAAAATTACAATATTTTGTGTACATATGTACGTGCATTCACTCAGGAATATTTTTACAGTAAAAAAAACATTACACTCGAAAAAAATTTTACACTCAAAAAAAAAAATTATTAATTTTTCTTTTTTTTTTTTTAAAATGACAAAAAAAAGAGTTTTTTACTCAATATAAAATATTTCTAATCAAAATTGTTAATTTTTTCACGTTAAAAAATGTACTATCTTTTTAAAAATGCATTGTGGAGGGTATTCATAGATTCGGCAAAGTCATTAATTTAACTTTTCTACTTGTTTTAACATAATTTTGTTTTTCGAGAAAAAAAAATATTTTTTTTACCAAAACTACGTTTTCATTAAGTCTAAGCTCTTCGCATAAAAATTTTCCATTTGTTTACCAAATGTACATAAAACAAGTGAGAGTGTTATATTCTTTGGTGCCGAATCTTTTATACTCTCTAAAATGTAAAAACACATTTTTGCACTTATTTTTGCACTCACTTACGAAATGTATTTCAATTCCTTTTGCATGGAATAGCAAATTAATATAGGGTCAGTCTTAGTGAAATCAATCAAAAATAGCTAAACATTTTCGTGACCCCCTCCGATTTTGATGAAATTTGGTTTAGTTGTAACACTAAGTGATAAACTGACACGCACTTATTTTCAGCCCTCTAAGTAAACAGTGGGCGAAAACACGGAGGGTCAAAATTTCCCCCAAAATCTCCCAATCGCGACACTTTGAACCGTAAAAACTTAATATCGTTGGTTCTATTTTAGCTAGAAAGCCCATTTTTGGCTTGTTTTGAAGCTCATAATATGCTCTACAAGATTTACCATAACCAAAAAATTTTCGAAAAAAAATAAGGGTTACCTCCCTTATTTTAAGGTCGTGATATACGAAGGATAAAATGGGGAGGATGGTATCCCCGATTTTTTTTTTACTTGCTAATCTTTGAGAGAAAGTCCTAAAGAATATATTCTAAAATTTTTATGTTGGGACAACAATGGGATCGCCCAAAATCAATATTTTTCACAATTTTCCCCAAAATCTCCAAGTCCCAACACTCTTTAACATTAAAAATTTTATATCATAAGTGCTTTTGTAGCTACAGAGCCCATTTTTTTTTTGTTTTAAAGCTAATAATACGCTCTACAAGACATACTAAAACAAAAAAATTTCCAAAAAAAGGAATTGGTGCCCCCTTATTTGAAGGTCGTGACAAAGGGTGGAGGAAATGGGGGAAAGTATCCTCCGATTCTTTTTTTTACTTGGTATTCTCAAAGTGCAAGTCCTAATGAACATAGTCTACAATTTTTATGTTGGGACAACAATAGGGTCGACCAAAATCAAAATTTTTCAAAATTTTCCCCCAAAATCAACAAATCGCGACATTCTTGCGCCTCCCATTGGACTCCCAAGATAAAAATTTCAGGATATGCTCTCTGGAACTTACTCTTTTTAACAAAAAAAAAAAGATGAAAAAAAAAATGGGGGATACTTTTAATACAAGAGGCACCCCTCATTTTTTTATTTTTTTTTTGTGATAGTAATATTGTAGGGCATATTAAGAGCTTTAAAACAAGCCAAAAATGGACTCTGTAGCTACAATACAGTCCACGATATTAAATTTGTAATGTGCAAGAGTGTCGCGATTTGGAGATTTTAAGGGAAATTGTGAAAAATTTTGATTTTGGTCGATCTGATTGTTGTCCCAACATAAAAATTTTAGGATATGTTCATTAGGACTTTGCCCTTTGAGACTACCAAGTAAACAAAAACTCTGGGGATACTTTCCCCCCATTTCCTCCACCCTTTGTCACGACTTTTAAATAAGGTGGGCACCCTTCCTTGTTTTCTAAAATTTTTTGGTTAAGAAAGGTATTGTAGAGCGTACTATAAGCTTTAAAACAAACAAAAATGGGCTCTGTAGCTATAATAGCACTTATGATATTAAATTTTTAAGGTTTAAGAGTGTTGTTATTTGGAGATTTTAGGGGAAATTGTGAAAAATTTTGATTTTGAGTGATGCCATTGTTGTCCCAACTTAAAAATTTTAGAATATATTCTTTAGGACTTTCTCTATAAGATTATCAAGTAAAAAAAAATCGGGGGGTACCATCCTCCCCATTTTCTCCTCCCTTTATCACGACCTTAAAATAAGGGAGGTAACCATAATTTTTTTCGTAAATTTTTTGGTTATGGTAGGTCTTGTAGAGCATATTATGAGCTTCAAACCAAACCCAAAATGGGCTTTCTAGCTATAATAGAACCAACGATATTAAGTTTTTACGGTGTAAAGTGTCGCGACTGGGAGATTTTGGGGGAAATTTTGACCCTTCGTATTTTCGGCCCCTGTTGACTTAGAGGGCTGAAAATTTGCATTTGTTAGTTTTTTACGTAGTGTAAGAACTTAACCAAATTTCATCAATATCGGAGGGGGTCAAAAATATTCATGATTGATTTCACTAATAATGACCCTATAACAATTTGTTTTCTAAAAAAAACTTTGCTTTGGTAAGTACACCGAAATCTTCCGCAAAACATTATCATGATTTATTGTTTTAGGCAAGAGTACAAAATTCGCAGGCATTTTTAAAAGGACTTCAAAGTTTTAAAGCATACCTTTTGAGCTAAAACACCTCAATTCAACCGAGGAGTTGACCGCACCCCCTCCAAATTTAAAGAAATTAAGTACTGATGTTTACTTTAACAAAAAAGAGATTTTTCCAATTTTTCAGGCTTCTGGTCATTCCAGTATTCGAGATATGCGGTCTTGAAAATTAACAAAATCGTATATATTTGACAAAATGTTCTGAGATAAATAAAGATAACTCGAAAAGTAATTGCAATACATGTCTCAGTCAGGTCGCAAATAATAGGTAATAAGACAGCCTTTAAAATGGCATTCCCCAAGATTTTTTTGAAAAAGGTCAAAGGTCATTGGTTTTAACCTTAATTTTTGGAGAGCTATATCTCAAAAAACGATATTTTTAAAATCTTGGAAAAAAATATATGTGATTAAGAATCATCTATACTACTTAAGTTTAAATTTTCAGGATGGAGACTTCATTGCAACTTTTTATATTAATAGAAACGTTGTGACAGAAAAGAAAAAGCGGTGTAATTTCCCTTAAAAAAAAAATATTTTTTTTGTCTTTGAAGTTCTGGTACCAAAATCCATTTTTCTGAATGTTTTTGAAGTGCTGAGTCCAAATATGACCTTTGAACTGGCCTATCGCTATTACTTTTCAAGATATATGCACCTAAATTTTCAAAAAAACACAGCAATAGAGCTAAAACACCTCAATTCAACCGAGGAGTTGACCGCACCCCCTCAAAATTTAATGAAATTAAGTACTGATGTTTACTTTAACAAAAAAGAGATTTTGCAAATTTTTCAGGCTTCTGGTCATTCCAGTATTCGAGATATGGGGTCTTGAAAATTGGCAAAATCGTATATATTTGACAAAAGTGTTCTGAGATAAATAAAGATAACTCGAAAAGTAATTACAATACACGTCTCAGTCAGGTCGCAAATAATAGATAATAAGACAATCTTTAAAATGGCATTCCCGAAGATTTTTTTTGAAAAAGGTCAAAGGTCATTGGTTTTAACCTTAATTTTTGGAGAGCTATATCTCAAAAAACGATATTTTTAAAATTTTGGAAAAAATATATATGATTAAGAATCATCTATACTACGTAAGTTTAAATTTTCAGGATGGAGACTTCATTGGAAATTT
Source organism: Pegoplata infirma (assembly GCA_963921195.1). NCBI lineage: Eukaryota > Metazoa > Arthropoda > Insecta > Diptera > Anthomyiidae > Pegoplata > Pegoplata infirma. The sequence goes on from OY992536.1 coordinate 189,395,694, forward strand.
TTATATTAATAGAAACGTTGTGACAGGAAAGAAAAAGCGGTGTAATTTCCCTTAAAAAAAAAATATTTTTTTTTTGTCTTTGAAATTCTGGTACCAAAGTTCATTTTTCTGAATGTTTTTGACGTGCTGAGTCCAAATATGACCTTTGAACTCGCCTATCGCTATTAATTTTCAAGATATATGCACCTAAATTTTTCAAAAATAACACAGCAATAGCATTTTAGCAATTTTCACATATTTATGTGCAGATATCTCGTAAACTAATTGCGAGAGGCCAGTTCAAAGGTCATATTTGGACTCAGCACGTCAAAAAGATTCAGAAAAATAAACTTTGGTACCAGAATTTCAAAGACAAAAAAAATATTTTTTTTCTAAGGGAAATTACACCGCTTTTTCTTTCCTGTCACAACGTTTCTATTAATATAAAAAGTTCCAATGAAGTCTCCATCCTGAAAATTTAAACTTAAGTAGTATAGATGATTCTTAATCACATATATTTTTTCCAAAATTTTAAAAATATCGTTTTTTGAGATATAGCTCTCCAAAAATTAAGGTTAAAACCAATGACCTTTGACCTTTTTCAAAAAAAATCTTGGGGAACGCCATTTTAAAGGCTGTCTTATTACCTATTATTTGCGACCTGACTGAGACGTATATTGTAATTACTTTTCGAGTTATCTTTATTTATCTCAGAACACTTTTCTCAAATATATACGATTTTGCCAATTTTCAAGACCCCATATCTCGGAAAGAAAAAGTACCAGAAGTCCAAATTTTTGGCACTATGATTTTTTTGTAAGGGCCCAACAATATTCCAAGTTTCATCAAATTCGAAAGGGGTATGGTCAAAAATGTTACTTTTTTCGGTTGAATTGAGGTGTTTTAACTCTTTTGTTAAATATTTTTGAAGGATAAAAGGATGCGAATGAAGTAATTTGAAAGCTATATCAAAATATTTTTTAAAAAATTTTAAATGGTATTGAACGATACATTTTTGAAAGGACGTAACTTACCTCCTTTTTCCTCATATGTTAAAATACTAAAATAGGAAAATTAGGGGAGATCTTCCCTTTCATTTGCTATCCCAGGACAAGTACAAATGTTAAAAAATATTTTATAAAATTTAATCCTCTAAAACTTTGAAGTCCTTTTAAATGGAAACAGGATCAAGAAAAGAAAAACTGTTAATACAGTTTTATTACATTTAGACTCTAGTTTCAAACGTATATTACCCAGTTCGTGTTTAACGGCTTTTTTTTATTTTTTTTTCATTTTTGTCATATTATTATATTTCTTTGTTTAATATTTGATAAGTGTTTGAACAAACCGTTTTTAGAATTTTCCAATTTTTTTGTTTGCTTTAAATTTTTATTTGCTATAACTTTGTTTGCTGGGTTGCATTTTGTTTTTCCTTTTATTTTTTATATTGTATATAGAGTATATTGGTTCCCTCAAGTGGTGGTAAAGAATAGTAACATTATATGTTGGCAGCATATCAAATCGCACATTTAATTAATTGGTTTTCTTGGCAAACACCTTCAGCTATTTTCATTGGAAAGATATCTGAATAATTAATGATTAATTACCTCATTAAAGTTTAATTGTTAAATATGTTTGTATTTTTTTTAGCTTGCTAAGTAATAACAACAACCGTTAAATAATTTTCAATGTTTTAATAGAATGAATTTTAAAATCCTCAAGGCTTTAATATCACTTTCAAGAAAACATTAACACCAAAAAGCTCCCCAGCTTAAAGAGAATTCTAAATAAGAATTTAAGTTTTCTCTGCTGGAAAATCAAGCGAATGTTTCGCCTTAAGTATGTTGTGTTTTTTAAGAAAAGATAAGTGTTAGTAAGTGTATATGGAAACGCGTGACATGCATTTAATACGCACACATGCCTTTTGCAAAGATTTTCATTTAATCCTACTGATGCATTGCAATGTCAGTAGCTGTCACATTTTCATGCAATATATTTTTTTTACCCCTCGTATACTTTTGAAGCTTCATAGAAAAATAATTTTCAATTTGTTACTTTTTCTTGTAGCACTTGTTAGTGAATAGTTTTTTTTATGATACGGCAAGCGAAATTAAAATAAGGGCAAACAATTTTGTGTTTTTGGAATTTTCTTCAAAAGCTGTTTTTTGATAATTCTATTCAAATCCGATTTCACTTATAGAGGAGACAGAAGAGGGGTCTTAGAAAATGATTTTTTTTTTACAAGAAAAGCATCTCAGAATCAGATATCGAATTTTGTAACTTAAAAACAAAATTTATTTAAGAATTTAAAAAGAAATATTAAAGTTTTAGTTAAAAACTTTAAATTTGTAATTAAAAAAAATTATAGAGTAAACTTTTGTTTTTAAGTGTAAACATTTCAAATCCAGGCATTTAAAGTTTGGCAGACCAATTGATAAGGGAATCTCGAATTACTACCCCCCCCCCCCACACTTTGGTAATTTTTTTTAAATTACTAAATCTACTGTAATAATATTTAATTTGTTGTATAAGTTCCAACGTAATAATTTTTTGATTTTTTCTAGTTTTTTAAAAAAAATATCTGCAAATTTTGTACTCTAGTCCAAAACATTAACCCCCAGTTTCTGTATGACGAACGTCAAAAATTAACTTGTATTTTGTTTTTGTTAGAATAACAAAATGAAACTGGGGGTTAATTATGATAATGTTTTGCTGAAGATTTGGGTGTACTTACCAAATCAAAGTTTTTTTTCCGAAAAAATAATGATATTTGCCATTCCATGCAAAACAAATTGAACCCCTTTAAGTTTATATAATATTGATCCATTTCGAAGGCAATACTCATCCGTCCCTCTGTCTGTGGAAAGCAAGATGCAGTCTTAACCAAAAGAGCTGCAAATTTGGTAAATGAGTGCATTACTTAAATGCAAAAATGTTTTTTTTTTACATTTTGGAGAGTATAAATTATTCGGCACATAAAAATTTAACACCCATTTGTTTTTTGTACATTTGTTCAACAAACGAAACGTTTTTATATCAGAATTTTAGACTAGATAAACAGGAAGTAGTTTTGGGGGAAAAATAAGAAAAAAAAAATGTAAAGAAAAATTTTTCAATGAAAAACAAAATTTTAATGAAAAAAAAAAAAATTGCTGAAAAAAAGTTTTTGATGAAAAAGAAAAATTTTGATGAAAAAAAAAATTAATGGAAAAACTATATTGATGGAAAAAAATCTTTATGAAAAAAATTTGTTTGATGAAAAACAATAATTTTATTGTTTTTCATAAAAATTGATTAAAAATTTTTTTTTGATGAAAAAAAAAAAAAATGTGCACGTTTTATTAACCATCTGGTAAAAAACGATTTTATTCACCAGCAGGTGAGTTATTATCCAAGTTACAAATCGAAGTAGCTACCTTTTGGTTTAAAAAAGTTTTAACTTGAAAAACAGAAAAACAAACTTTTTACAAGATTTTTTGTATATGAGGTCTTTCACACCAAATATTTTGCAAAAATACATGTGTACCGTACATTTCTGAATAGGTTCTATGAATAGCCCTATACAGAACTAAGAAAATGCGTTTTTGGTTTTTCAATTTTTCAAAAACTGTGCTTAGGAAACGTGGTCAAATATTGGAAAAATGGTCAAATTTGTGCCGAGTTACCTTGTTTAAATCTTTACCAAATTAAAACGGAATGCACCACAATTTCAAAAATTTGCATTCTTGTATAGTTTTGTATGGGCTATCGACAAATTTTTTATTTTTTTTTATAAAAACTTGCAGAACCTGTTCTGAAATTTTCAATTTTTTAAAAATGTCAATTTATCACAAATCCGACCACTTTTTTTTTAATATTCTTTGAAAGTTTTGATGTTTGTCTATCCACACAAAAAAAAATCAGAAATATATTTTCGTTTTTTTCTATAAAACCGCATTTGAATTTTGAATTTCATAACAATTTAGTAATTTGCTTGCATTTTTTTTGTTTCAGCGTAGCGTATGAGTAACATTTATGCAAATATTTAATACTCATTCGCCATGTTAAAACAAGAAAACACAAGCAAATTATAAAAGTGTTATGAAATTTAATATTCCAAAAATAAAATTTTATGAAAACAATTTTTTGATAAAAAAAAATATTGATGGAAAAAAAAAAAATATGAGAAAAGAAAAAAGAAATTTTGATAAAAAAGTTTGATAAAAAAAATAAAAAAAAAAATTGGAAAAAATGGAAAAAAATGAATGAAATTTTTTTTTTTTGACAAAAAAATTGATGAAAAAAACTTTTAAGACGAAGACAAACTTTTTTAAGACAAGACTATTTATAACCTATTTTTATTAATATTTTTGATAGATCATTTGTAAGACCCATAAGTAATTGAAGTAAAAAATTTTAAATTTGTAACTTAAATAATAAAGAAATAGAAAAAATTGGACGGATCAGCGGCACTTTCTTTGCAGCTTCATGCTTTTTTTTAATGTATTGCTATTAATTTTCAACTGGGCTGCGTTAGATAAATATGTTAGTAAGTGCAGCGGGTTTTGGTTCGATTCCCAGCAGAGCGTATTAAATTCGAAACAAAAATTGATTAACTTTTTTTAGGTTGTACCATGCTTAAGGGTATTTAATTTTTTTAGTGACTGTTCACAAAAAGAATTGAAAACGAATTTCAATCAACAAAACGCGGTTTCAATTAATTTTTTAATTGAAACTCCTCCGTTAAAGAAAATTGTTATATCAATCATCAAATTGTAGGTGATTAATTGATTTTTTTGGCAATCAATCACTTTTTCGATTTTGATTACAAATTTGAAAAATTTTATATATAAAGTCAATAAAAATAATGATTGATTTAACAAATGAATTTTAAGCTTCTTCAATTATGAAGAAATTCATATTATTTGCTTTCCATTTTGTTGCCGACAATAAAAAAAGTAAAACCTGATTATAAATTATATTTTTGAATTAATGCATTCAAATAAATTGAAGCAAAAAAAATGTGGTTGTTTAAAATTTGTAATTTGATAGTTAAAGAAAATAAAAAATGTTGAGCAAAACAATAATTGACTCATTTAAATTTTGTTGATCAATAGATTTAATTGAAATTTTTTAGTTATCGTTTTTTGGGTGTTTCATTGCGACTTATTTCAGTTTTTACATTTTAAGATTTTGAAAAAAATTAACACCATAATGAAAATAAAAGTGGAAAATTTTAATATTTTATTTTTGGGAAATTTTTAGTAACCCGGCTAAAAATAAATGTGTATGTTCATATATGCTTATATAAAGATCTTTATATGATCATATATGACTTATATGGAAACATATATGTGATCATATATGCAAGAAACGATCCCATATATGTGGTCGTATTTAAAATATGTGCCATATATGATATCATATATGGAACCATATATGCTATCATAAAATGTTAAATTTGAACCAGAATTACAAAATAAAAGTTTTTTAGGTTAAAATTATATTATTACTTTACCATCGATTGACATACCTTAATATATATCAATAATTTAACAAATATTGCAAAATATTCTGCATAAAAAAATTTTAGAAAAGGTAAGTTTTCATTAATATGTATTTAGAATTTTAAAATCATATGTATTATTTTTTTCCAGTTTATCGTCATACCAAGTAAAAGCGTGGACTTTTTTTATCCAAAACAAGATCCTATTTAAATTAAGTAAATGTGTGTCGCAAATACAATATTATTTAGTAATTTAATGTTGAAGAAAATTAAACTGCGCAGCTTCGTTAATCTCGTGCAACTTGGTGGAGAGGTCATATGCACCACCATAATGTTGTCACTACGATTGCAATACTGCAAACTATTTTAAAAACCATTAATGTCGCCATAGCAAATTGGAAATGCAAAGATCGTATAAGCAGTTTTAAGGCCGAGTTAAGTTAAGCTCACTCAACTTGGAGAAGAGGACTTATGCACCACCAGAAATGTTATCAATACGATTCCAACACTATAAATTATTTTGAAATCCCATACTGTCGCAATAGCAAATTGGAAATGGAAAGAACGTATAAGTTTGGAGGCCGAGTTACTATTTAAAGAAAATTCAACCATGAGGAGCTACGTTAAGCTAGCTCAAGATGGAGGAGAGGGCATATGCACCACCATAACGTTATCACTACGGTTCCAACACTACAAAATATTTTAAAATCGCTTACTGTCGCCATAGAAAATTGAAATGAAAAAAACGTATCATCAGTTTTAGGGTTGAGTAACGATTTCGAAAAGACAACGTTTTTACTTACAATCACACGAAAGCTGTCAATTAGCGAAAGTGACAACCTGGCACATTGTCGCCATGATGTAAGTAAAAATAGTTTCTTATCCCTATCCTTCAAACATCGTTACACACATAACCCAAAAAGATAAAATACGTACTACTAATATATTGCTTTTAATCGAAGTCTTAAGTAATTATGTACCTACTAAAAATTTTCAGTAAAAAACATGCATTTAGTAGTAGCAAGTTCTTTTTTTCTGGAATAAAAAAAGGAATATGGAGTAATTTTAATATTTTATCAGATGGAGTTCTGAAAGACAATATACCTTTCCGTAAAAAGCATTCATGGTCTTAAGCAACCCATGGTCCTTACAAAATACACTCCATTAACATGTATGTATGTGTCTAGCAGTATCAAGCCAATCTTTAAAGGATATTCGTGTTATCATTAGCCCATTAGCACCAAATGCTGTTGTTGGTAATAATTCAATACAATAAAAATTCTAGAAATATCTTGTATGCATACTAATATTATTTTCTATCAATTTTTTAGATTTTGACTTTTTTAACAAAAACGCTAAGTCCGAAGATAATCGAAATTAACACTAAAACAAGAAAACACAAAGGAAATCATCGTTCCTGTAACAAGCCCTTTGTTCGCATCTTTCGTAATTGATATCAATTGAAAAACTTGATATATTAGATCTTTTATGTTCAATTTATTTTTTTGAATATCAAAATGTATTCTCGTATCTATAAGTTTAATTATATATTTTTATATGGTCACCAAAAATGCAAACGATAGTAACTAAAAAATCAAAATCATCAAACGAAAGGTGTTCATTCAAATATATCAAAAACACCAGTAATGAATAAAACAATATTTTTTATTTTTAATTATACTTGCGTACATCGTTTGCAATTCTGGTGAATATATACATAATAACCTATTACATATAGTTTAAGATGAAAAAATAAATAAAAAATATAAAAAAGAATGTAAAACAAATTAAAAACATCATATATTATTCAATATATGATTCAATATATGATCCAATATATGATTCAATATATGATCTAATATATGATCACATATATTGCATCATATATGATCGTGTCTTATATAAGCGCCAATTTTGGAATATGTTCATATATGAGACCATATTTGATACTACATATGATACTGTATATGGTCTCATATATGATATCATATATGATGATATACAACATTTTTAGCCGGGAATGAAAAATTACCCAATATTTGATTTCGAAAATGTGAAAATGTGCCCAAAAATGTTGGGTGACTTATCGTATGAAATATTGCCCAAATTTGTATGAAAAATTTTTGGGTGAAATTTCATTTTCTTTTTCTGGCGATTTTTATTTGGGCGATTTTTCCTACAGCCTTCAAAATCATTAGTGAAGAACTGTTGAAAGTTGCTTTTAATGTGACTCTCGGAGCACTTTGGAAGTGGTGCTTCCTAAGTAATATGAAGTTCGGCACATATGGCTACTTTGTATTTAGTGAAACCACAAAATCCTTTTTAACAACTTCATTTATTTTTTGCTAGTTTGTATTAAATTAGAAACAGTTTAGTCCAAAAGTTTCCTTTTGTGTTGATTTAAATTGGAAGCTGTCACGGCTTTAAGTATCAATGAAACAGCGCTTAAAACATAGAGCTTTTTTAAAAAAAAAGTAAGCATCTTACCCTTACTTAATTTCTAATTACTGTAAAGTTATTCATTCCCGAGTAAAAAAAAATTGTATGGTAAAACATGTTATCTTATAAAATTATATATAATTTATTGGATCTGATTTTGCTAAATTTCATCCGAAAATTGGCCGCGCCAAAGTTATCTCATAACATCATATAATATATGAAGTTACAGTTTAATATTTGATTGTATGTGATTTCATCCGGAAATTGGCCGCGCCAAAGTTATCCCAAATTATCTATTATCATGATTTTGTATTAAATATGATATGATATGATGTAATTTCATCCGGAAATTGGCCGCGCCAAAATTATCTTAAAATATCCAATATCATGATTTTATATTAAATTGGATATTATATAATGTAATTTCATCCGAAATTTGGCCGCGCCAAAGTTATCTTATAATATCTGATATCTTGATTTTATAAAAAAATTATTGGATACATTTTTATCCAAAAAATGTTTTTGTTTTTAGATTTATTTTTAGATATAATAATGTCAAACTGAAAATAAATAAAAAAAAAAAAAAACTTCGAACGGACGGGGATTAGAACCACAAGTCTTCCGTTTTGTAATCGCAATCTCTACCCTCTAGACCAGCGGACGTTGTTAGCAAATAACAACTTTAAAAGACTTAGTTTTAAATAAATTGATCGTATCTAATTATATCAAATTGATCTAAGATATAGTAATATATGATTGCATCCAATTAAACATGTTATTCACTTGTACACAATTTTCAAACAGACTTAGAAAATTTTTGATAAAATTTGCAAAAAAAAAAAAATGGAATGACGTACAGCGCTATTAGGGGCTTCCATGGTAAGCTTAAACAATAATTTTATTGTAACGGTATGCCTTATTTCCAAGTCATAGGCTTCCAAAGTGAAAAAGGACTTTGGCTTAAAAGTTTGAAATTTTTCATGGAATCAGGAAATCAGAATTAGATTTGAGATCGGGTTCCAAAAATCATTGATAATTTGATAATTTAAACCAAATATAGCTATTATTAAATATAAAAATGGAATAAAAATTTTTAAAAATGATTGCAAAAATTCAAAAAGTTACATTTTTTAAGTTCTAAAAAACACAAATGCAATTAAAAAGTGTTTTCTATTTAAAAAAAAAATAAAAAAATATATTTTTTTCTGGAATCGAACTCGGGTTCCCAAAAATGATAGATAATTTTATAATAAATTAAATATAGTTATATATAAATATATAAAAGCAATATAATTTTTTAAAAATGATTGCAAAAATTCAAAAAAAGAAAAATTTTTAATTCTAAAAAAAATAAATGCAATAAAAAAGTGTTTTCTATTTAAAAAAAATAAAAAAAATACATTTTTTTCTGGAATCGAACTCGGGTTTCCAAAAATTATAGATAATTTTATAATAAATCAAATATAGTTATATATAACTATATAAAAGAAAAATAATTTTTTAAAAATGATTGCAAAAATTCCAAAAATGAAAATTTTTTAGTTCTAAAAAAATTAAACGCAATAAAAAAGTGTTTTCTATTTAAAAAAAATAAAAAAAAAAACTTTTTTTTCTCGACTGGGCCGGGAATCGAACTCGGGTTCCCAAAAATCATATGTTATCTTATATGATACAATAAAAAGTTTTGTATAACCATATATGTTGACACACAAAAATAAATTTTGAAATACTGGCATATATAATTATATATGGCTAGTTGTTTGGTCAAAAAAATATTTTTTTTATACATGATTATATCAAAATATATATTCCATTACATATGCGACCATTTAGAAATATATATTGAGTTAAGACGAAATTTGCGTATATATAGTACCATACAAACACAGATATGTTATCGTTTAAGACACATATAATTATATCTATTATTTTTGTTGGAAATTTTTTTAGTATGGAACCATATATAGTTTTAAATGGAATTATATTAGTCATATATAATTATACATAAATTGATACTGGATTTTTTGTTTAGTAAAGTCCTATACATAATTAGATATAAAGTCACGTATAATAATGTATGAAATCGGATTAAGTTTTATGTGCAACGTATGATTACATCTACCATTTATATTAATATATTATGAACAATATAATTAGATATGATTTTATATGACATCATTTAAAAAAATTGGAAAATTTCAAAGTGAGATATAATTTTATACTTTGACTCATATAGTTGTATATGGTTTTATGAAAACATATAAAATAATATACATTTATATAAATTCCTTTTTACTCGGGTTTTTTTGTTGCTACTGTTGCTTCTATTGCTATTTACTAGTGTTGTGATTGCTGCACGTTGTATTTGACATGCTTGAGTAATTTATCAACGAACAGTATTTAGTGATTAGTTTGAGTATTTTGACGTGTTGACGATGCAATAAATTCTTGCGTAAAATTTTTAAATTAAAAAAACTAAATTTTTTTTTTTTTTTTGATTGCAGAGAAAAACTAATTTGAAATAAATTTCTGATTCTGTCAACTATGTAGATTTACATTAAATAAGTATTTTTTGCATTTACCAAAATTAGTAGTATATCGTCGCTGCGCCTAAAAATGGAGTCATGTGTAGTTTTTTAATTTTTTTTATTACATATTTATGATCCCCTATTGGTCATACGTTTACTCACTAAACCGTTTTTTGATATCTTGATTGGTTCAAAAGTTAGTAAAAGTAGCTATGTGTTCGTCATACTAAAAATGGTCTGAAAAGGAGTTATGTGTTAAGCTACACATAACTTTTTTTGATAAAACAGAAGGTGACAAAATGGACCACATTTTTAGTAATATGAGGTTCATCCAAGTACTTTGAATGAATTTGTCAAGATTTTTTTGGAAAATATTTGCAAATTTTCATGCTGTTATCTAAATGCTAAATGGCGGGTAATAAAGCCTTGTGAAAGCAATTAAATCTTTGACGGCGGAAAATTTTAGTATCTAAAGTACAGCTCTTGAATAATTACAAGAAAAAACAAAAAATGAGCACCAGTTTTGCCAAAAATCTGTTGTTCGCTGTTTAGTGAAGAGCTTTTAAGTATCAAAAGTTTAAGGATCTTGTCTAACTAATGTCACTTTAAACCACCAACAAACTATATTTAGTCTTTGTACCTCTCGAAAAGAAATTAACAATAAGAATGGTTTCATAAGCAAAAGGAGTTATGTGTAAAAAATATTTCCATTTATTTAAATTTTGTTCCAAAAAGTACTTAAAAAAGGAGTTATGTATATGTTTTTTGAAAATTTCTGCACCACTGGAAAACCGTTAAATGTTTCATAATTTTTTTGTAGTATGTGGATAGCATATCGGTACAAGAATTTTTTGTAGAACAAACTTTTAAAAAATATCGCGAAGGAACGAAAATAAAAGGTTTTTTTGATCTCCTGAACACTTGCCCCAAAACACATGACTTCATTTTTAGGCGCAGCGACGATATGTTAGTTTGTCATTCCATTTGTAACTAATAGAAATATCGGCCTAAGACAGCATAACGTGAATGAATATGGGATATTCCAGGCCAAATCACTCACTTTTAGACCCGACCCCCTTCGATTAATTTTGATTTGACATGTTTTAGTACGTATTAAATGCAACTTTCATTCAAATTTTCAGCCTTTTATACCAAGTTGGTGTTGAGTACTCAATTTTTCAAAATGGCGATTTTTTCAGAAAAATTAAAAAATTGAAGTTTTCAATTAATTTTGACCAGTAAAAAATATAGATATCTGAAAAAAACTTGGACAACGTTTTGTTGGTATTTAAATGTAGTTTTAGAAAAAAAATATGAAAAAATTTTTCGTAGAAATTTTCACTTACAAATTTTTACCGTTTCAAAACTAAAATCGACTTTTTGAAAATGTCCGAAATCTTTGATTTTTTTTTTTAATTCTAAAAATGCTACTCTAAATTACAAAACTTTTAAGCCATAATTTGAGATGTGATCATAATTCGATTTAATTTTTTCAAACTTTGAAAATTGCACTTTCTTTTTCTCATTTATTTAATATGGTCCTCCAAAAAAATTAAGTTGTTATATTTTTTGTTGGATGTAGAAATACATCTCAGAAAATTTCAGGATAATCGGACATGTCTAAGGTGTGTAGCACACCTTAGACATGCCATGAAGTCAAAAAACGAATTAAACGGGGAAAAAATATCTTTTTGTTAATTTTCTTAATGTTTTCGATATTTTAAGTTAATTTTGAATGCAAATGCTTAAAAAATTATGATTTGGGGTAAAATCCCAGCCAAATTTGGCATTACTAGTAATGGGTTTTGTAATCCGAAACGGATGTTAATAAGTAGTTACTTATTGAATGAAAAACTAATTATTTTAACAAGGGAGTGAGACAAAAATAATTAGTGAAGAGTATGGAGATAAATAAGTAGTTACAGACTCGGATTACTAATAAGGAGTATTATTACCAATAAGAAGTAAAATAATTAGTTAATTAAAACATTTAAAATTTAACTTGTTTTTACTAAAACTTAAAAATTGCGTAACTTTTATTAAGTCTTTAAGTACTTTTTAAGTTAATTAAATTGTAAACGGTAAAACCTGCAAGTGCAAGAGATATTATTACTTATTGTTAGATGTGCCTTTATAACATATTACTAAAAAGTAGTTACTTTTAGGCTGAAAATAATGTTAATGGTAATGTGTACTCATTATAAATAATGTACTTGGTAATGCTTACTTTTCACAACTCATTACCATGTTTTTACTGGGATATCTCTTTAATAAGGTACTAAAAACTAAAATCGGTTTTAAATCAGCTAAGTTATTACAACTTCCCAAGACATCTAACGTGTGTCATACTACATGATTAATGAATACCCCAGTAAAAACGTCTATTACCAAGCAATGGGGTTTTCGCCTTAAAATAGATGGTGGTATCTAGTTACTAGGTTGGTGAAACACTCATTATTTTAACATGGCGATGTCATTGGAGTAATGACCGCATACCCACTCGCTTACGAGAATGCTACTGAAAAACTACATACGTTAGTACCACAAATAATGAGCTACAAGTAGCCCAAAAATAACTCGTTACCCACTCCTTACAAAAATGCTACCAAATAACAGCATACATTAGTCCTAAAAATAAGTAGCTACCAGTAGCCCAAAAATAACTCGTTGCCCACTCCTTACAAAAATGCTACCAAATAGCAGCATACATTAGTCCTAAAAGTTGGCCGTCTTCCCTCAACAAGGAATTGCGTCAAAAGTAAAATGTTCGCTTCATGCCTATTCGTCAGGATGATAAAGTTCATGTTAAACGCGGTTATTTTAGGAGCAACCAAGCGGGAAAACTTATACAATCTAAATGTAAGAAAAGCCAACGAAACTAATGTTTACGTTGATATCCATCCCTCCAAATGTTTGATTGTAAAATTTAAATAATAAAAGGACCGAAAATATATCTTGGAACATCGTAGAAAGGGACATTTGGCTGCTAAGGGCAGGAAAAATAACAAATTTACAGAAACGACTGCTGCTCAGCCCATGGAAACCGCATTAAACACCATCTTAAGTTTTAGTCTATATAAGAGTAAGTTTTTAAGGGAAATACTGTCTATGATGGTTTTTTTCCTTTTAACCGGTTTTAACATACTTTAAACAACAAGGCAAACAAATAAGTTAAATTAAAATTTGGAAAACGCCCCAAAATTTCTAGAAAAACAATTACAATTTAGAAAAAGCCAATTAAAATTCAGAAAACTTCAATAGAATTTGGTTTTCTAAACTTTAATTTGCATGTTCCCAATTTTAATCAGAATTCCTGAATTTAAATTTCTGTTAACGGAGTTTTATTAGAAAAAGTAAAGAAATGTTAATCTTTTTTAAGCTAAATGTGCAAGTTCTTTCTAAATTTTCTTTAGCATTTTAATTTTAATAAAAAAAAAAAATTATTTGGACAACTTATCAAATATTTTAAATCGTATTTACCAGTAACCGGTTCTGTATGAGGCTTTCGGTAACTCAATATTTGTTAACAAGAAGTAACCGGTCCTGTATGAGGTTACCGGCAACTCATTATTTGTTAATAAAAAGTAACCGGTTCTATATGAGGTTATCGGTAACTCAATATTTGTTAACAAGAAGTAATCGAAGTAGTAGTAATGTGTATGTTTCAGGGCAAGCAGAGGAGCAGCAGAGGAGCAGCAGAGGAGCGGCAGAGCTCCGGGCAGAGCTCCGGGCAGAGGATCAGCAGAGGATCAGCAGAGGATCAAAATGCGGGCAGAGGATCAGCAGAGCTACGGGCAGAGGATCAAAATACGAGTAGAGCTACGGGCAGAGGATCAAAATACGGTCAGAGGATCAGCAGAGCTACGAGCAGAGGATCAAAATACGAGCAGAGGATCAAAATACGAGCAGAGCTACGGGCAGAGGATCAAAATACGAGCAGAGGATCAAAATACGAGCAGAGGAACAAAAATATGAGCAGAGGAACAAAATACGAGCAGAGGATCAAAATATGAGCAGAGAATCAATATATGAGCAGAGAATCAAAATATGAGCAGAGGATCAAAATACGAGCAGAGGGTCAAAATATGAGCAGAGGGCAGAGGATCAAAAAAAAAGTTTTAGTAAGTGATTTGATAAGTAAATCTTCTCATAAGTTACAAATTACCAGTAGTACAGTTGTTTTTTAGTATCTTCGAATTACTACAATTAGTATTTTTTTCTGGTTTTGAATAATATTAGTAACAAATTTTAGTATTGATTAACAACTCCTGAACTAGATAATTTTGGACTAAAACATTAGTTCATTAGTTTAATTTGTTGTATTGAATACCAAGGTTTTTTTAGTGTACTTTTTTATTGTGTACAATTGCATTTTTACTAAATATCAGATTTCGTCTTTAGTGTATTTTTTTTATTGCTTTGAAAAATTGAACTCGTTTTAATATTTTTCAAGTGTGTTGTAATTTGCAGTCTTGTGTGTATTAATAATTTCCCCTTATGCGACATCTATACGATTTTTTGAGAGTATTAGTCGATTTTTTCAAAGCTAGTATTTTTCGAATTAATATTCGAAGAATATAATTTCTGATTTATTGAATTGATTTTTCTCAATTAGTACATGCAAAATATTCAATGTAACGCGATATGTTTTAAGTATTTTTTTTTTTATTTTTGATAAAATTTTAAAATAAATTTTTCATCATTAAATGGTTTGAGTGACATATTTTTTTTTTTTTTTTTCATGATAAAGATATTTTTTCTATGTTGAACATAAATCTATATGAAATGATGAAAATTTTGTTATTTTCATAAAGTAAGAGAGTAAAATTTTAAAATTTATGAAAAATTTAGATTTTTGATTATGAGTTTTCTTTTTTTTCTAGAGGGTTTTTTATTTTTCATGATATAGGGTATAGATTTTGTTTGTTAATAAAACACAATAATATTTTTTTTAAAACACAATGATACTTTTTATTTAAAATTTATGAATTTTATATAAGAAAAATATTTTGCTGTTTTGAATACAATTTTTTTTTAAATTATGTACTATATATTTTTTTTTCATTGAAAAATTGGATTTTTTTCTTCAATCTTTGTATACAGTTGTAACGAGATTTACTTATTTTAGTTCATCATCGTAATCATCGGTTTAAACATCATCAGCTCAGAATAAAATAAGTTTTTACTAAAAATCTTAAATTAAAAAAAAAAAAAATATGATGATTTTATTTTTATAATATAGAGTAAACAAAGATTTTTTATGTTGAATATTTTTCTATTTTATTATTTTTTACAACTAAAAATAATGATTATTTTATTTTTTATAATAATTTTACATGAAATGCAAAAATTGTATTATTTTTTACAATAAAAAATTTTATAAAAATACTGTTTTTAAAACTTAAAATCTAGTAAATTATCTTCTGAGTCAAAAAAATATTCTGCAGGCATTCCCATTTGGTTGTTAGGTATAAAAAATTCTTGTGATGACTCTGGTGTTTCGGGGATTTCTATATCTTCGGATAATATTTATTTTTTTCCAGAACTTTCTAGAGTTTCGGGTATATCTTCGGATGATTTCATTTCTTGCCCTAATTCTATATTATTTTCAGTTTCCTCTTTAGGGAAAAGATCTCTTTCGCAACTGATGTTGCAAGTCATTATATGTTGTTCGAAATTAAAAACACCTTCAAGAATTTTATAACACTCGCTGCATTCGATATGAATTTTCTCCATTACTATACTTTTTGTTTTTAATTATTTTTTGAAACTTCTTTGATTGCTTGTTAAAGATTGACTAAATTTGGTTTATATTCGTACTTCAAATTAAAATTCTAAATTTTCTTATTTTGTTAAAAAAAAAACAAATTGGGTTTAAAAAAGGATTGCTTTTATTTTGCTTTTAATGGTAAACATCACTTAAGTATCAACATCTTTCATATGATGCATAGACATTTTTGTAATAAAATATTTTTTGTTTGTTTATACAAAACTTCATATTAATTATTAAAAAATTCTACAAAGATTTTTATTGATCTCCAATTCTGTATATAAAAAAAATGACATAAATAACCACAGCTTAGACTCTAAACTTTAGAGTATTATACTTTGTTGTATACAATTTTATTTATTTTTTTTTTATTATTTTTCCTAAATATAAGATTTCGTCTGTATTTTTTTTATTGCTTTGAAAATTGGACTTGTTTCAATATATACAATTGTTATGTTATTTGCTGATCTTGTATTTAGTCAATAAAACATTTTTTTTTGTTTTGTAATAAGATTATAAATATTTTTATTAAAAAGTTAAACGATTAAATACATGTAAAAGGTTATTATATTGTTGGATTGGATAAGATTTTCTATACGATTTTTTTTTTTCAATTGTTTATAAAAAGTGTAAACAAAAATGACCACAATTAAAAGTATTAAACTTTTGGTGTTGTGTATAATTATATTTAATATCTTTTCCCAAATATTTTATCACTTTGGTGTTTGCAAGTTTCCAAATCTGTCGAAATATTCTATGTCTTCTTTATTTTTATAGTATGCTACCCAATGTGTACCAGCTCCGATTGAAGAATCCAAGTTTTTAATACCACATTCTCTTATTCAAGGAAATTTTGGAAGCGAATCTATCATAAAGACTCCTCTGAAATGTAGTAAATATTTTGTAGACTTCTGCAAGTCGACATCAGTTAGAGACCTCTTAGATAGCATCTTTATAAGTTTTTTGATGATGTATTGTATACTATTCCATAACCTTTTTTGTATGGTTTAAGAAATATACAATTTCCCATTGTTATGGCTTCCCTTGTTTTATTATGCCTGTTGATCGCATCAAGTTGTTTTTTTAAATTTTTTGCAGAGTTTGCAGCTTTTGCAATAGAAGCTCCACCTGTAGCTAAACTACCTAAAGCCGTCAGACCACTTATGACTGGTATAAGAGGCAAGAATCCACCAACTTTTAAAACGTTAATAACTCGTGGAATTATAACTTGAGACTTCTTTCCTTTGAACGAATTGGTAATAGCTCTACGTGCAATTTTTATTGCATTAGAAATATTTTCAGGTTTTTCTTTTTTAAGAATTTTTGTTGCACTTCTAATAGCTGAGTTAAATATTTTTATTCCGCAAGATTTTTTCAAGCCCTGACGCTTTTCATTCTTCTTTTTTACACTTTTGCTTTCATTGCCTTGGTCATCAAATATAAGTTTATTTTTTCTGCTATGCTGCTGTCTTTAGCTAAAACTCTTTCCCAAGCTTTATTTTCAAGTATATCTGTATTTTTTGAATATGAAATATCGTGCTCTCTACATGCCGAATCTAACGGATTAACAAATGATGGTGATTCAACGGATTAATAAACGGATTAATAAAATATGGTGTTTTAAACTTTCTTGTAAGTTGTAAAAATGTGTTTAATTAAACAACATAAAAATATAAAAGTTAGAAATGTGGACTACTAAACGAATGAAAATCATTCAAAAGTAAAAGACGGCTCATTATTACCTAATTCTATTCGATCATTGATAAAGTTTGTCTTTCCAACTGTGGAAAGACAAACTTTATGGTAGGATTGATTGAAAATCCTAACGGTCTTTAACACGAGAACATCTATTTATACTAGAAATCATTATATAAACCAAAATATGAATATTTAAAGTTGATTACACCAATAAAAGGGATGGGTTATTTTACATTTTCTGAAAACGAGTCGATTATACCTCCTGATAAAGCTAGAAAAAACTCAATATTTATATTTGATGACGTTGCATGTGAGAAACAAAATAACATATGAGCGTTTTTCTGTATGTATCGACATAAGCAAACAGATACTTTCTTTTTATGTAAATTTTACATGCGTATTCCTAAGCATTTAGTTCGTGATAATGCCAATATGAGTATAATGTTTAAACAGGATGAAAGGAACATGAGAAATGTATACGATGATCATGTAGGAACAGATATGAGCTTTGTAAATTTTTGTGAAATATGTAGCGAATGTTGGAAAGATAAATATGGACTTTTAACAATCATGATAATGTTTGATATTTTTTATTGAAGTATAAAATGAATACACTTAAGAAAATATTTAACAGTTTATAAACACTAAAGAACAATAATGGAGTTAAAATTTAAAAAAATCGTTTTAATGGAGCTTTGCCTACCGCACTGCACGAAAAATTGAATGGGAAATGTTTGCTCGAGATTACGAACCTTTTAAATTTCGAATACAACGAACAAATATGATATTAAATCATATATTATTAAAAGATCATCGTTTGAAAGTTTTTGAAGAAAGATTCTCCAAAATCCATGATGTTGATATGTAGTATTGATAAAGATTTATATGAATATATAAACAAAAACTACATTAGTTGTTATACATTACTTGAAAGGATTAAACGTTATTACACCAGTACTAAATACATTAAACCTGATACCTGATCTGATCAAAACCTGATCAATAAAATAAAACCCGATCAATTTAAACACCTGGTCTGATCAAACCTGATCTGATTTAACCTTAATAAAAGATGAATGATAAGGTGTTAAAAGAATAGATAAAGACAAGAAATGAATTTAAGAACAAATTTCAGAGTATAAAAATGGGTGAAGCAGATAAAAATTATATATTAGAAAATATATTTAAGCCCTTAACAACACCATTAAAACGCTTTATTGATGATTCTGCGAAAGACAATCGAATTATTAAGAAGGAAAGAAATGAAATTAAGAATTAAATAAAGAATGACGTGGAAAACAATTATTGTTTTATTTTTAAAAATTTCCCAATGAAATTGGAATCAAGTACTCCCATGAAAAACAATTAAATTAACACATATATTAATTCTTCAAAGAATATTGATAACTCTACTGAAGAACACTTTTACACTAATCTGGATATCTCCTCAAATGAAATCAATAATACAACAAACATCATAAATTTATCGAATTAAGAGAGAAAAAACATACTAGATAAAGTCTATGGTCCAAACAAGAACTCCGCTGGCGAATGAAAGTTTGGTAATAGCGATATAAAAATGACGGAAGATAAAATTGTTATAGGTAACCAAAATTGGGCACATACTGAATTGTTATTTTATAAACATCCGAAAAATTATTATGCCTGGAAAATTAAAAAAGCAAAAGGAGTAAAAAAGTTTGCTATAGAAAAACTATCAGCGTTATATTACAAGAGATGTTTATTTGATAGAATTTTAGATCTTAGATCTTCCATACATCAATTATATACTCAAAAACAAAATAAAATAGTTTTAAGTTTTGCTGATGACAAAAGATATATAAGGCAGGACAAAATAAATACATACGCATGAGGACTTAAACGAATTTTAGAAAATATTGATAACTTAAATAATTCTACTACTATATATACTATACTATAGATGATCATTGTATAATAGGGTGGCTCGTTTTTGGACTTTTCTCTCTGATCAAATTCTAATACCCGCCAAAAGTGTCGGTCCCCTATGGGTAACTCACGTGCAAAATATCACTCCGATCGGAGTTTATCTTCTGTCTCCACTTTGAGCCTCAAAATTGGGGTTTTTGGAAAAAAGGACTTTTTTAAAAAAAAAAAAAAAAATTTAAGTTTTTTTATTAAAATAATGAAAAAAAATTTTTTGTATAATATTTGATCATAAATACTCAAATATGAAATTTAAAGATTTTACGGTAGCATTAACCCGTTCAAACTTGATACCAAAAAAATGGCATGATTTTGGGGGCGTTCTCAAAACACCTTTTTTCAAAATTTGAAAATTTGATTAAAAAAAAAATTTAAATATACCATTTTTTCTTTCTGAATTCATTAAGAACACCTTGGAGAAGAAAAATGTGAAATATGGTGGATATCCGTCGAGCCACTTTTTGGGAATCGCGGGGGGAAGTTAGCGGATTTCAAGGAAATGTTGGTTTTATCAATAATTTGGATTAATAAAATCTTATAAATTTCATTTTTGGGCAAATTAACTGTTTTTTGGTGTCGTGGCATTCTATTAGATAACTTTAAGTGTGTCATAAAATCTTACCGATCTAGGACGTCTTTAACCCACATTGGCGGGGGGTCAAAAATGACCCCCGCAGGAAATTTGAAGTTTAGAGCTTAAATTTTGTGCTATTAACAAGTATAAAACGGCTTTTGTGTTTTCTACCCTAACTATTATTTCGTATTAATATATTATCTTTTAAAAAAATCGTTAACCCTTCTTGGTAGGGGGTCAAAAATGGCCCATTCAATAAAAAGTATATATTTTTTATAGAAAATTAATTTGTGGCAGTCTATTAGATAACTTTAAATCAGCCCTAAAATTTCACCTGTTTAAAATATCTTTAACCCACATTGGCCAGGGGTCAAAAATGACCCCGGCAAAAACTTTTCGGCATAGTGCTTGAATTTTTTGATATCAACAAAATTTATATTTTTTATTGAATGGGTCATTTTTGACCCCCTACCAAGAAGGGTTAATGATTTTTTTTAAAGATAATATATTAATATGAAATAATAGTTGAGGTAAAATACACAAAAGCCGTTTTATACTTGTTTATAGCACAAAATTTAAGCTCTAAACTTCAAATTTCTTGCGGGGGTCATTTTTGACCCCCATCCAATGTGGGTTATAGACGTCCAAGATCGGTAAGATTTCATGACAGACTTAAAGTTATCTAATAGAATGCCACGACACCAAAAAACAGTTAATTTGCCCAAAAATGAAATTTATAAGATTTTATTAATCCAAATTATTGATAAAACCAACATTTCCTTGAAATCCGCTAACTTCCCCCCGCGATTCCCAAAAAGTGGCTCGACGGATATCCGCCATATTTCACATTTTTCTTCTCCAAAGTGTTCTTAATGAATTCAGAAAGAAAAAAATGGTATATTTAAAAATTTTTTTTAATAAAATTTTCAAATTTTGAAAAAAGGTGTTTTGAGAACGCCCCCAAAATCATGCCATTTTTTTGGTATCAAGTTTGAACGGGTTAATGATACCGTAAAATCTTTAAATTTCATATTTAAGTATTTATGATCAAACATTATACAAAAAATTTTTTTTCATTATTTTAATAAAAAAACTTAAATTGTTTTTTTTTTTTTTTTTAAAAGTCCTTTTTTCCAAAAACCCCAATTTCGAGGCTCAAAGTGGAGACAGAAGATAAACTCCGATCGGAGTGATATTTTGCATGTGAGTTACCCTTAGGGGACCGACACTTTTGGCGGGTATTAGAATTTGATCAGAGAGAAAAGCCCAAAAACGAGCCACCCTATTGTATAATGGAGATTGACGATAATGATGTAGAAAATAATGATAAATGTATAAGTAATATTGTTAATAAAAATTGTAATTACCCGAGTAAAAAAGATTATATATATATTCATATAAAATTATATACAGACATCATATATAATCATCAAGGAGAGGACTTTCATGCAAATGCATGTTTTTTCCCTTTGGTCATAGAACATCATAAACACAATATCTTTGCGAATCAAAGAATTTGCTTAAAAATGGCATCGATTCGTTAGTGCATATTTTTGCCTAAAATGCATATTTTTGCATATTTTGCTATTATTTCGCTATAAATGCATATTTTTAGGTCATATTTTGTATAAATTTTAGTTTTTTTAGCTATTTTATTTTTGTATTTTTAACTATTTAAAAAAAAAAAATTGTTGTACTAAAGCAATTGATAAATTTTTTTTAAGATCATTTTTATTTTTTTAATAACATTTTATACACCTGTATATATGTATATGTGACAGAATTCAAATGTTATGTTTTTTAAATAAAAGTAAAAATAGAATTGGATATTTATGATTTTTAGTGCATACTTTAAGATTTTTAGTGCATATTTCAAGAGTTTTTAGTGTATATTTTAGGCGCCTAAAACATAGTTTTTTAGTGCATGAAGGTCCTGTCCCTGATAATCATATATAGTTTAATGCGAAAAATGAGTCGATAAAACGATATAAAAACTTATCAAATTTGATCAAATCTCATCAAATTTGATGTAAGTTTAATATAATTTTATACAGTTATATGCGAAAATTTAAAAATTGTCTAAGTCCCCGAGTAAAAAAGATTATATATATTCATATAAAATTATATAAAGACATCATATATAATCATATATAGTTTAATGCGAAAAATGAGTCGATAAAACGATATAAAAACTTATCAAATTTGATCAAATCTCATCAAATTTGATATAATTTTAATATAATTTTATATAGTTATATGCGAAAATTGGACCCTTTTTGTACAAAATTGATGCAATTATATATAATTAAATATAATTACATATAAGCAAAAAAATGTTTTCCCCCAAAACGCAAAAAAATTGACAAAAAAAAATTTTCCAGTACTTAAAAAATATTTTTAGGACTTTAAAAATTTTCAAAAAAAGAATCTGGACTTAGAAAATTTTTTAAAAGTTATATCTTATTATATGTATTTTTTTTAATTTTGCATCTGTCCTAGAATTTCGGGACTTAGAAAATTTTTTTTTTTTTTTTTGGACTTAGAAAAATTTTTAAAAGTTTTATTAAATTATATATAAAGGACTTAGATTTTTTTTTAAATTTTACTCATATAAAAAAACATATAATTTAAAAAACCGTTGCATAAAGTTTTATATAAAATTACTTCAAATATTTTGTTTTATCAAATTATATAAAAAAGAAGACAGAATTTTGAAGTTCATATGTAATAATATAAACCAACTTTTAAACATATGTTATTATATAAAAGTCAATATTTTCTGTTATATAATTTTATATAAGAAAAAAATTAGAAGTGCAAATATATAAAATCACATATGATGCAACATAAAATACATATAGATTTATAAAATAATATATGTATATATAAAACTATATTTAATTATATATGATCTTTTTTACTCGGGTCCATATTTTTTTTTTGAAAATTTTCAAAGTCCTGAAAATATTTTTGAAAATTTTTTTAATCCTGGAAAGAACTTTTTTTGTCAATTTTTTGAGTTTTGGGAGAAATTTTTTTTCTTATATATAAATATATTTAATTATATATAATTGCATCAATTTTATTCAAAAAGGGTCCAATTTTCGCATATAACTGTATACAATTATATTAAACTTACATCAAATTTGATGAGATTTGATCAAATTTGATAAGTTTTTATATCGTTTTATCGACTCATTTTTCGCATTAAACTATATATGATTATCAGGGACAGGACCTTCATGCACTAAAAAACTATGTTTTAGGCGCCTAAAATATACACTAAAAACTCTTGAAATATGCACTAAAAATCTTAAAGTATGCACTAAAAATCATAAATATCCAATTCTATTTTTACTTTTATTTAAAAAACATAACATTTGAATTCAGTCACATATACATATATACAGGTGTATAAAATGTTATTAAAAAAATAAAAATGATCTTAAAAAAAATTTATCAATTGCTTTAGTACAACAATTTTTTTTTTTTAAATAGTTAAAAATACAAAAATAAAATAGCTAAAAAAACTAAAATTTATACAAAATATGACCTTATAGACGTCCAAGATCGGTAAGATTTCATGACAGACTTAAAGTTATCTAATAGAATGCCACGACACCAAAAAACAGTTAATTTGCCCAAAAATGAAATTTATAAGATTTTATTAATCCAAATTATTGATAAAACCAACATTTCCTTGAAATCCGCTAACTTCCCCCCGCGATTCCCAAAAAGTGGCTCGACGGATATCCACCATATTTCACATTTTTCTTCTCCAAGGTGTTCTTAATGAATTCAGAAAGAAAAAATGGTATATTTAAATTTTTTTTTTAATCAAATTTTCAAATTTTGAAAAAAGGTGTTTTGAGAACGCCCCCAAAATCATGCCATTTTTTTGGTATCAAGTTTGAACGGGTTAATGCTACCGTAAAATCTTTAAATTTCATATTTGAGTATTTATGATCAAATATTATACAAAAAATTTTTTTTCATTATTTTAATAAAAAAACTTAAATTTTTTTTTTTTTTTTAAAAAAAAGTCCTTTTTTCCAAAAACCCCAATTTTGAGGCTCAAAGTGGAGACAGAAGATAAACTCCGATCGGAGTGATATTTTGCACGTGAGTTACCCATAGGGGACCGACACTTTTGGCGGGTATTAGAATTTGATCAGAGAGAAAAGTCCAAAAACGAGCCACCCTATTATACAATGATCATCTATAGTATAGTATATATAGTAGTAGAATTATTTAAGTTATCAATATTTTCTAAAATTCGTTTAAGTCCTCATGCGTATGTATTTATTTTGTCCTGCCTTATATATCTTTTGTCATCAGCAAAACTTAAAACTATTTTATTTTGTTTTTGAGTATATAATTGATGTATGGAAGATCTAAGATCTAAAATTCTATCAAATAAACATCTCTTGTAATATAACGCTGATAGTTTTTCTATAGCAAACTTTTTTACTCCTTTTGCTTTTTTAATTTTCCAGGCATAATAATTTTTCGGATGTTTATAAAATAACAATTCAGTATGTGCCCAATTTTGGTTACCTATAACAATTTTATCTTCCGTCATTTTTATATCGCTATTACCAAACTTTCATTCGCCAGCGGAGTTCTTGTTTGGACCATAGACTTTATCTAGTATGTTTTTTCTCTCTTAATTCGATAAATTTATGATGTTTGTTGTATTATTGATTTCATTTGAGGAGATATCCAGATTAGTGTAAAAGTGTTCTTCAGTAGAGTTATCAATATTCTTTGAAGAATTAATATATGTGTTAATTTAATTGTTTTTCATGGGAGTACTTGATTCCAATTTCATTGGGAAATTTTTAAAAATAAAACAATAATTGTTTTCCACGTCATTCTTTATTTAATTCTTAATTTCATTTCTTTCCTTCTTAATAATTCGATTGTCTTTCGCAGAATCATCAATAAAGCGTTTTAATGGTGTTGTTAAGGGCTTAAATATATTTTCTAATATATAATTTTTATCTGCTTCACCCATTTTTATACTCTGAAATTTGTTCTTAAATTCATTTCTTGTCTTTATATATTCTTTTAACACCTTATCATTCATCTTTTATTAAGGTTAAATCAGATCAGGTTTGATCAGACCAGGTGTTTAAATTGATCGGGTTTTATTTTATTGATCAGGTTTTGATCAGATCAGGTATCAGGTTTAATGTATTTAGTACTGGTGTAATAACGTTTAATCCTTTCAAGTAATGTATAACAACTAATGTAGTTTTTGTTTATATATTCATATAAATCTTTATCAATACTACATATCAACATCATGGATTTTGGAGAATCTTTCTTCAAAAACTTTCAAACGATGATCTTTTAATAATATATGATTTAATATCATATTTGTTCGTTGTATTCGAAATTTAAAAGGTTCGTAATCTCGAGCAAACATTTCCCATTCAATTTTTCGTGCAGTGCGGTAGGCAAAGCTCCATTAAAACGATTTTTTTAAATTTTAACTCCATTATTGTTCTTTAGTGTTTATAAACTGTTAAATATTTTCTTAAGTGTATTCATTTTATACTTCAATAAAAAATATCAAACATTATCATGATTGTTAAAAGTCCATATTTATCTTTCCAACATTCGCTACATATTTCACAAAAATTTACAAAGCTCATATCTGTTCCTACATGATCATCGTATACATTTCTCATGTTCCTTTCATCCTGTTTAAACATTATACTCATATTGGCATTATCACGAACTAAATGCTTAGGAATACGCATGTAAAATTTACATAAAAAGAAAGTATCTGTTTGCTTATGTCGATACATACAGAAAAACGCTCATATGTTATTTTGTTTCTCACATGCAACGTCATCAAATATAAATATTGAGTTTTTTCTAGCTTTATCAGGAGGTATAATCGACTCGTTTTCAGAAAATGTAAAATAACCCATCCCTTTTATTGGTGTAATCAACTTTAAATATTCATATTTTGGTTTATATAATGATTTCTAGTATAAATAGATGTTCTCGTGTTAAAGACCGTTAGGATTTTCAATCAATCCTACCATAAAGTTTGTCTTTCCACAGTTGGAAAGACAAACTTTATCAATGATCGAATAGAATTAGGTAATAATGAGCCGTCTTTTACTTTTGAATGATTTTCATTCGTTTAGTAGTCCACATTTCTAACTTTTATATTTTTATGTTGTTTAATTAAACACATTTTTACAACTTACAAGAAAGTTTAAAACACCATATTTTATTAATCCGTTTATTAATCCGTTGAATCACCATCATTTGTTAATCCGTTAGATTCGGCATGTAGAGAGCACGATATTTCATATTCAAAAAATACAGATATACTTGAAAATAAAGCTTGGGAAAGAGTTTTAGCTAAAGACAGCAGCATAGCAGAAAAAATAAACTTATATTTGATGACCAAGGCAATGAAAGCAAAAGTGTAAAAAAGAAGAATGAAAAGCGTCAGGGCTTGAAAAAATCTTGCGGAATAAAAATATTTAACTCAGCTATTAGAAGTGCAACAAAAATTCTTAAAAAAGAAAAACCTGAAAATATTTCTAATGCAATAAAAATTGCACGTAGAGCTATTACCAATTCGTTCAAAGGAAAGAAGTCTCAAGTTATAATTCCACGAGTTATTAACGTTTTAAAAGTTGGTGGATTCTTGCCTCTTATACCAGTCATAAGTGGTCTGACGGCTTTAGGTAGTTTAGCTACAGGTGGAGCTTCTATTGCAAAAGCTGCAAACTCTGCAAAAAATTTAAAAAAACAACTTGATGCGATCAACAGGCATAATAAAACAAGGGAAGCCATAACAATGGGAAATTGTATATTTCTTAAACCATACAAAAAAGGTTATGGAATAGTATACAATACATCATCAAAAAACTTATAAAGATGCTATCTAAGAGGTCTCTAACTGATGTCGACTTGCAGAAGTCTACAAAATATTTACTACATTTCAGAGGAGTCTTTATGATAGATTCGCTTCCAAAATTTCCTTGAATAAGAGAATGTGGTATTAAAAACTTGGATTCTTCAATCGGAGCTGGTACACATTGGGTAGCATACTATAAAAATAAAGAAGACATAGAATATTTCGACAGATTTGGAAACTTGCAAACACCAAAGTGATAAAATATTTGGGAAAAGATATTAAATATAATTATACACAACACCAAAAGTTTAATACTTTTAATTGTGGTCATTTTTGTTTACACTTTTTATAAACAATTGAAAAAAAAAAATCGTATAGAAAATCTTATCCAATCCAACAATATAATAACCTTTTACATGTATTTAATCGTTTAACTTTTTAATAAAAATATTTATAATCTTATTACAAAACAAAAAAAAATGTTTTATTGACTAAATACAAGATCAGCAAATAACATAACAATTGTATATATTGAAACAAGTCCAATTTTCAAAGCAATAAAAAAAATACAGACGAAATCTTATATTTAGGAAAAATAATAAAAAAAAAATAAATAAAATTGTATACAACAAAGTATAATACTCTAAAGTTTAGAGTCTAAGCTGTGGTTATTTATGTCATTTTTTTATATACAGAATTGGAGATCAATAAAAATCTTTGTAGAATTTTTTAATAATTAATATGAAGTTTTGTATAAACAAACAAAAAATATTTTATTACAAAAATGTCTATGCATCATATGAAAGATGTTGATACTTAAGTGATGTTTACCATTAAAAGCAAAATAAAAGCAATCCTTTTTTAAACCCAATTTGTTTTTTTTTTAACAAAATAAGAAAATTTAGAATTTTAATTTGAAGTACGAATATAAACCAAATTTAGTCAATCTTTAACAAGCAATCAAAGAAGTTTCAAAAAATAATTAAAAACAAAAAGTATAGTAATGGAGAAAATTCATATCGAATGCAGCGAGTGTTATAAAATTCTTGAAGGTGTTTTTAATTTCGAACAACATATAATGACTTGCAACATCAGTTGCGAAAGAGATCTTTTCCCTAAAGAGGAAACTGAAAATAATATAGAATTAGGGCAAGAAATGAAATCATCCGAAGATATACCCGAAACTCTAGAAAGTTCTGGAAAAAAATAAATATTATCCGAAGATATAGAAATCCCCGAAACACCAGAGTCATCACAAGAATTTTTTATACCTAACAACCAAATGGGAATGCCTGCAGAATATTTTTTTGACTCAGAAGATAATTTACTAGATTTTAAGTTTTAAAAACAGTATTTTTATAAAATTTTTTATTGTAAAAAATAATACAATTTTTGCATTTCATGTAAAATTATTATAAAAAATAAAATAATCATTATTTTTAGTTGTAAAAAATAATAAAATAGAAAAATATTCAACATAAAAAATCTTTGTTTACTCTATATTATAAAAATAAAATCATCATATTTTTTTTTTTTTTAATTTAAGATTTTTAGTAAAAACTTATTTTATTCTGAGCTGATGATGTTTAAACCGATGATTACGATGATGAACTAAAATAAGTAAATCTCGTTACAACTGTATACAAAGATTGAAGAAAAAAATCCAATTTTTCAATGAAAAAAAAATATATAGTACATAATTTAAAAAAAAATTGTATTCAAAACAGCAAAATATTTTTCTTATATAAAATTCATAAATTTTAAATAAAAAGTATCATTGTGTTTTAAAAAAAATATTATTGTGTTTTATTAACAAACAAAATCTATACCCTATATCATGAAAAATAAAAAACCCTCTAGAAAAAAAAGAAAACTCATAATCAAAAATCTAAATTTTTCATAAATTTTAAAATTTTACTCTCTTACTTTATGAAAATAACAAAATTTTCATCATTTCATATAGATTTATGTTCAACATAGAAAAAATATCTTTATCATGAAAAAAAAAAAAAAAAATATGTCACTCAAACCATTTAATGATGAAAAATTTATTTTAAAATTTTATCAAAAATAAAAAAAAAAATACTTAAAACATATCGCGTTACATTGAATATTTTGCATGTACTAATTGAGAAAAATCAATTCAATAAATCAGAAATTATATTCTTCGAATATTAATTCGAAAAATACTAGCTTTGAAAAAATCGACTAATACTCTCAAAAAATCGTATAGATGTCGCATAAGGGGAAATTATTAATACACACAAGACTGCAAATTACAACACACTTGAAAAATATTAAAACGAGTTCAATTTTTCAAAGCAATAAAAAAAATACACTAAAGACGAAATCTGATATTTAGTAAAAATGCAATTGTACACAATAAAAAAGTACACTAAAAAAACCTTGGTATTCAATACAACAAATTAAACTAATGAACTAATGTTTTAGTCCAAAATTATCTAGTTCAGGAGTTGTTAATCAATACTAAAATTTGTTACTAATATTATTCAAAACCAGAAAAAAATACTAATTGTAGTAATTCGAAGATACTAAAAAACAACTGTACTACTGGTAATTTGTAACTTATGAGAAGATTTACTTATCAAATCACTTACTAAAACTTTTTTTTTGATCCTCTGCCCTCTGCTCATATTTTGACCCTCTGCTCGTATTTTGATCCTCTGCTCATATTTTGATTCTCTGCTCATATATTGATTCTCTGCTCATATTTTGATCCTCTGCTCGTATTTTGTTCCTCTGCTCATATTTTTGTTCCTCTGCTCGTATTTTGATCCTCTGCTCGTATTTTGATCCTCTGCCCGTAGCTCTGCTCGTATTTTGATCCTCTGCTCGTATTTTGATCCTCTGCTCGTAGCTCTGCTGATCCTCTGCCCGTAGCTCTACTCGTATTTTGATCCTCTGCCCGTAGCTCTGCTGATCCTCTGCCCGCATTTTGATCCTCTGCTGATCCTCTGCTGATCCTCTGCCCGGAGCTCTGCCCGGAGCTCTGCCGCTCCTCTGCTGCTCCTCTGCTTGCCCTGAAACATACACATTACTACTACTAATCGAGCAGGTAACGAGTCCTCATTACATAGAATGTAGGCGGTAATGGGGACTTATTACCAAGTTTTTACTGGGACGAGTAAAATTTTTGAAATTTATTGAAATTTTATACTGTAGTAACATTTTTTATTCATCACAGTCCAGTGTAATATTTTTTTTTGCTCTGCCGCTCCTCTGCTGCTCCTCTGCTGCTCCTCTGCTTGCCCTGAAACATACACATTACTACTACTAATCGAGCAGGTAACGAGTCCTCATTACATAGAATGTAGGCGGTAATGGGGACTTATTACCAAGTTTTTACTGGGACGAGTAAAATTTTTGAAATTTATTGAAATTTTATACTGTAGTAACATTTTTTATTCATCACAGTCCAGTGTAATATTTTTTTTTGGTTTTTCTAAATTAAAAAAATAAAAATTTAAAAATGGAGATTTCAAACGAGTGTTGAAAAATGCACGCGTTTTTAGCAATAATTTAAAACATGTTAGCAAAACACATACTTGTCATCTAATTACATTTGAACTTGAAGAATAAAAAAATGTTATTACAGTAGAAAATTTCAATGAATTTCATAAATCGGATTGTATTCCTTAATCAAGTGGTCTGCCACACGTTAGATGCCTGGGGAAGTTTTGATAACTTGGCAGATTTTCAACCGTTTTCAGTTTTAAGTACCTTATTAGAGAGGAATTTTACTCTAAATCAAAATTCTGTAAGCACCTGAATTCAAATTTAACTTTAAATACCAAAAAAATTGAGAAAATAGTAAAAAATCATATTTTTTCTTGTAATCCGTTTTTTTTTTTTTTCATTTCAAGGCCGATGCGGCACGCCATACCCATGTCCGATCAACCTAAATTTTTGTGAGACATATTTTTACCCACAAATGAATATATCTAGGGTAAGTTAGGGTCAATATCTACCAATTTAATTTTGTTGGAGCACCATATAAAAAGCACCACTGTCAAAAAAAGCGCAATTTTCGAATTATTGTTTAAAAGTTGCGTAATTTAGAGTAAAATTTTTAGACTTTTAAAAAAAAGGTGTCGGACTTTTTCAAAAAGTCGTTTTTAATTTTTAAACGTTAAAAAATAAGTAATAATTACTTCGAATAATTTTTTTATATTATTTTTCTAAAACCACATTTAAACACCAACAAAACGTTGTCCAAATTTTTCTAAGATATCTATATTTTTTACTGGTCAAAATTAATTGAAAATTTCAATTTTTCAATTTTTTTTTTGAAAAAATCACCATTTTGAAAAATTGATTGTTCAGCACTAACACGGTATAAAAATCTGAAAATTTGAGAGCAAGTTGCATTTAATACGTTCTAAAACATTAAAAAAAAAAACTAATTGAACGGGGTCGGGTCTAAAAGTAAGTTATTTGGCCTGGAATGCCCCATATATATTAAAGTTAATTTTGAAAATTTGATCTGCGGGTATCATAATTTTTTTGAAGGATTTAGGGGAGCTAAAAAGAATGCCGGTATTTTTTTTGGAAAAAAATTGGGGTGGTTCAACGCATCCGAAAACGCGAATTTTGAGCTGATTTTTTTATAGAGAAAAAACGGCTGAATATATCGCAAATCTGATTTCACCAGTCGATTCTACAGCAAAAAATAATACAATGATCGTTTTTTGAACTCTTAAAAAAAGTTCCGAAGACCCACCACAGAGGGCGGAAATATAAGATTTTTTCATTTTCTTTTTAAATTAATTTGTTAAATATGCACAATTAAAGGGTATTTTCCGCAACAAAAAATGGTACCAAATTTTTCGTTCTATCACAACCCGTTTGAAAGTTATAAGCTCTCAAAAACGGGTTTCGTTCTATTACAACCCGCTTAAAAGTTATAAGCTCTCAAAAGTGGACAAAAACACGTTTTTTGAGAACTTAAAATTAGAACAAAAACTTTGAAGCCTTATAACTTTTTATTGGGTTTTGATAGAAAGGCGCTTTACTGCCTCTTCGTCGTGCACGATAAAAAAATAATTAATTTTTTGTTGTTTTTGAATTGATATGTCCGCCCCCTGCCGTTGCGTATTGAAACTTTTTTAAGAGTTCAAAAAACTGTCATTGTATTAATTTTTGCTAAAGACTGGTGAGATCAGATTTGCAATATATTGAGCCGTTTTTTCGCTGCAGAAAAATCAGCTTAAAATTTTTTAACCACCCCAAGGTGCGAAAATTTTTCCAAAAAAAAATACCGGCATTCTTTTCAGCTTTCCTAAATCCTTGAAAAATTTATGATACCAGATAAACAGATGAAGTGACATAGTCACCAAACCAACTCTAATATATATGTTAAGTTTCAGGCAATTCGGTGCATAACGGTTGATAGACTTCCCTTGTAGTTATAAGTAAATTATATTTTTGGAGAATTTTGCAGGACAATTTTGATTCTGAATTTTTTTAGTTTTAATTAAAAAAATTTAAAAAATATTTGAATGATGGAAAAGTATTTGATATTTACGAAAAAATTTGTGTTCAGAAATTTTAAATCCTGAAATCACATGAAATTCGTATTATACGGTATTTACACCAACGAAAACTAAAACTGAACAAAAACTAGAATTTAGGTTGTGGTCTATGCTACTATTAATTCAGTGTGAATGTTTTTTTTTTCAATTTTCTTTTGGTAAAAACGAATGTCAAAATAAAAATATTTGTTTTTTTGTTAAATTAATATTCAAATCTTTTAAAAAAGTAAATAAATGTGTAATTTAATTTTTTAATAACGTGTGGCTATTGTAATTTTGTGTTTTTTAGTGAATT
This sequence comes from Pegoplata infirma, assembly GCA_963921195.1. NCBI lineage: Eukaryota > Metazoa > Arthropoda > Insecta > Diptera > Anthomyiidae > Pegoplata > Pegoplata infirma. Next base: position 189,428,868 of record OY992536.1, read on the forward strand.
AAGAAAATAATTTATTTGATTTGACAAACAAAAACTCTTTTAATTCGGTGTAAACAGTTTGGTTTTCCAAAATTCTTTTTTGCCAAAAACAAGTTAGTTTTTGTGTACATTTTTTTTTTGAGTGTAAAATTTTTTATTGAGTGTAAAATTTTTTTTGAGTGTAAAATTTTTTTCGAGTGTGGTTTTTAAGTTACCAATGCTTTTAAAACTTAACAAGTTTAAAAAGCATTGCTTAAAATTTAAACAAGTTTGAAAAGCATTGTTTAGTTACCACCAATGCTTTTAAAACTTGTTAAAACACGTGGCATTTTAGATGAAACTAATTTGAAATTCAGGGTTTTGCTTATAACTTTTGAACCACTGGACCGATTGAGCTGAAATTTAAAACCAAACAGACCCGGGGAACGGCAAAGATACATGCCAAGCTTCAGTAGTCTTATTATTGTCTTTCGAAAGTTATCGTGTTTTTTATCTCGTAAATTCGCGAAACACCCTTGCCGAAATTTACTCTTTTGCTCATAACTTTTGAACCACTGGACCGATTTGGCTGGATTGCAATAACAACCTGACCAGGTAAATGACAAACATATATGCCAAACTTCAGTAACCTCTGTAAAGTCTTTCAAAAGTTAGCGTGTTTTCTACGGACGGACAGACAGACAGACAGACGGAGGGACGGACGGACGGACGGACGGACGGACGGACATCGCTAGATCGACTTAAAATCGATCAAGGATCATAAATATATATACTTTATGGGGTCCTAGACCAATATTTCGAGGTGTTACAAACGGAATGACAAACTTATATATACCCTCTATCACTAGAGTGGAGGGTATAAAAAAAAATAAAAAAATATTTAAAATATGGTACAAACAATTCTAACCATATATTCTGTCCATCATATATTTTATTAAAAAAAATTAAAACTTGACATTAACACAGTTAAAAAGATTTACCCTAAAGTGGCATATAAGTAGTAAACATAACGAAAAATTAAATTTTACAAAACGTACTCGAGTGTTAAACCACTAGGGTCAGTTATTTTTACACAAAATTTTAGTGGTAATTTGGGTAAAAAAATCTAAAATATTTTTTTTTTATATTTTGAAACCATCATATAGTCATAAAAAGTAACCTCATATACAGATGTACTTGTGTGCGCCCAGGCAGAAAACAACGATTAGTCCAATATTACACTAAGAAAATTATGTCATTAACTGTTTGTAGGTTATTTTAAAAAGTAATCAGTAAAGTTATTTTAAAAGAAAAATCAATAATTTTATTAAGGACTTCTTATTTTCTACTGTTTCTGTAGTTTAAAAAAATAATTTACTGTCTAAAAAACGAATTTTCTGTTAAGTACATTAAATTTCGGCAGTAAAAAATTTCTTCTACACTGAAAATAATAACTCTGTTAAATTACAGAAAAACTCTGTTAATTTAACAGAGTACACCATACTTTTCCAGCTAACAACATTTCTTGGTAATTTTACTAAAAAACTCTGTAAAAAAAATTTGACAGAAAAAACAGTTAATTTACAGAGTTTATAGTAAAATATTGGTTAAATTATGATTGCTTTTTTACCGAGAAAACTCTGTAATTTTACTATAAAACTCTGTAAAATGATTTGGACAAAAAAAAACTGTTAATTTACAGGGTTTCTAGTAAAATATTGGTTAAATAAACCACCATTTAGCAAAGAAAATTATGTAAATTTACATATAATTGTAAAATACATTTGATGCAAAAAAAAATAGTAAAATGCATGTTATTTTATTTTGTAAAATGTTTACAAGATTTCTGAAAAAAAAAATGTTTGATAACTTTTTTTGATACTTTTTCTCAAAAAAAAAAAATATATACAGATAAAATTTTGATGTTTGGTAACAAAAACTACACAAAACAGAAAACTTTTTTGGTTATAAAAAAATATAAGTATTCTGCTTAGATCTGTATTTTAGCAGAAAACTCTGTTAATTATCTGTAAAATTAAGATTACAAAGTAAAAAGTAATATAACAGAGGAAACTTTGTTATTTTGTCACAACAAAATACAAAGTATTTTCTTTAAATCTGTATTTTGACAGAAAACTCTATCAAATATCTGTTGAATTGAGATTACAGTCATTTTACAGAGTATTTTACAGAGTTATTATTTTGAGTGTATATTTTTACTGTTTTTTCAATACAAAATAAGTGAATATTCACTAGTTTTTTAATGTTTTGGTTAGTCATTAAATTAACGTTTAAAATTGACTGTAATATATTTTTATTTTTAATGAAAAAACAGTGGGATGGTTTTTAAATAAAATTTCATTTGTTTTAAGTGAAAATTCACTGGAATTTACCTACATAATTTTTTATTTGTGCTGGCGAAATTATTTTTTTTGGGATGAGCCATACGCAATTTTCAAATTCAAACAGCTTCCTTTGTTATAAAATTTCTACCGAAGAATTTTACATTTCAGTTTAATTTGTTTTAAAAGGATCCATGTTAAATCATTTTTTATTTGTATGGGAGGTGCAACGTCCCTTCAGCAAATTCGGACATGGGTTAGGTTTGATGGGCATCCGATAATTTTTGCTGCATATCTTAATAACAACATTTGATGCATATCTAAAGAATAAAATCTTTAAACTACAATTTTATGTTAAAATTTGTTGTTAAAGTTTGATTTTCTAGGTTTCATGTTTTACAATTAACTGACATTTAAATCGTAGATTTGTTAAAATTCCATTATATTCGATTCAGTCTTAAATAAACGTAAGTAAACTTTTGAGCATGTGTGAGTCTTTAATCTCTAGCAATCCCATATCTAAGATTGGTAAAATATACTAAAAAAAAAATCTCACAGTGCGTATGATTATTATTACGGTTAAAAGTAACAACATAAATATTTATTCATCATACGCTACGATGAACAAAATAGTACCATTAGTTTACAAATTAACTGACAATGAGATCCTCAACATTTTGCATTTATTTTCTATGTAAAATCTTGCGTTGAATCCAAAAATGAAGTTCGATATTTTCAAAGGAGAACTGCTACCGAGATATTGCTAACCTTTCAAATTTTTAAAGGTTTTACGCCTAAAAAAAATCCTTGCAACATTTTACGAAATAAAATTTCGTATTTAAATATTTCGTAAAATATACGAAAATTTACTCTATATAACGAAAAACAAATAAGTTCGGACTTTCGTAAATTTACGAAACATACGAAAATATTTCGTAATCAAGAACATTTTTAATTTCCCTGCACGAAAAGTGACCAGTCCTGGATAGGACATCACAAACTTTGAAACCTTTTATATAAAAAGGCCACAACATTTTCATAGTGTAAGTCCATAATTAGAAAATGTTCAAAGTTTTTTCAGAACTTCGAAATTCTATTTAAGGATTTTATTTTTTCTTAAAGCATTTTTAAGGATTTTTTTAATTCCAAAATGCAAAAAAAAAGCAAGGTTGGCAATCGATACCCACCCATAATAACGGTATTTGGCTATTTTACCGAAACCAATAAAGATATGGTCATTTTTAAAAGCGATTATGAAAGTCGATGAAATTTCTAGTATTTTTGATGTGTTACTTCGTGTTTGTACCAGTTTATTTTCGTTATATAGGCCAATACACTCAAAAAATTATGTCATTAACTGTTTGTAGTTTATTTGAAAATTTTTACGTTTAGTCGTTTTTAAAAGAAAAAACATTTGTTTGATGTTCAATTTATAGTAATGACTCCTTCTGTCCTTTGTTTCAAAAATAACACACTAAAAAATAAAGACTTTCATTAACATTTAATTTTTAAAGTCATTTTTGTTGGTTCTGTAAGTAAAAACTACTGATTATTCTTTAAATTTTTAATGATTTGTGTAAGTAATTTTTTTTTTTAATTGTTCGTATTTTTTAATGAGATATCATTAGTTTTTACCTACACAAGTAGGTTATTTTTTTTTGTAGAAAAAAAAAAAATTAAAAAATTATTTATAGAAATATAAAAACATATTTGTATCAAGTGACTTTGGCACGATGGGTAGAGTGTCTGGCCAGAATTTAGTTGATTGCGGGATCAATTCCCCAAAATTTTATTAAAAATTAAAAAAAAAAAAATATTTCAATACAAAATTGTAAAAAATAACCTGGGTAATTCCAAAAATTTTCGCCCCACTGTTCGGAAACATGCCTTTGGATGCCACTGAGAATTTGGCTCATAGATATCCACGTATATATGAGATATGTTGCATTTTTGGATTTTCAAAATTTGCTGTAGTTTTCAAATTATCGCGGGTCAAAGATCGACTTTTTTAGCAAAAGTCAGAAAAATACATGACGTTTAACGTGCTCTAACTTCTTAACTAGTAATCCGATTATCACAAGTAATGGCTCATATGAAAGCTTAATTCTTCTTCTTTTAGGAAAAATTTTCAAAAGCATACGGTTTTTTTCAGAAGCGTTGCAAAAATTCAAAAACATTTTTTTTTTTGCGAATATTTAAAAAAACACATCTTCGATTTTTAAAAAAAAAAGTTTGGTGATAAACAATACTGTTTTGTACAACATATCCAAAATTCAGAGTGGGATCCCAATGGGATCAAAAAATATTCTGGTTTTAGTACGAAGTTCTTAAATTTTACCTTAGAAAATTAAAATTTTATGTTTCTTCAATATAAAAATTTTAATTTTCAAAGAAAATTATACTAATAAAATTTTGAAAACATTAGAAATTTACATTTTCTAAGGGAAAAATATGAGAACCTCGTACTTAAAACAGAATATTTTTTGATCCCATGGAGATCCCACTCTGAATTTTGAATATGTTATACAAAACATTGTTATTTCTCACCAGAATTTAAAAAAAAAAAAATCGAAGATGTGTTTTTTTAAATATTCGAAAAGAAACAATGTTTTTGCATTTTTGCATCATTTCTGTAAAAAAAACTGAGTTATTTTAAAAATATATAGTAAAAAGAAGAACCCCAGCTTTCACATGAGCCTAAATTTGTGAAAATCGGGTCATTGGTTAAGAAGTTACAGCTCTTTAAACGTGATGTATTTTTCTTACTTTTGCTTAAAAAGTCAATATTTGACCCGCCATAATTCGTTAAATACACCAAATGTAAAAAAACGATATATGGTACATATATCATATTTATGAGGGCTATCTATGTGTCAAGGTTCAAATTAATCTGAGACACCATTTCCAAAAAAGACTAAAATTTGAGCTAAATTTTCTGGAATGGCCCACCTACGAAATCATTAATTTTTAATGTTTTCGTAGGTAATTTTTTTGGAATTTGTTGGTAAAAATAACAGAACTTTCATTAATTTTTAATGTTTTCGTAGGTTATTGTTTTCGAATTTGTTGGTAAAAAAGAATGAAAAAACCGTAATTTTTTAATGTTTAATGTTATTTATTTTAGAAAATTTTGTCAACAGTAAAAAATAAATGTTGATGTTTGTTTAAACAAATGAAGAATTACTGGAATGGTTTACAATTGTTTATTCACTGGTTTGAAATGTGTTTTTCATTTGTTTTTGCCTACAAAATATTTTGAGTGTACCTTTAAAATACCGTTTCAAACGGTATTATAAAGGTATTGGCCTGTATTTCAAAAAGCATCCGGCACGAAGTAGCACATCAAAAAAAAACAGAAATTTCATTGACTTTCATAATCGCTTTCAAAAATGTCCATATCTGTATTGGTTGCGGTACAATAGCCAAATACCGATATTTTGGGTGGGTATCGATTGCCAACCTTGAAAAAAAGAAATGCTTGTGTTCAAAAAAAAATTTTCGATAGAAAATTTATGAAAACGTTTTTTTTTTTTTTTCTAAGAAAAATTTAAAAAAAAATTCTTTTGAATTGAAAAAAGTTTTTTTTTTTTGTAAATTTACAAAAAAAAAATCGCACATTTTCGGACACGACCCCCTTCGGTTTATTTTTTTTTTGGATTTGTTTTAGTACGTATTAAATACAACTTGCACACCAATTTTTTTTACCAAGGTGGAGCAATCAATTTTTCAAAATGGCAATTTATAAAAAAAAAAAAATAAGAATTTAAATTTTCAATCAATTTTGACCAGTAAAAATATCGATATCTTAAAAAAACTTGAATCATATTTTGTTGGTACATATTTAAATGCAGTTTAAGAAAAAAATTAAACAAAAAAAAAATTATTCGAAGTAACTGTTTATTACACAGCGTGACAAAATCTTGGATGTTAACAGTAACCTGAGATTTGACCATCAATTTTATATATATTGCGGGCATGCTGAATCCAATGGTGCAAACCATTTTGAAATCTAAGGATTTCAAAATCAAAGATTTTCACGTCCCCGTGAACTTTTTAAAATAAAAAAAGTTTTTGTATGCAAAAATGTCGCTCTTTTGTAATTGAAATTAAAGGACTACACACAAAAAAAAATCGAGGTAATATTACCTAAAATTATAGTATAAAAATACCTTAGCGCCAGGCAAACGGGGCATTTGCTAAGTTAAAAGGTAATGTTACTTAAAAGCTAAGGTAATTCCTATGTTCGAAAATTTATTATGGTTGACAGAAATATACCTTAGCTTTTTAGGTAAAATAGCATTGATAAATAGGTGATATTACGTAAATAATTTGGTAGTATTACCTTGTTTTATGGCGTTTTCTTTTCTGGCAAAAAATGTAGCATTTTGTAACATTTTTTTTATTCTACGAATTTTTTGTGTTCTTTTCTAAAAAAAATGCACACTTATAAAAAAATATTATGTTCTTTTCTTAAAATATTGCCTGCATTTGAGGTAAAAAATGCATATTTTCCACCCCGAAATCAAATGACGGGTTGAAAAATTGCCCTGATATTCTCTCATGTAGCAAAACTCAAATTAAGCGAACAAGTTAACTGGTGCTGTTGTGGTGCAGAGGATGTGTCGTGGCATGTGACACCGGAGGTCCGGGGTTCAAATCCCGGTATGGACAATTTTTTTTTTTTTTTTTTTTTATTCTGGTATTTTTTTTTTATTCCATTACGTATTATTTTTTATTTAATAATGTTTTTTTTTAATAATTTAATAATTTTCAAAAAAAAAAAAAAGTAAATTTTCATATAAAATCGACAAAATTTGTTAATTTTTTGGGTTTTTTTTTTTTTAAGTTTAAATAATTAAAAAAAAAATAATTTAAAGCAAAAAAAATAATAAAAAAATATGTAATGGCCATCGCCGGGATTCGAACCTGAGCTGCCAGCAATATAAGCGAAACACACATCCATCGAACCAGCAAATCAGGGCAATTTGCGTACAAAACAGCATTTTTTGTGTTCTTTTCTGAGTGAAAAAAATGCAACATCGTTTCAGGGCCATGTCAACATTTTAAAAGTAAACATTTTAACAATGCAAAATTTTTTGTTCAGAAAAGAAAACACCATTAGTAATAGCATTTTTACACCATTTCCTTTTAAAATTTAAATAAATACTACGAAAAGTTTATTATTTTTAATTAATTTTATTTTTATAATTTTTGAATGTTAACAATTTTTAAAGAAAAGTTGATAATAATAAAAATGTCCAAAATTTTCTGAAGGACTCAAAATCTGATCATTTTTCTGTTACTAAACATTTTATCAATAGAAATACTCTCAGATTCTGAGACTTTTCTATAGAAAATACCCAGTTTCTGGAAATTTTTTATTTTAAAAAATCTGAAATCTCAGAATATGAACACTTTTCTATATAAAAATGTCTTTTCTATAGAAAAATGTCTCACAATTCAGAATATGAAAACCTTTCTGTAGAAAAATGTGCCAAAATCTGAGAATTTTTTATAGAAAAAATGTCCCAGAATCTAAGAATTTTTCTATAGAAAAAAATGTATCAGGATCTGAGAATTTTTTTTATAGAAAAAATGTCTCAGAGTCTGAGAAATTTTCCAAAGAAAGAATGTCTCAGAATCTGAGAATTTTTTTGTATAGGAAAAATGTCTTAGAATCTGAGAAATTTTCTAAAGAAAGAATGTTTCAGAATCTGAGAATTTTTCTATAGAAAAAATGTCTCAGAATCTGAGAATTTTTTGTATACAAGAAATGTCTCAGATTCTGAAAATTTTTCTATAGAAAAAATGTCTCAGATTCTGAGAATTTTTCTATAGAAAAAATGTCTCAGAATCTGAAAATTTTTCTATAGAAAAATGTCTCAGAATCTGAGAATTTTTCTATAAAAAAATATCTTAGAATCTGAGAATTTTTCTAGAATCTAAGAATTTTTCTATGGAAAAAATGTCTCAAAATCTGAGAATTTTTCTATCCAAAAAATTTCTCAGAATCTGAATTTTTCTATAGAAAAAATGTCTCAGAATTTTAGAATTTTTCTAGAGAAAAATTCTTAGATTCTAAGACATTTTTTCTATAGAAAAATTCTCAGCTTTTAAGGCATTTTTTCTGCAGAAAAATTCTCAGATTCTGAGACATTTTTTCTATATAAAAATTCTCAGATTCTGAGAAATTTTTCTATATAAAAATTCTCAGATTCTGAGACATTTTGTCTATATAAAAATTCTCAGATTCTGAGACTTTTTTCTATACCAAATTCTTAGATTTTGACACATTTTCTATAGAAAAATTTTAAGATTCTGAGAATTTTTTTATAGATAAATTCTCAGATTCTGAAACATTTTTTTTACAGAAAAATTCTGAGACATTTTTTACAAAAATTTTGAGATTCTGAGACATTTTCTCCACAGAAAAATTCTCACATTCTAAAACATTTTTTCTGTAGATGTTTCTTTAAAAAAAATCTTAAATATGAACTATTAAAAAACTATAATCTTTAAATCTTGATGACTTCTCTGATTACGTCTTCACTGTTGATGATTTCTCCGTTGATAAATTCTCTATTCATTTAATCTGGATGATTTGTTTTCCTCTTGGATTTTCTGGAATCATTCTTGTTATCTGAAACTGAAAAAATTCCAATTGAATACTTTTTTCACAGGGAATTAATAAAAGATTTACTTATTTTTCACATTTGTTTTAATTCGTTATTTTTTGTAGGATTTTATCGTGTTGCACAAAAATTATAAAAAAAAATAAATAAAATTTTGATGTTTTAATTTTATTAAATTTCAAATTTTTGTCAATAAACTTTTTCGAAGTTCTACCTAAATTGAATTGTAAAAGTTGCATAGCCAATAAGGTATTTAAATTACATAAAGCTAAGGTAATAAACCCTTTTTTTTAAATTTCATAGAAAAAATAAATACCTTAGCCAGCTAAGGACATATTACCTCTAGGTTTTTTTTGTGTGTATAACTGTAGCTACATTTTAAGTACCATATCCGCTATAAAATGTTTGAAACTCATATGGTATTTCGCGTTTCATCCCATTTTTCAAATTTTTTTGAATTTCGCGATTTTGAATGCTTAAGTAAATACCGACTTAAACAACCGCTTCAGATAAGTATAGGTGGACAAAATGCGATATATTTCTATGAGAATCCGTTTGAACTATCCAGCGAATCACTCGAAAAATGAGCGATGACAGCATCACTCTCCAAAATGACCACAAGGTCCAGCTTGTGACACATTGTGTTAAATCCTCAAAAAAGTAATTGCGTCAAATTTCAAACAAAAATGTTTAAAAAAAAAAAAACACTTCCCTGCAAACAATAGGGCGATATATCGCCGAAAAGATATTGCGGCGATAAAAAATTTATCATTTCAATAAAAAATCATAGTAGTATTTTTATTGTATCGCCGTTTTCATATACGAACGATATTTTGGCGATAAACAAAAAAAATATTAAAAATTTTTATTTCTTTTTCAATTTAAAATAAAACAATTTATAAAGCAAAACCAGAAATCTTTGAATAAAAAACACAAATGGGCTTATAAAGATAACATAAAAAATTCAGCAAATGTTGCGGACACATTTGTCAGGTGAATGCAAATGTGTTAAGTCCTGTTAACATGACCAAAATATGAATGAAAAAAAAAATAATGTCTTTTTTAGCTTCAGGGAATCGATAAAGCTGTATCGCCGGTTTATTATTTTGGTGATATTCAGGCGATACATACAAACCTATTATTTTTCGTTTATTTGGCGATATTGCCCTTTTATCGCCAAGACGAATCGTTTTCGTATCGCCGGGATGTATTGCCGTCGGGTAACAGTTTCTCCCGAAAGGTGTATCGCCGGCGATACGAATTCGATAATTGCCGCAATAACATTTATCATATCGGCAATGCAACCGGCGAATCGATGTCGTATCGTTTTGTTTTCAGTGTTATTTAATATAATTTAGTAGGGGGAAATAGATGTTTTTTTATTAGTACTTTTTAAGATGGAAACATTTTTGTTTGAAATTTGGCACAAATACTTTTTTGAGGTTTTTACACCTGGACTTTGTGGACCTGTTGGAAAGTGATGCTGTCATAGAGAAATTTTGATAAATCGCGCAGTTTTAGTGGTGATGGTGAAATGGTTGTTTAGGTTGGTATTTATTTAAGCATTTAAAATCGCGAAAATGCAAAAAAAAATAGAAAAAATGGGATAAAACAAGAAACGCTATTAAAGTTTTAAACTTTTAGTAGCAAAATTTGTGTATAATAAGCCTTAAAATTCAGCTATAAAAGAGCGACTTTTTTGCACACAAAATATTTTTTATTCAACAAAATTCACGGGGAAGTGAAAATCTTTGAAGATGTTTTGCGAAAAAACTGTACCCCGGATTATGTAAAATTGATGGTCAAAACCCAGTTTACTTTTTCACCGTCACACAGTGTTATTTTTCAACGCTTAAAAATGAAAATCGACTTGTTGAAAAAGTCCGAAACCGTAGATTGTTTTTTTAAGAAGTCTTAAAATTCTATTCTATTCTATAATTCGAGATGTGATCACAATTCTTTCTATTTTTTTTAAAAAAATTTTGAAAATTGCACCTTTTATTTTTTGACTCTGATTTATTTTATATGGTGATCCAAAAAACGTAAATTGGGAGATATTGACCCTAACGTACACTAATTATATTAAATTGGGTTTAAAAATTCGTCTCAGAAAAATTCAGGATTATCACACATGTGTAAGGCGTGCCACATAGGCCTTGAAATTTAAAAACCCGGATTACAAGTGAAAATATGATTTTTTTTCAGTTTTCTAATTTTTTTTTTGGAATTTTAAGTTAAGTTTTAATTTTATTGGTTACAGAATTATGATTTCGAGTAAAATGCCTCTCTAATAAGGTACTAAACACTAAAATAGGTTGAAAATCGGCCAAGTTATTACAACTTCACCAGGCGTGGCAGACCACTCGATTAGGAATTTATTTACAACTGCACAAAAAAAAAATGGAGAAAAACAATTTGAGTAATCACTTGTTTAAATTTAAAAAAAGTTTTGAGTAATTTTTTAATTGACGCAATTAAAAATTTACTCAAAAATTTAAAAACAAATTGAGTAAATAATTTAATAAGAATTTAATAGCTTTTTTAATTTTTTTTTGGAATTTTCTTAGTTTTTTTAATTCTCGTTTAGTTTATAGTTTTTTGTATATATACATGAAAGTTTGTAATCATATTTATAAATTTTTTTTTATGTCTTTAAGACAAAAATATATTTGGTAAAGTTTGAAAAAACATGTTTTTTTTTCTTTGTAAAAAACAGTAGAAACAGAATAAGCCCGGCACGACTTTTTCCATACGGTTTGGCAGATTAAACCGGTGGCCGGCGCCGATGTGAAATAAAACTTGTTCTGTTTTTTAAAGGTGGAGATTCTTGTTCTGTTCCTGCACTTAATAGTGTCAATTAAAAATTTACTCAAATTTTTTTGGCAAACATTTAATAAATTTTTATTAAAAATTTACTCAATACTATTAAATCGTTTACTGGTGGAAAATTGAGTAATTTTTTACTCAATAGTATTAAAAATTTACTCAAATTTTTTTTTTATTTCTTTCTGTGTGTGTTAAGAAAAAGTAAGAGCGGTATGCGTAAGTTTTTATAAAAAATTTTCTAGCTAAATAGTGTTTAGATAGCCTAAAAAATATCAATAATAAAGGTCGTTTCTGAAATAATCCCCAGTTTACATAGGTTTCAACCATTTGCGCGATGACCAAACTAACTTTAAAAGAATTTGAGAATTTTCTCTGTTTGAAAATTATTTAGAATCTATAAATTTTTTTTTAGGAAAAGTTTATCAAAATATTTTGATTTTTTTATTAAAAAAAATTTTTTAGAACTTTTCCATAGAAAACTTTATCAGAAGAGGAGATTTTTTTTATGAAAAATTTCTCAGGAAAATTTTGAAAACTTTTTGAAAATATGTCTCTGAATATGTTAATTTTTCTTTTGAAATAGTGTTTAATAAAATTGTGTCTAATAATTTTCCTATATGAAAAATGTTTTAGAATTAGAACATTTAAACCGTAAAATTTTCTATTAAAAAAAAATTATATAAATATTAAGATTTTCAGAAAATTGTATCAATATATAAAATGTTTTAAAAACTGATAATTGTTTAGTATCTGATAATTTTCTTTTCCGAAATACGTTTCAGGATCTGAGAAAAAGTTTAAAAATAACAGACATTAACTATAACTATAACCAGGGAAACCAAAATATGCTCTTAAAAACGGGTTTATGCGCTTAAAATATGTTAAAAATATTTTAGAATCTAAGAGTTTTGTTGCAGTAAAAATGTCTCAACCAGAGACCATAACTGTTATGAGATTTATTGAAAAAAGTCAAATTTAACTGTTCAAAAATATTTTTTCAAATAAAAATTAAAAAAACCAGTTCGAAATGATTTATATAAATATCTGTTCAAAATAACAGAAATGAAAATTTTTTATTTTTTATAACTGTTATTAAAAACTCTTTGAGCCTTAAAAAACTCGAGTTATTAAAATAAAACAACCATAAACGCATGCAGAAAAATCCTATTGATATCTAATACTTCAATCATTGATTTAAAGATATAAACTTTGATTGATTTTTTTAAAAAAATAAAAGTTATTTTAGATTGTTTGAACAAAAAGTTTTTAATAACTGTTAATTTTTACTGTTATTGAAAAAATCAAAAAAATAAATGTTATTGCAAATTTTAACACGGGACATCTCTAGAAGTCTTTTTATACCCTCCACTTAGTGATAGAGGGTATATATAAGTTTGTCATTCCGTTTGTAACTCATCGAAATATCGGTCTGGGACCCTATAAAGTATATATATCATGATGCCCGATCGATTTTAAGACATTCTAGCGATGTCCGTCTGTCCGTCTGTCCGTCAGTCCGTCTGTCCGTCTGTCTGTCTGTTGAAAATGCTCTCGCGGACAAAATATTGCACAGAGATGACTGAAACTTAACACATATATTGGAAGTTCTCCCGAGAAGTTTGGTATTGCATTTGAGCGATATCGGTTCAGCGGTTCAAAAGTTATGAACGAAAATGTAAGCACACCTCAAAAATTTCAGTACATTCAACATAACCTAAAAACACAAAATGCTTTAATTCGGCTTCTGGTTGACATATGTGAACATAATTGAGCACCAAATGGTATTTAAACAAGTACAAACATATTTTTTGACAAAAAAAGAAAAAAATCGCGGACTTTTTTTTTTACCAAAATTTTTTTTCGCGGAAATTTTTTTTCAATTTTTTTTTTCAAAAGTATTTTCCTTTTAAATAAAGTTGTTTGCAATAATCTTTTTGAAATTGTGGAGGGTATCACTACATTCGGCAAGGCCGAATTTAACTTTTTTACTTGTTATATATAAAATACTAAGTTTGGACAACATTCGTTTCATGATTTTTTTAAAACAAAAAGACACATATAACTGTTATATTTGGTCTCTGGTCTCAACATTGGAATATTGGGATAATAGTATCAAAAAATTTTAAAAATTATAATTATAATATAAAAGTTTACGACTTTATTCACAGTTGTGACTGGATGTAACTGTCATAAGCCAATTTTTATTATTGAAAATTCATAATATTAATATTTTCGATACAAACCTGCATTAAAATTTTAAAATTTTGGAATTTATTTATTAATTTTATGATCGTATCGAAAGCAGATCTTACAATTTGCAATACCCGAGTAAAAATAATTATATATAATCATATATAATTATATATAATTATATATGTTTATATATAGGGCTATATATAATTATATATAAACTTATGTTCTATGAAAATTCTCGTCTGGAACTATATATAATTATATATAATAATATATTGCCCTATATATAGTTATATATGCTATATATAATTATATATATTCACATATAACGTATTATAAAAGATAATAAATGCACTTTCTACTACAACGCGGTTATACGAAAAAATATATTTTCGAATAATGACGTTAATTAAAAAAAAAACTTAAGGACACAAACAATTTAATCAAAAGATTAGTTAGGTTTAGTGGTAGCCGAAAGTTATAGACTACATGGAGGATACGTTAACTTTCAGATATGTAGCTGAATATTCAGTTGTTAAAAAAAATTTATTGAAAGTAATTCCATCATATTTAGATAAATATGATCAGCCAATTTTTTTTGACATAAAGCGTTATAGGCTCTACACATCTAAAGGCCTATTCACGCCTGAGGTGAAATCTCGTTCGAACGAGATTTCACTTCAGGTGTGAATTGGGTATAAGCTGAAATCTCGTTCAAACGAGATTTTGATAAATGATAGTGTACAAAATGATACGGTACCAAATGATCGAAACTTCGTTTGAACGAGATTTTGGCGTATGTTAATCATTTAAGTATATTTTTGCAAAAAAAAAATCATTAAAAACTGCATTGTTTTACAACTCTCAAAATTGTTTTTTGTTTTCCTTTTTTTATTTTTGATTTTGTTTATTTTGATAAATACATAAAAAGCAATTTGAAATACATGTCTATCAAAACCAAAAAATATTTCAATTGTTTTTTTTGTTTCAATTCGAAAAATTTTTTAATTAAACATCAAATTATTTCGCAAAAATATATACATAAATGGATCTATTATCAACGGCATACATATTTGGAAAATAAATGGTAAGTTTTTTTTTAGCTAAAAGCCATTAATGTAAAAATATAAATACATTGTGTGTATATTTTTGTTTTGTTTGCAGATTTTTAATGGTGGCCCTCGATATCCGTTTTTTAGAACAAAAACAAGTGCAGAAGGACTTTTCAATAATTCTGAGTAAATAATACATATAATCCACATCGTAACAATCGTCAAGACGTCTTGCTTCAAAAATTATGGTAATTTTTATTATAATGGAACAAAATGTATTTTTTTTTAATTTCAACCGCAATGAAGAAGTGCGGCAGTGAGCTGCCTCAATCAGTAAAAATAATACAAAACAATTATCTTTGATTTTAACAGACTGCTGCAATTCACTGCAACACTTCTTTATTGTGGTTCTGGCTTTATTCAGAGTCTTACTGCCTGCCCATGCAATGTGGTGAAAAACTTAAGTTTAAATTCGTACTTCTTTAAAAATTACATGTATTTTGAAAGGCATTTTTAAAAATGTTTTCTTTAGACCGAATTTACATTGGGCAATTTTAATTGCGGCAATTCTGATTTTTTAGTGTATCAGAGAGAGAGATAAGATTCTTCCCTCTCTCTCCGATACACTATAAAATCAGAATTGCGGCAATTAAAATTGCCCTGTCTGAATTTGGACTTACCACCCTTGGTACTTGGTAGCAAAAGAGTACTTTTAAAAATACCTTTCAAAATGTCTGTATTTATAGAAGGAAGTACTGTTTCGTCACATTGCCAGAGCTAGCAGTAAGACTATGAGTACCTAAAATGTAAACTTTACCTTTTTGATACATGTAAATATGTTTGAATTTGTGATTATAAATATTTTTTCTTGTAATAAAGATTATCAAAATATATACAAATTTGTTGTTTTTTAACTTACTACAAAGGTCTCATTTAGGAAAATTATGCAAAATCTAGGCCAAATTTTATAGGGCACATTTTTATCTAATTATATATAATTTTATCTAATTATATATAACTAGATCTACCCATTTTTTGGATATAATTATATATAAGTATATCTAATTATATATATTTATATATAATTATATATAGTTATATCCACCATTTTTTGGATATAATTATATATAATTAGATATAGCCCTATATATAATAATATATAGCCCTATATATAATTATATATAGGGCTATATCAATTTTTTCTACTCGGGTAGGTAAAACATTTTTCTACGTTGAATTTTATGTTTAAAAACACAAATTTTTGTGCTCCTACTTTTTTCATGCACTGAAGGTTTTTCATTAAAACATTAGATAAGTCATATCGGTGGACTTTGTTTTAATACACTCAAAATATTTTGTAGGCAAAAACTAATGAAAAACACATTTAAAACCAGTGAATAAACAATTAAAAACCATCCCGGTAATTATTCATTTGTTTTAACAAACATCAACATTTATTTTTTACTGTTGACAAAATTTTTTATCATAAATAACATTAAACATTAAAAAAATTACGTTTTTTCTCTTTTTTACTAACAAATTCGAAAAAATAACCTACGAAAACATTAAAAATTAATGATAGTTCTGTTATTTTTACCAACAAATTCCAAAAAAAATAACCTACGAAAACAATAAAAATTAATGATTTCGTAGGTAATTTTTTACAATTTTTTATTGAAATATTTTTTTAAAAAATTAAAGAAAATTTTTGAGGAATCGATCCCGCAATCAACTACATTCTGGCCAGACGCTCTACCCATCGTGCCAAAGTCACTTGATACAAACATGTTTTTATATTTCTATAAATAATTTTTTGATTTTTTTTTTTTCTACAAAAAAATAACTGACTTGTGTAGGTAAAAACTAATGATATTTCATTAAAAAATACCAACAATTTAAAAGAAAAATTACTCACACAATTCATTAAAAATCAAAAGAATAATCAGTAGTTTTTAATTACAGAACCAAAATTAATGACTTTAAAAATTAAATGTTAATGAAAGTCTTTATTTTTTAGTGTGTTATTCTTGAAACAAAGGACTGAAGTAGTCATTAATAAAAACTGAGCATCAAACAAATGTTTTTTCTTTTAAAAACGACTAAACGGAAAACTTTTTAAATAAACTACAAACAGTTAATGACATAATTTTTTGAGTGCAGATTCTGAAACATTTTTCCTATAGAGAAAGTCTCAGATTCTCAGACATTTTTCCTATAGAAAAAGACTTTGATTTTGATACATTTTTCCCATTAAATTCTAGAATTCTTCACATTTTCCTTAAGAAAAAATCGCGGACTTTAAAACATTTTTTATCTATCAAAAATTATGTAAGACTGTGGATACATACATTAATGCTACAAACGTGATCATACTTAAACAATGAACATATTCATATCCCACGCTTCTGGTTGGGAGAAAATGGGTAGAAAATGCGTCTAAATATTTCAAGTCTCCTAAATTGCAGCTTCAAATATGTATATTTTTACAATCTGAAAGCACAAATAAAACAAATTATAAGTATCGCGTACATCGTATACCAAATTAAGATGCGTGCTTACGTTAAAACTGCCATATGTATCCAGAATGTATTAAAAAGTACGAAAAGTGCTGCGAAAATCAAAAAAATTTTCAACAAAAAGTTAACAAATAAATTGTTTTTTTATAAAGTTTATTTTTCTGTTTGACATTTTTTTCAAAAATTATAAGTTTTTTTATCGATTCTGTGGAAACAGTAGAGGAATGGAGTAACATTACTGGGGAATCTATTCTAGAAAGAATAGAATAGATTGACAAAGAATCGATTCCAAAAATTGCTGGATAGTTTACAAATTAACTGACAAGGAAGGTCTTTCATTGGGCACCTACCGTTTGCCCTGAAACTTGAATATGGGAATGAGGGCGAAAAATAAGTGTTACCTGTTTTTTTTAGCAGTCCAATATCAAATTTAAAAAAGGGTTGCCACTTTAAGAAAAAATAAGGGCTTTCGGTAAAATCCTTATAAAAGCCGAACTAGTAGGAATTTAGACAAACGAAAAAATACGGGTCTGCTTAATTTTGATAGAGATTATTACATATGATTTTGGTGGTCGTACGTATATACATCTCCATATAAACTACACTCAAAAAAAAAACCATTTTGATAATCAAAATATTAGGAAAAAAATGGTAAAATTAAAAGAATACCATTTTATTTTTGTAAAAAATCAACCTTGTAAAATTATCAAAAAATATGATAAAATTACCCAAAAAAAATGGTAAAATTGAGATAGATAAAAAAAATGTAATTTGGTAAAAAAAAACTGTTTTATTTAGTAATTTTTTTTTCTCTGATTAGTAGATGATTTAAAATTTGGTGAATATACTAAAAAAATGTTAGCCTGTTTTTGAGCACCACGTTCTTTAAATGTAGTAATAGCAGCATCAACCATTGCTTCAGTTGTTGGATGGTTTCTTCGGCTTGATGGTAGCACCATCTTCTTTTGCCTTCTTCTCTGCAGCTATAGTTGCAATAACTGGACTTTTAACAACATCAAAATCCAAAATGATTTTTTTCACTTAAACACTTTAAACAAAAAATTTAAAGAACAACACTTCACTTTTTTTATTTTTTTGCGTCATTTTTTTTAGCTTAAGTAGAACAAATGAGAATTGCGTAGTAGTCTACACAAGACTAAAATTTGTAAAAAATTAACAAATTTTTTTTCGATTTTTTAATTTTTTTCACATGTATTTAAAAAAATAAAAAAAAACTTTTGGATATTGAAGATTAGCTGGGCTCTTCATAATGAGTAAATTAAATCTTATGTAGGTTTATTTGACTGATATTGCATGAATATTTGTCAAATAAACCTACTTTAAGTACACTTTAAGTATTATGAATAAGAGCCTAGATATTTAAGTATGTGTTTTAACAAAAAAAAATAATATTTCAAAATTATCAACTTTTTATTAACAATTTAGGTGCCAAATTTTAAAAAAATTTCATATAAAATTATCAAAAAAAATGGTAAAATTAGCAAAAAATATGGTAAAAAATACTAAAAATTGTGTAGCCTATTTTTGAGCGCAGCATCATCT
Source organism: Pegoplata infirma (assembly GCA_963921195.1). Lineage (NCBI taxonomy): Eukaryota > Metazoa > Arthropoda > Insecta > Diptera > Anthomyiidae > Pegoplata > Pegoplata infirma. The sequence goes on from OY992536.1 coordinate 189,447,950, forward strand.
TTTGCCTTCTTCTCGGCAGCTGGACTTTCAACAGCAGCAGAATCTGGAATGATTTTTTTTTCACACTAGAACACTTTAAACAATTTTTTCCTTTAAATTAATAAAAAAAAAAATAAAAAGTATTACCATTTCTTTAAGGAAAATACTAATATTTTTGCTAAAATTATAGTAAAATAAAAAAAAAACTAGCAAGAAAATATAGTAAAAGTACCATAAAATTGTTGTATTTTACCAATAGTAAATTGCAAAAAAAATCTGTAAAAGTTAAATTTTTACAATTTTTTTTGATAAAGTTTGGTTGAAGTAAATTACATCACCTTTTACTAATATTTTGACTAAGTTATTTTTTTGAGTGTACCCCAACTATTATTCATTTTTGACAATAATGAACTAAACTAAGCCGAATTCAGACACGACCCACAAATAATTGAATGGGCCTTAAAAAAACCTTTCAATCTGTAAAAATTTTCATATATCGTGAACCTATATTCAAAATATGCCAACTCAAATTTGACGGAAATGAATTTCCGATGGCAAATAGCTCCCCTATGTAATACCTATCTGCCATAAAAATTTCAGAGCAAAAAAATAATTTGTTGTCGTTTTACATAAATTTTTGTTATTCTGCTAACTCAAAGTACATATTTTTTTGGTGGAAATAAATGCCAACTCCCATTGTAAATTTCCAAAAATTTTTCAAAAATTTAAAAAAAAAATAGACCACATATCTTATTGCATTTGCCATGCTGAACACGAATCTTGTACAGATTTTGATATATAATGACTGGTTCTCGAGATATTGCCATTTTAAAAATATCGGTAAATAGTGTTTGCAAAAAAAAAAAAAGGGCTTATATTTATGTAACTTTCAAACTATTGATCAGATTAAAACATTATGAATGGGCCAAATAAAGTCAATGATATAAGCTTTCAAAATAGCTGGTTTGGAGTGACCCTATTGCAATATAGCGTGAGTTACAGAGTGCCAAAGTTGACCACCCTGAGATTTAAAGGCTTTCGGAGCTAGTAACTTTTAAAAATATGCAAAGATTTTTAATTTTTTGTTCAGTTTTTGCAATTACCCTACTAAGGATAACAAAAACCAAAAAAAAAAAAATTTTAAAATTTTTCCAAAAAAAATGTATTTTTATTTTCCGACAAAATATGCCAAGTCTAAAAAAATATTTGTTTTTTGATATAGTAATAAATGCCATCTCTGAAAAATACGCAACAAGTGCAAAATATGAAAATTTTTGCATAGGTAAAAATTGTTTAGAATATTTAAACCATCTTGTGGCAGGTACATTGTTTATTTTTGCAATAATATGCGAAATAACTAGTTTTTTAGCTCTCCTGAACAGTAAGCTTTTTCGAGTTGTTATTTATTTAATATAGTTCGACGATATATTATATAACACGGTGAGCCTCAGCGATGTTCAGGTTGAACTTTAGTGTCGACGAAAAGTGTAAATGCAGTTCGATTTCTACATGATTAGTTGTCACAAAACTGTTTTCAGCGGAATCGTAGCTGATAGCATTCGCGAGATATCGCGAAATTAGTGATTTTATATTTTAAAAAATTTTGATATTGAAGTTTTTTAAATATTTTCAAAAACTGAGTATACAGTTTTCATTGTACTTATTTTAAGGTCACAAAACAGTAAACATCGAAATCCTATCTTCTTTAGTTCGCTAGAAATCGCGAAATAACTTTTTTGTCAATTTTTGTTTTTCAACTTTTTCTAGTTTTTTTTTCAAATGTTGTGGAAAGCTGATATTGACTTTAATGTGTACGTGATCGAAGGTCATAAGGGTGTTGACATCAAAGTTGTAGATGTACACTGTCGCAAGATATCGCGGAATTATTTATATATTTTTTATTTTTTTTTTATTTTTAAATTTTGCATGTTCTTTTGAAATGGTGTAAAAACATGGTATGCATTTTTATTTGTACATGATAAAAAGACATTAAACTGCTAACACAAAAGTCCTATGTGGTGCATAATAATATTACAATACAAAATAAATGAAAAAAAAATTGAAAAATTTTTCGCGATTTTTCGCGAAAATTAGCGTCAATATATAGATTTCAGCAGTTTTACCACCTTCAGTTACGGGCAATTTAAACTGCATACCATATACTTGTCGTTACTTAAATTTTTGTTTTTTTTGATACCAAAGAAAAAAAAGTAATTTATTATAAAAGCTCGTACAGTAATTTTGCGATTTCTCGGGAAATTGATCGTCTATAATTTTTATGCTTGCAGTTTTGTCACCTCTAATAACCTCGAATTCAAACTGCATACCACATTTTTGTCGTAAATTGAAGTATATGTTTTTACAGACCACAAATAACACAAATTAATGAATAAATAGTAGATAAGCGAGTTTTTTTGCCATATCTCGAAGAATTAAGCAGCTAGAATTTAAATGTTAACAGCCTTATGACTTTTGATCAATAGCAAGTCAAACTGCATTTCGTGTTTTTCAACAATGTTAAAGAAACTTCTTTTATTAACCAAAACAAGAAATACCCCCAAAAAGCTGTTTTTCCTTATTTCTCGCGAAAGTGAGCAGCTATAATTTTTTTGGGGGCAGTTTTAATTTCTTCCAGCATGTTCAAATCAAACTGCTTACCACTTTTTTTTATCATTTCTAAAGAACCGGGTTTAAAATATAATAAAAAAAAATATGTATATATACATAATTACGCGATATCTCGCGAAATTTAGCACTACAATTTTGATGTCAACAGCTGTGTGACCTTTGATCAACCACAAGTAAAACTGCTTACCATGTTTTTATGAAATTTTAAAAAATCATATATGAAGATAAAAACAAAAATAAGAACAGCAATAAAGTAATTTCGCGATTTCTCGCGAAATTGAAAAGATATGATTTCGCTGTTAACTGTGTTGTGACATGTAAATAAATACAATTAAAACTGCATACCCAGTTTTTGAAGATATTTAAAAAACTTCATTGTCAAAATTTTAGAAAATACAAAAACACTAATTTCGCGATATCTCGCGAATGCGATCAGCTACGATTTCGCTGTTAACAGTTTTGTGACATTTATTCATGTAGAAATCGAACTGCGCTTACACTTTTCGTCGACACTAAAGTTCAACCTGAACATCGCTGAGGCTCACCGTGATTAAAGAAATGTGAAAAATTCTCAAAAAAACGGAAAAAATTCGGGTTTTACCTCCCCCTTTAACCTGCTAAATGTGAGATTGGGCAGCTATGAAAAAATGGGTAACTCCTATTTTCCTATCCTCTTTCCGTATGCAGGTTTTAGGACAACCGGTGTGTGCCCTTCCTTGTTAGCCGAATTTATGAATACCCTCCATAGTGCCATTTTTAAGTGTTTGTAAATTTTCTAGCGTGAACAAAATAAAAATTTGAATTAGAAATATTTTATTTTGTGTAAAAAAACTTTTTTTGTAATTTTTGAAAAAAAAAAAACAAAATACAAATTTTATTGAGTGTAAATATTTTTTAGAGTTTAATTTTTTTAAAGTTTTGCTGGGATGTATAAAAATATATTACTTTATTAAATTTTTTTTTGGAATATTGGTCTTTTAGTATCAAAAAAAAATGAAAAATTATAATTTTTAAATAAAATTTTACGGGTTTATTTACAGTTGTGACTGGATTTGATATTCCTTGGTATTCTCCAAATCCAGTCCAATTTTTATGATTGAAAATTCATAATATCAGTATTTTCGATACAAACCTTCATTAAAATTTAAAAATTTAGATTTTATTTATTAATTTTATGATCGTATCGAGAGCAGGATACTCAAATTTTTGTTCTTCTACTATTTTCGAGCACTGATGGCCTTGTTTTAATAATTCTTTTAAAATCCCGATTTATTTTTGCCAAAAATCCGAAACTTTCAACGCAGGCCGTCAGTGCTCTGGTAGTAGAATATTTAGTTTATACCATTGGTATTTTCAGCCTGGGTTGCTGTTCTTTTACACTATTGCCCATATTCATAATGTACTTGGTACACAATTGTGTTAAGAGCTGCTGTTACTTCCGTTGAGTGGAGTTAAACATAAACACATACATGGTCATATAACGTTACATACAAACACATTCATACAAAGTTATGCTTATATCCTGACATTAGGTGATGAATTAAAATTTCAATTTCATGGCAGGAATTAAAGTTTACAAAGCACCGACCAATTTAAGCATCTGTCTTAACATGAGTTTCCAAATATACACTATAAAGTTTATAAATTTTTATATGTTATTATATGTATGCATGCATCGAGCCATGCAATTGCTGGTGAACAATGGGCTGGGAAGTTCTTTAAGAAACGGGAATTTAAAAGAAACTGATTTAATACTTTTAATATTCCGAAATAAACAAATTATCCAAAAATGCCAAAGATTTATTTTCCATTAACTTCAACAAAAGTTCTGTTAATATACGAACCATATTGGCAAGAGTGAATTGTCAACCGATTTCGAATATGTTGTTTTATCCATACCGAATAAACTATAGAGTTTAATAAACTAAAGAATTTTGGTTGGCACTAAAGTAATTAAGTTAATATAACAGAAATTCGTTTGTAAAAACAAAATTGCTGTTGCCAGGAAAAAAATTCGGTAATCACAATCAAAACAAGTATGAAAATTGTAGCCGGTCAAGACCGATCATATAATACTCTATACCTTTTGTCAAATATTTAATACATAAGTGTAAAAACACTCACAACGAAATTTTCAGATGGGGCCTAAAGGTGGAAGTACATAGGACTGCGTTGCGTCCGATACGTTCTCACCTCTTTCCGCTTTCTATGCGTTCAAAACTTTAAGTTACATAGAAAGCGCCTTGAATGCGGCAGCTTTTCATAAATACCTTGCTAAATCCTCATGTTTTTACACTAAAATTGTTTTATTTTTATTTAGGAAAATTATTAGCCTTACTACAAGAAAATAAAATAAATTTAAAATGAGCTTTTAATTTTATTTCCATACAAATTATTTTCGTTTTTAAAATCGACTTAAATGTATAGAAAATTTGAAATTTGAAATAAAACTTTTGTTAAAATAGACTTTTTGTTTTCTTGTGGTAAGGGCCTATATTTTTAATATTTTTTAAGTTTTTGTATAAATTTATTAAAAAAATATTGTTTATTTTAAAACGAAAACAATACAAAAGAAAATTGTCAAAAAATTTTCAAGACGCAAGGAGTGGTGATAGGGCGTAGGTATGTTTTAAAAAAATGTTAGAAGATAAAAATAAATGGAATCGGTCTCATTAATGACCCCTCTCGGAAGCACCATTGGACCGGTAGCAGCTGATGAAATAGAACATATTTACAAAAAATAAAAAATCCTTAACAATTAGAGATAGAGGGTAGGTGTGTTCAGAGAAAATGTTTGGACTAAAAAAATATTGTGGATCGGTCTACATTTTGTTGCTCTAAGGGCACTATTAGGGCAGTAAGAGCGGTTGGAGCAAATTTTAAAAAATGTAATTTTGTGTGGGAGCCCCCTTAGAAATTGGAGATAGAGTATTAGTTTGTTCCAAAGAAATGTTAAGGCGTAAAAATAAATAGGGGTCGGTCTTATAATTGACCGCTCGATGACGCACCATTGGAGCAGTAGAAATGATTTTAAATTGGAAAATTACAATAAATTTTTTTCCAAAAATTTTAAAAAATAGTAATAATCGTTATCCCACGATCCTCCTGGGCAAAAATTTTGTAGAATTGATAGAACTTTTACACAAAAAAATTTCAAAAAAATCGAAGAGTACAAACATTTTCAAAGATGAGATTTAAATTTTAAAACTTAAAAGTCGCATACTAGAGCGCTTTTTAGAATTTTTTGGGATTTTTTTTTAAAAAAGTACGTAAAAAACAAAAATTTAAAAAAAAAATTAAAATTTGGACCATTCTTGAAAAAGTTATGAGTAAAAGAAGAAGAGTAACGGAACAAACTACCAATTTTAAAAATTCGATATCTTTTGAACGGGTCATCAAAAAAATCTGAAAATTTACCACAAAGGAGTTTTCGAAGGGCACTAAAAACTGTAAACAAATTGGGAAAATTTGAAAAAAAAATATATTTCAAAGTGTCGGATTTGAGATGGAATGCCCCATGTATACTCATGACCCTCATTCGATTCTAAGACGAGCTAGCTATGTCCGTCCGTCCGTCCATCTGTCCGTCTGTCTGTTGAAAACACGCTAACTTTTAAACGACTTTACGGAAGCTCCTGAAATTTGGCATATATGTTGGGCGTTTTCCTGGTCAGGTTGGAATTGCAACACTAAAAAGAAAAAATACACTCGAAAAAAATTTTACACCAAAAAAAATTTTTAAATTTCAGATTCGCTTCACCTTAAAATCACGTGTTGAAAACCCGTTAAACATGTTTTAATGACCTTGGTACTTCACAAAAATATTGTAAAACGTATATTTGTCACTCAAAACTATTTTTACACTAAAAAAAAAAATACACTCGAAAAAAATTTTACACTCAAAAAAAATTTTACACCCAAAAAAATTTTTAGTAAATTTTTTTTTTTTTTCAAAAATTAGTAAAAAAAGGGTTTTTACACAAAATAAAATATTTCTAATCAAATATGCTATTTTTTCACGTTAGAAAATTTATCAAGTCGAATTTAACTATTCTACTTGTTTTTTTTTTTTTGGAATTTCAAAGATTTATGTAAATATCGGAAAGGTGTTTTGTTTTCCTTTAAAATTCGGAGTGGAGATTTGTAAATACAAAACACATTTACCTGCTAAATTTCGAAAGGATATATGAGGCATTCCACACCAAATGTCAAATTTTTCAAATTTTCAAAAACTGGGCTTAGGAGGCGTGGTAAAATTTTGGAAAAATGTTCAAATTTGTATCGAGTTGCCTAGTTTAAATATTTATCAAATTAAAGCGAAATGCACCACAATCTCAAAAATTTATATTCTTGTATAGTTTTGTATGTGCTGTCGACTGAAATTTTTTTTTTGGAAAATTTTCAGAACCCGTTCTGAAATTTTCCTCTTTTAAAAAAGTCAGTTTATCAAAAATCCGGCCACTTTGGTTTTTACTTAAATTTTTTTAAGTTTAGATGTATGTCTATCCACACAAAAAAATTCAGATATGTGTATTTCATTTTTTTTTTCAAGAAAATCGCATTTGAATTTCATAACAATTTAGCAGGGTTGGTTACCGAAACGAATAACGGTATTGCTAACGGTATTTGTATTATGTATTTATTATATCGGTAACGGTAAAGGTAACGGTATTTTTGATTATTTCGGTAACGACAAACCGTTACCGAAAGATTGATACCGGTACGTACCGGTATTTTGAATAAAATTTACCCAAAATGTTAAAAAGTTACAAAATTGTAAAAAATACATAAAAATAAAAAAAAAAATAAGTTTAGTGCATTTTTAACACATACTTACATAGTAGAATTTTATATAAAATATTTTATTAATTTACTCTGAAATTAATTAAAATTTCCCACAATATTGTAATTGAACAAATAAATGTTTGATTTATTACGTGTTTATGAAGTCACCAGAAAATTCTGTATTTTGAGCTTTGTGAAAAATCTGCTGATTTAAGCTTACGCGGTTTGCTAAATTTCTGTCTGAATAAACTAGGTAAAGTCTGTAAAAAAATTTGACAAGACGGCTGAACAATGTGCTGATTTAAGCAGAAAAGTCTGCTGATTTCAGATAAACAGCCGGAACATCGAAATTGTATTTTATTTAAGTAGAAAATACTTATTTTTTAACTGTTTCAAAGAAAGCGACCAAAAACTGGTAAGAGTGTTAAATTCGGCTGTGCCAAATCCTTTATATCCACCAACATTTACCAAACAAAAAAACACAAATATTGACCAGGATACTTCCGGAAGGGAAGGGAAGAAGGGAAAAGCCGCAGTGCGGGGGAAAAACAGAGACCAAAAAATTAGCAACATAATAATTTTAAGAAAGAAAATTTTCGATTTTTTTTTAATGTGACAATTTTTTTATTACAATAATTTTTTTTTTTTTTTTCAAAAAAATTTTTTATTTTTTAATAAAATTTTCTAAAAACAGGAAAACTAAATATTTCTGTATACTCAAAATAATACATTAATAGATTTACTAATTTTTTTTGCTAATGCTAGAAAGCTAACCTTTAGCAAATTTCTTGTAAACTTCATTTAGGGCTTTAGCAATTTTAAACAAAATTTGAACTAATTTTTTTTGCTAAATTTTTACCAAATTTTTACAAGCTTTTTTGCAAATATTAGCAAAAAAAATTTTTTAAAGAAACTTTAAGAAAACTTAAAATGGAGCTATCTCGGAACGTAAGCCAGATGAAGCAAAATGGAGGCCATTTTTGGTGCTCATATCTCGGTAAATATTGCCGACACAACAAAAAGTCCAAAGCATTTTTGTAGCTCTCAACACATAGAACAAGACCGCAAAATAGTCAAAAGCTCTCCGAGTAATATTTTTGAAGTTATCAAGTTTTTTAATTCTCAAGACCCCAGTGGTCCCCTATAATCACGTATCTCAAAAACTAAGCAAGGTAGAGCGAAACGGACACAAATTTTGGATCAAAAACTATGACGATTTTTAAGGAACCCAACTAGGTCTAGGTCCATCGGGGTCTGGACCTATCGGGTCCGAACCCAATGGAGTCCTCAGATGTGTATGAACTAAGTTAAAAAAAAAAAAAAAAAATTGGTTAACTAATTATTGGCAAAACATTTTTGCTAACTTTAGCAAAAAAATTGTGGGTTCAAAATTAGCAAATTTTCTTGTAGGTTTACAAGCTTTTTTTGCTAACATTACAGTTTTTTTTTTTTTTTTGAGTGTAAAAGAAAATAGAGATAATAATATTAACCGATTAATCGAACCATTTTAACCGATTAATCGGGTCGAATAATTATTTGCGTTTTAAATTATTTGTTTCGACATTAACCGAAATAGAGGCGATTAATCGAGGAATCGGTTAATCGATTAACCGAATTGGAAACACTAATTTAAATGTAGTTTTAGAACCACGGTTGACATATATAAGGTTAAGTTAGATTATTGAAATTGGTCGCCATATCAATTCTATGACAAGAACCGGAGGTCTTGTTTACGAAAAGTTCATAAAGGAAAACAAAATTTTGAAAATTAAAAGGTTGAAAAAACAAAAATCATTTTGACACATGTATATAATATTTTGAAATAAAAAAAAAAATTTAAATTTTATTTTTATATTTAATTGTGTAAAAATCAAAGGTTTAACGTTGCGGTCCTAGGATGTCGTGTGTAGGCTTCATTTTATCGCTGAAAATTTTATACAGAAATGGCGACACAACAAAAAATTTATGGATGTTTGTGGAAATTCAACATTTTTAAATGTTATTTATGTATTTCTACTTAAACGCGCTTCCGTTAATAAAATGATGTAAAAAATAATATTTGTCTTATTTTACCGTAATATTTTCCAAAAATATGAAGCCTCAAGTCAAAATAACCCAGTTTTATTGCAAAGCTTGTGATCAAATCTGAAATTTAAACACGTCCCTAATAATTGATCTCATATGTACAACCTAAATCTGAAAATAAACCATTAAAAAAAGGTTATAATAATTCTTATTCTTTAGAAGCTATTATTGACTGGCGTGTAAGAATGCCACATATTTTACATTTTTAAACCATGTCATTGTCCTTTTATATTGCAAGTCGTTTCGAAATTATATAAAGTGCACATGACCCACCTTACCGGCCAGTCAAAGATATGCAAATTTCAGTAAAGCAGGGATTACTCCAAAGAGTTAAATAACAGTATTGAGTTAGACCACCGCAACCAATTAGGATTTCAATTTAGGATAACATGAACTTTAAAGGCAATATAGTTACTCCTATTTGCAGAATTATTTTCGAGATTAAGCAAATCATATTTAGCAAAATTTAAGTTGGAATTGTTTAAGATCTCAAGCATAATTCCGTTGCTCTGGGGCGTATTCATTGGACCTTGCAAGTTAGATTGTGATTATCGAAATTCTATTTCTTTTTAAATTATTGTTTTTCTGTAAAGACAGTCGAGCTCGGGCTCTAATTATAATTATGTATTATAATTTTTTGATTTGTTATATATGGTTTTGAATTGAGAAAAGTGTGAAAGAAAAATTTTTAATTTTTCTAAAAATTTAGACATCCTGGTTTGTTTCTTACTAGTTTCATATTATCCAGTTATTTTCCAAAAAAAAAATAAAAAAAAATCATAACAAATTTTTATTTTGAATTATTTTTTGAATTTTTATTTTTTTAATTGACATTTTCTTTTTCTATTTCATTGACAAATTTATTTTGATTAAATTCCGATTTACGTCGCTCATCACTATCCTTATGATATGTCATTCGTGTTTAGAACAAAAAAAAAATATGAAAAAATTATTCGAAGTAATTATCACTTATTTTTTGACGTTTAAAAATTAAAATCGACTTTTTGAAAAAGTCCGAAACTTTGGATTTTTTTGAAAAAACAACTCTAAAAATTCTACTATAAATTACGAAACTTTTAAGCTATAATTGGAGATGTGATCAAATTCTTTCTATTTTTTTTTTCAAATTTTAAAAATTGCACCTTTTATTTGTTGGCTCTTATTTATTTTATATGGTGCTCCAAAAAAAATAAATTGGTATATTTTGACCCTAAGTTACCCTAGATGTATTCATTTCGAGGTAAAAATACGTCTCACAAAAATTACGGACGATCGGACATGGGTACGGCGTTCAGCATGGTCCTTGAAGTTTTAAAAACGATTACAAAGAAAAATAGGAATTTTTTTCTTTTTTTAATTTTTTTGGTATTTTTAGTTAAGTTTAAATTCAAGTGGTTACAGAATTATGATGTTGAGTAAAATGCCTTTCTAATAAGGTACCAAAATCTAAAATCGGTTGAAAATCAGCCAAGTTATTACAACTTCCCCAGACATCTAGTGTGTGTCATACCACTTGATTAAAGAATACGGGTCCCATTTTTTAAATTTATTGAAATTATCTACTGTAATAAAATTTTTTCATTATTCATGTTTCAGTGTAATATTTTTTTGGTTTTTTCAAATTTTAAAACAAAAAAAAATTTTAAATAGAGATTTCAAATGGAAAATGCATGAATTTTTAACATTAATTAAAAACATGTTAGCAAAACACAATATGAAAAAATACTTGTCATCTAATTTCATTTGAACTTGAAGAATAAAAAAATGTTATTACAGTAGAAAATTTCAATAAATTTCAAAAATCGGATTGAATTGCTTAATATAGAGGTCTGCCACACGTTAGATGCCTGGGGAAGTTGTAATAACTTGGCTGATTTTAAACCGATTTTAGTTTATAGTACCTTATTAGATAGACATTTTACTCCGAATTATAATTCTGTAACCACTTGAATTTAAACTTAACTTAAAATACCGAAAAAATTGAGAAAACAGAAAAAAAATTATAATGTTATTTGTAATCCATTTTCTTCAAGGCCCATGCGGGACGCCTTACCCATGTCCGATAGTTCTAAATTTTTGTGAGACATGTTTTTACCTCCAAATGAATTTATCTAGGGTCAGTTAGGGTCAGTATTTACCAATTTAATTTTTTTGGAGCACCATATAAAAAATATCAGAGTCATAAAATAAAAGTTGCAATTTTGAAAATTTGAAAAAAAATGGAATGAATTGCGATCACATCTCAAATTATGGCTTTAAAGTTGCGTAATTTAGAGTAAAACTTTAACACTTTTTTTTTAAAAAAATCGAAGATTTCGGACTTTTTCAAAAAGTCTATTTTAATTTTTAAACTTTAAAAAATAAGTGATAATTACTTCGAATAATTTTTAAATATTTTTTTTTCTTAAACTACAATTAAATGCCAACAAAACGTTGTCCAACTTTTTTTAAGATATCCGTATTTTTTACTTGTCAAAATTTATTGAAAATTAAAAATTTTTATTTTTTTGAAAAAATCGCCATTTTGAAAAATTGATTACTCAACATGTTCTTTGAATAAAAGGCTGAAAATTGGTGTTAAATTGCATTTAGAAAGAATTTAGTTTAAAAAAAATTTATCGATGGGGTCGGGTCTTAAAGTGAGTGATTTTGCCTAGAATTCCCCATATATATTCATGATCCTCGATCGATTTTAAGTCGATCTAGCGATGTCCGTCCGTACATCCGTCTGTCTGTCCGTCCGTAGAAAACACGCTAACTTTTGAAAGACTTTACAGAGGCTATTGAAGTTTGGCATATATGTTGGTCATTTACCTACCACAGAGCGGTGTTGGGTATAAATATCGGTGCAATAGAACATCTCTTCTAAAACTATATATTTATAATTTTCACATAAACTGCCCCATAGTCACTTGTTATATCTATAAGCTTTAGATCCTCTTGCAAATCTCACTTCATGTATTTCACGAAATTAGTTGTTGGTTGTACGTTTTGCGTTATATACATATTTGTATTGTACAGGTTAGTGAATCGCTGATTAAATTTTGTGGTTATTGGTAATGTGGTCGATTAGGTAAAGTGTTCGTTCCATGAAAACTTTAAAATCTGTGTACAGTTGGTAAATTACCTGTATTTACACGAACAGAAAAATTATGCCCGCACATGATCATGGAAACTGGTGTATGTTCTCCTTTGTCACATATTTAAGCCGAAGAGTTAATTTACTGTTACTTTTTTTTTTTTTAGCCTCTGCAGTGACATCTTAATAATATTTAATTTTTAATAATATACCTGGTCATCACAATTATGTTTTTTTCTGCGTGTATTTTATAAAATGTTCAAACATACGTTGTGTGTTCTACTCTAATCTTAATAACTTACTATTATAACTCGTCAGTAATGGTGATAATCAGATTATTTTGTAGAATATTAGACAAAAGGTGTTTGTTTTTTTATTCTGAATATTGTAGTACTTGTGCAAAGGTAGGTTAGGTTAGGGTGGCGGTACCAGATGGGCACTCCGCATAGACCAATTGGTCCATAGCGATACCACAAAACTTTTTCCGCTTATCGATGTAAACTAAATACATTGACCTTCATTGCGAATTGTTTAAAACTTAAACTTTTGAGGTCTATCCTCGTAATTTCCTCCAAGGCCTCGAACTGTGAACTTCCTATAATTCATAGTCGAGTAGTTTGTGTCAAAGCCGGGCTTTGACACATGATGTGTTCAATGGTCTCCTCGACGCCTGGTGCCTCGCACCTTTTGCAGCTTGCGTTCGTAATAAGATTCATGTTCTTGGCATGTTTTTCGACAAGACAGTGTCTCGTTATTAAACCTGCCAACATACGACATTCTATTCTCGTAAGTGTTAGGTAGAATACACCGAAAATAAAATTGTCAAATTTAAATCAACAAACATAAATTGTAAATCAACCAAACATGATGTCAACCAAAAATGAAGTAAAAATGGCCAAACTTCGATTTTGTTTACAACAAACTCATTGTCAGTCAAGTAATTTTATTTTAAAATTACTTTATCATGTCAATAAATAGTGTTTGTGTTGGTTAAATTTCTTTTTTGAAAAACAAAATTTTTATTTGTCAGATCAACAAATTGTGTTTGTGTTTGTTGAATTACTTTGTTGAAAAAAAATAAGATTTTTTTTGCTTTTGTCAGATCAACTAATTGTGTTTGTGTTTGTTGAATTTCTTAATTTACAAACGTTTGTTGATATTTCAAATTTCCGTATAGGAGCACTTTCAGTGAAAAAATTAATTGTATTCACAAATATGGGGGTCAATATAACAATTCGTTTTTTTCTGTGTACAATACATTTGCACTAAGGAATATTAACTAGATTTACAGATGAAATTCGTAAAAAATCAATTGTAGTTCGAAGATTTTATTTGTAATTCGAAGATTCCATTTTTGTAAATAGAAGATTCCAATTGTTATTATTAAAAAATGATTAATCAAAAAAGATCAACTGTAATTCGAAAGAGATCAATTGTTATTCGAAAAAGATCAATTGTAATTCGAAAAAGGTAAATTGTTATTCGAAAAAGATCAATTGTAATTCAAACAAGTAGAAAAATTAAATTCGACTTGGTCGAATCTATGAATACCCTCCACAATGTTATCTGATAGTAATTTTCTAAAAAAAATTTCAAAAATTGCATTACAAATTTTTTATTAGAAATATATATATTATTTTGAGTCAAACTTTCTTTTAATCAATCAAATTTTTTTGAGTGTAAAATTTTTTTGACTGTCAACATTTTTTTGAGTCTGCCATTTCATTAAACAAAAAAAAAATAATAATGTGTACATTTTTTTTTTGAGTGTAACATTTTTTTTTTTTGAGTGTAAATACTTTTTTAGTGTACAATTTCTTTGAGTAACAAATTACTTTGTAAAATATTTTTGTTGTTTTATACCTATAATGTAATACAAAAAAAAAAACTATTTCACATATTTTCTTCTTTTTATATTACCATCTTCTTCTTTAAAAACCAAAAACAAATTAACATTCAATCATACACATACTTTATTTGATTTTTTCCCGTTACATACAGTAACACTCACAATAACAAAACAATAACAAATATTTACTAGTCTAACAACTAAACTGCACCCCACGACAAGAAAAAAAACAACAACAAGTTTTACAAAACTGGTATTTCACCATGCTTATAAATCTTGTTTAACGAGTTTTCAACAGTTTAAGGTGAAACAAATCTGAAATTCACTACTTTGCTTATAACTTTTGAACCACTGAACTGATTTTGCTGAAATTCAAAACCAAACAGCCTCGAGAAACGACAAATATATATGCTAAGCTTCAGCCCCCTCAGAATTGTCTTTCGAAAGTTATAGTGGTTTTAATCTTGTAAATTCGAAAAATACCCTTGCCGAAATTTACTATTTTGCTCATAACTTTTGAACCACTGGACCGATTTCGCTGGATTGCAATACCAACCTGACCCGGTAATTGGAGAACATATATGTCAAACTTCAGGAGCCTCCGTAAAGTCTTTCAAAAGTTAGCGTGTTTTCAACGGACAGACAGACAGACGGACGGACGGACGGACGGACATCGCTAGATCGACTTAAAATCGATCAAGGATCATGAATATATATACTTTATGGGGTCCTAGAAATATTTCGATGTGTTACAAACGGAATGACAAACTTATATATACCCTCTATCACTAGAGTGGAGGGTATAAAAAGATAAATTGTAATTCATAAAATATCAATTGTAATTCGTAAAAGATCAATTGTAATTCGTAAAATATCAATTGTAATTCGGTAAAGATCAATTGTAATTCGAAGATTCCATTTGTAATTCGTAAAATATCAATTGGAATTCATATAAGATCAATTATAATTTGAAATAGATCAATTGCAATTTGTAAAAGATCAATTGTAATTCGTAAAATAATAATTATTGTTAAATAATAATTATTAGCCACAGTGCGTCGACAGAAATGTGTTTTGGTTTTCGACTTTATATCTTCAAAACTATTAAAATTAAAAGGGAATATGAACCGCTTTGCCCGAAAGTTAAAATATATAGGACATTCCAGGTCAAATCACTCACTTTTAGAACCGACCACATTCGATTAATTGTTTTTTAATATGTTTTAGTACTTGTTAAATGAAACTTGCTCTTAAATTTTCAGATTTTGATACCATGTTGGTGTGGAGCAATCAATTTTCCAAAATGGCGATTTTAAAAAAAAAATTAAATTTTCAATTATGTATATCTTAAAAAAAGTTGGACTACGTTTTTTTGGTATTTAAATGAAGTTTTAGAAAAAAAAAATTAAAAAATTATTCGAAGTAATTATTACTTATTTTTTTTACGTTTAAAAATGAAAATCGACTCTTTGAAAAAGTCCTAAACCTTCGATTTTTTTTAAGGAGTCTAAATATTCTTGCCAATTTTTAGGGCTCTAGCTCTCGTATTTTGGACTGAATCGTGTTTTATACAGACGGACGGACATTCATAGAACGACGTAGAATCGATCAAAGATCAATAATATATATACTTTATGGGGTCCCCTACCGATATTTTTATGCGTTACAAACGGAATGACAAAGTGAGTATACCCCCATACTGTGGTTGGAGGGTTTACAAATGTTACTACAGTAGATAATTTCAATAACCCGAGTAAAAATAATTTAATATGATCTTATATACTTTTATATAGTCATATTATTTCATATATGATCATGTCTGACACTATGTTTTGCGAGATAAATTTATATAATAAATTTTGATGGGGGATTTTTTTAAGATATCAATATACATAACTATATGTTGTAACATCTAGCCCCATGCATCATTTTAAATTTCTATGTGTTTTATATAAAATTTTATATGCCTATATTATTTTTTATTTTTTTTTTAAGTTTTTTCAAGAACATATTTTTATCGCAAATATTTTCAAAGTGTTTTATGTAAAATTTCAAATGACTTCATATTTTTTTATTTTTCTAAGTTTTTTTCAAGCACCACTTTTTTGTCACGAATATTTTCTAAGTGTTTTATATACTACCTCCGTCCCAAAATAATCTTAACATTTCTATATTTTGGCTGGGATTATGGAGGATTTTTTGAAAAAGCTTTGTTTTTTTGTTAATACATATCGGGACATATCAATAATTTAAAAATTCTTTATAGCTTTGGAATTTTTCAATTCACGTGCAAAATGGATGCAATAAACTGCATCCAGATAAATGAGACAACTTGTTTTCGACGTTACAAACAGGCATGGTGTCCACTATGGTCGAAAAGATGAAAATTATTACAAAATGCGGCGTATGAAATAAGAAATTTTACGCTAGAGGCCCTTTTAACGGTTTTTAATAAATGCATTATGAATGCAATAGGGCCATCTTGCAAATATTTTTAATTAATTTTGTTACAGTTTTAGTACACGAGATTAGTATAAGATTATTTTTTAACTTTATCTTGTATTATTTCAACTAAAACACTGCTTAATAAAATGTTAAGTTTATTTTGGTACAAAAAAATCTATAGAAATGTTAAAAATATTTCGGGACGGAGGTAGTAAAATTTTATATGACTCCATCTTTTAAATTTTTTCCAAGTTTTTTTATCACAAATATTTTCTATGTGTTTTTATAAAATTTTATATGACTCCATTTTTTTAAATTTTTCTAAGTTTTTCCAAGGAAAAATTTTTTTCAAAATATTTTCTAAGTGTTTTATATAAAACTTAACATGACTCCATTTTATAAAATTTTTCTAAGTTTTTTTATTATTTATTATTTTAGTTTTTCAACTTTTTATTAAAAACTAAAAAAAAAACATCCGATTTATAAAATTGTATAAATTTTAATATAATTGGATATAATTTTATATCATTGGATTAGACCAAAACTCGTATCAAAGTCGATATAAAGTTATGTAAACTGATATTATTAGATAATATTCGATAAAATCTTATGAAACCATTTTTCGTATAAGATTGTATCAAAATAGACACGAACCCTCGGGAAGTCGTAATAACTTGGCTGATTTTCAACCGATTTTAGTTTTTAGTACCTTATTAGAGAGAAATTTTAATCCAAATCATAATTCTGTAACCATTTGAATTCAAACTAAACTGAAAATAACGAAAAAATTTAGAAATTTACATAAAGACATATTTTCCCGTTTGAATTTGTTTTTAAACTTCAAGACCGATTTAGGACACTTTAGACATGTCCGACTATCCTGAAATTTCGTGAGATGTATTTTTACATCCAAATAAATCTAATTGTAAGTGGAGTTGCCGTCGATATCCAACAACTTAATTTTTTTTGAGGCCGGTGCGACCTTAAGAACATTTTCGAAAATTTTGAAAAAATTTTGGTATAACTTTTTTATGAATTTTAATAAACTGAGGGGGTGTCCCGTGAAGAAATCCAACTTTTCGTTTTTTAAGAAGCACCCTAATTCTCAAGGTCAGGTCTTAAAATTTGCAAACAAATTTTAAAATTTTCTTGTTGGTTTATCATAAAAAGATTGTTGATTTTTAGTTTTTTACTTAATATAAATAATATAAAAAAAAAATTCACAAAACCAGCCATCCTTATTGCAAGCAAACTTTATTGCTTTTTAGGTTAAAAAAAAATATATCTACCACCCCCTCCCTAAATCCACGCCTGCTACATTACCGTGTCTCTTCAATTTAAAGATTTTAAATATTAAAAGTGTTGTAAAAAAATAAATTCTCTTATATTCATATGTTACATTTAAACAATTGCAAAAGTTTTTAATTAAAAATAGTAAAACATACGTTTTGTTGAAATTATAAACTAAAATAACAAGCATTTGATAAATGTAAATAAAATTTGCTAATAACAACACATATGTGAGTATGCAACTGATTGTAATTATGAACAAAGGTATACAATAGGGTGGCCCAAAATTCCTTTTGCTTCGCTACAGGTCAACGTACCTTAAAAAATGAAAGATGGTATCGTAACTAATATTTTGCGCCAAATTTCAGCACCCTACGACGATTAGATGGGGATGCTAACTGATCCCATGTGTTTGCAACCTCCGAAGAAATCTAAAAAAAAAAAATTTTGCAATCCTAAAAATTGCTACATAGAATGGTATCGTTACAAGAGCACATAAGTCACATATGGTCATTATGCCCTAAGATTGTCTACAAAGGACAATAAGGACATTTTAGTTTTGATTAGGAAAAAAAAAAAAATGTTTGATAATATACTCAAATTAAACATATTTGTATTACCTTTCAAATCAACTTTATCGCAATTTAATGGTCCGCATAGTTTTTGAGTTGCAGCGGTTTTAGTGAAATGCAGGGTTCCGCTTTTTTAAATATGTTTTTTTTTTTTTTTGTTTAAGGACAATCTTGGGACAAAATGGCCATATGTGAAGTATGTGCTCTTGTTACGCTACCATTCCATATTGTTATATTTAAGATTCCAATAAAATGTGTTTAAGATTTCTTTGGAGGTTGCAAACACTTATGATCAGTTAGCATCCCCTTCGAATCCCCTTCGAAATTTGGCGAAAATTTTTCGTTACGAAGCCATCTTTAATATTTTGAGGTACGTTCAGTTGTGAGTTATACTTGGTATTTTTCCATATCGTCGAACTATATTCAATAAATGCCAACTCGAAAAAGCTTACTGTTCAGGAGATCTAAAAAACTAGTTATTTCGCATATTATTGCAACAAAAAAAAAATGTACCTTCCATAAGATGGTTTAAATATTCTAAATAATAATTACATATGCCAAAAATTTTATATTTTGCACTTGTTTGCGTATTTTTCAGAGTTGGCATTTATTACTATGACAAAAAACAAATATTTTTTTAGAGTTTGCATATTTTGTCGGAAAATAAAAATACATTTTTTTTGAAAAATTTGTATAATTTTTTTTTTTTTTTTTTTGTTTTTGTTATCCTTAGTACGGTAATTGCAAAAACTGAAAAAAAATTAAAAATCTTTGCATATTTTTAAAAGTTACTAGCTCCGAAAGCCTAATCTCAGGGTGGTCAACTTTAGCACTCTGTAACTCACGCTATATTGTAATAGGGTTACTCCAAACCAGCAATTTTGAGAGCTTATATCATTGACTTTATTTGCCCCACGCATAATGTTTCGATCTGATAAATAGTTTAAAAGTTACATAAATAAAAGCAATTTTTTTGTTTGCAAACACTATTTACCGATATTTTCAAAATGGCAATATCTCGAGAACCAGTCATTAGATATCAAAATCATTACAAAATTCGTGTTCAGCATGGCAAATGCAATAAGATATGTGATCTAATTTTTTTTTTGAAAAATTTTTGGAAATTTACAATGGGACTTGGCATTTATTTTCAACAAAAAAATATGTACTTTGAGTTAGCAGAATAACAAAAATGGATGTAAAAGGACAAAAAATTATTTTATTGCTCTAAAAATTTTATGACAGATAGATATTACATAGGGGAGCTATTTGCCATCGGAAACTCATTTCGGTCAAATTTGAGTTGGCATATTTTGAATATAGGTTCACGATATGTTGATGGGCCACACTAGTATACATGTATTAAATGTAAGTAACAGGGAAGGTCTATAAATGGTACCTGGACAAATTCGGCGAATGACACTCTTGAAACGTTATTCAAGACCCATTTCCCGGAATGCAACCTGGATCTTAGTCAATTAGACAAACCAAACGAGTCAATTCATATCTGGCAATCACACAATGTGGAATTCCTTACGGAGGATAAAATAGAATGGGCAATCGGTTCTTTTGGACCCTATAAATCTCCGGGTCTAGATGGCATTTATCCCATAATGCTACAGAAGCTAGTGGGAATCATTACACCACTTCTGAAACTAATTTATACATCCTGCCTTAGGCTATCATATGTAGTGAAAAGCTGGAGAGAAGTAAAAGTTGTCTTCATCCCCAAGGTTGGGAAGATACAACATAGTAGCGCCAAGGACTATAGGCCAATCAGTCTATCATCTTTCCTACTTAAGACACTAGAAAGAATTCTGGAAGACCACTTGAGGAAGAGTATGTGTGCAATGGAACTCTCGGGAAACCAGCACGCCTACACAAAGGGTAAATCATTGGAAACCGCCCTCCATGAGTTGACGATGAATATTGAGGAAACCATTAATTATAGCGAATATACTCTGGCATGCTTTCTTGATATTGAAGGTGCATTTAATAATATAAAATCTGGGGCAATAGAGAAAGCTCTAGCCAATTTAGGTAATGACCCAATGGTGAATTACTGGATAATGAAAGTCCTCACAAACCGTATAATTGAAGCCGAAATAGGAGGGGAATCAATAAAGGCAATGGCGACTAGAAGTACTCCCCAAGGGGGTGTCATCTCACCGACACTGTGGATTCTGGTATTAAATGAGGCTTTATTGAAGCTGAAAAAATACGGAGTGAAGGTAGTAGCTTATGCCGACGACTTAGTAATTTTGGCAAGAGGGATATCCCTGGACACAATATCCGACATTATGGAGCATGCTCTCTCATCGCTTTATAAGTGGGCCTCGGCCTGTGGACTAGGAATAAATCCTAAGAAAACGGAAACGGTTCTCTTCACAAGGAGGAGAAAAATACCTGAATTTCGATTACCACATATTGGGGGAACGTGTCTGACACTGTCTGATAGTGCCAAGTTTCTTGGCATAATCTTTGATAGGAAATTGAACTGGCTCGAAAACCTAAAGGAGAGAGTGAAAAAGGCGTATGCAGCCATGTATACTTGTCAGAGAATTATTGGAAACACATGGGGTCTTAAACCAAGACTTATACACTGGATATTCACGGCAATTGTTAGACCAACACTGGCACATGGTGCAGTAGTGTGGTGGCCTATTGTAGGAAAGAGCACGCACGCCACGTACCTGAACAGGGTTAATAGAGTGGCCGCCTTAAGTATCACTGGAGCACGAAGGACAACATCCACACATGGTCTAAGTAGGATTCTGGACTTGCCATCTTTGGATCTTTACATCCAGGAATACGCACTTAGGACACAGCTGAGACTAAGTCAAAACTGCGCGCTGAAAGTTCGAGACTATGGACACACAAAACTCATACGAGACCATCGATATGATGACTGTGTGACTGATTATATGACTCCACATATCGTGTGGGATGCAGGTATAACAATTGAAATACCATCTAGAGTATTCTGGGAAAATCCACCTGTTGGGGAACAGCACATTGCAATCTACACGGATGGATCAAAGATGCCACAGGGAACAGGTAGCGGTGTCTACTGTGAGAAACTGGGAATTGAACACAGTTCAAGGATACAGGACAGCTGTAATATTTTTCAGGCGGAACTGCATGCAGTGTCAGAGGCAGCCAGACTTATTTTAATGAGGCCGATCTACTCTAGTGAGATCATTATTTACATTGATAGTCAGGCGGCTTTAAAGGCACTATATAACAGGAATATTCGATCAAAGGTTGTCAGCCGTTGTCGCCAAGAGCTTATGGCTCTCATCGAACAACACTCTTTAAGACTGTGCTGGGTTCCAGGTCATCAGAATATTCCAGGAAACGAGAAAGCTGACGAGTTAGCTCGTATGGGAGCAGTTTTACCATTAAGTTCAATAACGACCGACGTGCATCCGGGCCTGGATGCGATTTATTTCGAAATACGGAGAACATTTGAACGACAGGAAGATTTGAAATGGGAAAGCAGCCAGGACTGTATCCAAACGAAGGCCTTGTGGACTCGCGGTGGAAAAAGTATCCAGAAAACACTACTTTATATGGAAAAATCAGACCTCAGGAAGTATGTAGGTTTAATTACAGGCCATACTGGCTTGAAAGCTTATTTGAAAAAGTTAAAATTGATAAGAGATGACTTGTGCAGATGGTGTGGGGACGAAGAGATAGTGGAAGATTCATTCCATTATCTTTGTCAGTGCCCTGCACTATCTCGCACTCGATTTAATTGTTTTGGCTTTTATTTCTTTCAGGAACTGGAGGAACTTAGAGATGTCAACCCATGGAAGATGCTTAAATATATTAGGCTAAGTAAACTCGATGAGACATATATGGAGACATAAATCATCATTTACCAGGAAGGCAGCAGTGAATTATGATTAATATGTAAAGCAGCCAACAACAAAAACCAACCCCCCCCCCCTTTTCGAGGTATCACTTTGGATCAGGAACTGGTCTTGTGGACATTACGTCAACCTCTTAACCTAACCTAACCTAACAGGGAAGGTCTCTTAAGTAATATACGTTGGTATTGATGATATAATCATTTTAAATTTAAAATTAATTAATATTAAAAGCATAAGCTTAGCCGCAAGCCAAGTCAAGCAGATAAATTTAAGAGCCGACTTTTCACAAGAAACATCTTGTGGCGTAATCATATCGGCAATCAAATATATTAACCTGCTTTTTGTCTCTGATGCACTTATTATAATATTAAAAAAAATCATTAAATATTTCACTGTTATTTTTTATTCTTGTTAAGATGCTGTTTCACATCGTATATAAATTTTTAAGTAGTTTATATGTTGAAGATAAATAAGAGCTTACAACTTAAAATACCTTTTCTAGGAAATAAATAATTGAAATGCTTTTGTTTGTAAAATCTTTATGAAAATGTAATTTCAAGTAATATTTAAATTTAAATAAAACACACACACACACTTGTATTCAAAAAGTTTTTAATATAAATATGAATCATGAAAACTTAACAATAAAATTTAATACAATATTATTAATAAATATGAAATACTACTATAATAGTTTTAAAGCAGTATGCTTATTATGATTTCGTTTGCTACACTTAAACCAAAAATAAATATAAAAATAGAGAAGTTAATTAATCTGTCTTTGAAAATATTCAGCGACATTGCAAAGAGGTTTATACACGATTTTTTTTTGTAAATAATTCGGCCATTCAGTAAGTAATGGACCGATTGCAGTGAAATTTATACCGGTTATAGCTAACGTGAGTTCGCTAAAGTTAGGACGGAGAACCCCACATGGCCAATAGGGGTGCCTCCAGGGGACACCTAAGTAGGACACCTTTTGCATAAGTGCTTGCCAATTTGTTGTTTATTATCCGATTTTTATGAAATTTGAATTTTTATAAAGCGCTATTAAATTCCTAAAAAAAAACGTGCTTGAGGTAGTCGATATCTTTTTAACTTTCTGATTTATAGATTTTTTAAAAGCGAAAATTTTAATTTTTTTCCGATCCTGGTTCAGCTTGGTCACATTACGTCCGATTTTTTTCAAACTCAAATTTTTAGTTAAGTTTTTGTCATATTTGAAAACTATAACCAATAAAATATATTGTTTCGTTAAAAAGTTACACTATTTTAAAGTTAAAAAAAAAATCCAAAAAAAACTAGTAAGTGTTAAATTCGGCTGTGCCGAATCGTTTATACCCTCCAACCAGAAAGAAAAAAAATTCAGGGGCCTTTTTTGTTTTTTTTGGGGGGGGGCTTGGTGGTGGTTATTGAGGGGGCAACTTTGCTCTATAATATGTGTTTTAAAATCCATTCTTATGCTTTTTGCACTAAAAAAATACAAGTTTATCATTATTCAAAAAATAATTATTCCACGCCCATAAAAGGGGGGCGGACCGAAAAAAAAACGACATTTTCTAATTCCCTGGGTCCAAGAGCAGGACTTTGAACTTCTTGTAGCATAAAAATGTTGCATTTTTAAACAAAAACACAAAAAATCATGTAAAAAATGGTATTTTTCAGAGATTGGTTTAGTTCTTCAAGGGGAACTTTTTCCCCATCGGTCCGATTTTGTTCATTTACGAACTTAGCCTGCCTAGGAACATAAGACATATTTGTGCCAAATGTCGGGAGTCTAGCTCTTTTATTTTAGGCTGCATCGTGCTAACTACAGACGAACAGACGGACGGACGGACATCGCTAGAATGTCTTAGAATCGATCACTGATCATAAATATATATACTTTATGGGGTCCTAGACCGATATTTTGATGCGTTACACACTGAATGACAAAGTGGTATACCCCCATACTGTATTTGGAGCAGGGGCGTATCCAGTATTTTATTTCGCAGGGGGCCCAATTTTATTTTTTTTTTTTTTAATTTACATCTCTTATTCCGCCGGTTTTCCCTTAAAACAAAATGTAACTGATTAAGACTATGAATAACTGAATATGTACATTAGAATGACATTTTTTCTTCAACGTTTGATTTTCTGAAGTATCCGGGCAAATTTTTATTCTAATGGACCTAAAAAATATGTGTCAAAGTATTTTTAAAATTGGTCAAACGGTTTTCGAGATATCGTAATTTAGTTTGCGAAAAACGGCGTTGTTTTCCTACGTTCTAGAAATTTAAATAAAAAACCTTAAAATTTCTTACCCGTAACCCTTTCAAAGAGCTTGACACAATCTTTCATTCAAAATTAATTTGAGCCAAATCCGATCATTCTGATTTTTAAATAAATTTAAATAAAAAACCTTAAAATTTCTTACCCTTAACCCTTTCAAAGAGCTTGACACAATCTTTCATTCAAAATTAATTTGAGCCAAATCCGATCATTCTGACCCGTGGCGCCCTTCGATCAAAGTTTTGTTTTTTTTACAAAATTTTCACCAAAAACTCAAAACTTTGATTATAGGGCACAATGGGTTAAAATGGTCTGATTTGGCTCAAATTAAGTTTAAATGAAAGCTTGTCTCCAGATCTATTAAATGTTTAACGGAAACAAAATTTTAAGATTTTTTTAAAAAATTTCTTGAACGTAGGAAAAACCTTCATTTTGTGAAATTTTTTGACAAATTTCAAATGGCGATAACTTAAAAACCGTTCTACCGATTTAACATATTTTTTGATATTTGTGTTCAACATGCCAAAATTAAACAAGTAAAAAAGTTAAATTCGGCCTTGCCGAATGTAGTGATACCCTCCACAATTTCAAAAAATTATTGCAAAAAGTTTATTTAAAAGGAAATTACTTTTGAAAAAAAAAATTTTTTTTGAAAAAAAAATTTCCGCGAAAAAAAAATTTGGTAAAAAAATCCGCGATTTTTTTCTTTTTTTGTCAAAAAATATGTTCGTACTTGTTTAAATAACATTTGGTGTTCAATTATGTTCACATATCCCAACCAGAAGCCGAATTAAAGCATTTTGTATTTTTAGGTTATGTTGAATGTACTGAAATTTTTGAGGTGTGCTTACATTTTCGTTCATAACTTTTGAACCGCTGAACCGATATTGCTCAAATGCAATACCACTCTTCTCGGGAGAACTTCCAATAAATATGTTAAGTTTCAGTGATCTCTGTGCAATATTTTGTCCGCGACATCATTTTCCACAGACAGACGGACAGACGGACATCGCTAGAATGTCTTAAAATCGATCGGGCATCATGAATATATATACTTTATGGGGTCCCAGATCGATATTTCGATGAGTTACAAACAGAATAACAAACTTATATATACCCTCTATCACTAAGTGGAGGGTATAAAAAAAATTGTTCGTGAGGTATTTTTTTTTTTATTTTTCAAAAATCAAAAATTTAGTTGGAAATTTTCCAAAAATGTAAATCTTTGATTGAAGGGCGGCACGTGTTAAAATGATCGGATGTGGGTAAAATTAATTTTGAATGCAGTATTGTGTCAAGCTCTTTAAAAGGCAGTTCCGTTTTAACCATTAGGGCACACTGGGCACGTGCCCAGGGCCCCTGATCTAAGGGGGCCCGAAGTGCCAAATTCGCTTATGCGAAATGGAGCATTTTTATACCCTCCAACCACAGTATGGGGGTATACTCACTTTGTCATTCCGTGTGTAACGCATTGAAATATCGGTCTAGGACCCTATAAAGTATATATTTTATTGATCAGTGATCGATTCTAAGACATTCTAGCGATGTCCGTCCGTCCGTCCGTCTGTCCGTCTGTCCGTCTGTAGAGGACACGATACAGTCCAAAATAAAAGAGCTAGACTTCCGAAGTTTGGCACGAATATGTCTTATATTCCTAGGCAAGTTAAGTTCGGAAATGGGCAAAATCGGACCAAAGGGGAAAAAGTTCCCCCTTAGAGAACTAAACCAACCCATGAAAAATACCACTTTTTTACATGTTTTTTTTTGTGTTTTTGTTTAACAAATGCAACATTTTTATGCTACAGGAAGTTCAAAGTCCTGCATTTGGACCCAGAGAATTAGATAATGTCGATCCGCCCCCCCCTTTTATGGGCGTGGAATATTTTTTTTTTTAAAATTATGATATACTTGTATTTCTTGAGTGCATAAAGCATAAGAATGAATTTTTAAACACATATTCGAGAGGAAATTTGCCCCCCCCCCCCCAATTACCACTTTCGACCCCCCCCCCCCAAAAAAAAGAAAACGTCCCTGCATTTTTTTTTTTATTTTTGGATGTTGGAGGGTATAAAAGATTCGGCACGGCCGAATTTAACACTCTTACTTGTTTTTTGTTTAATTTGTTTCTAAAGAAAATTTCACATTTTCTTAGAAAAAAAAAATCTTAGAATCTAACAGATTTTTCGTATACATCTGAAACTTTTTCTGTAGAAGAAATCCGTCGTATATCAAAGTCTCAAATTCAAAGAAATTTTTCCTTCATAAAAAGTTTCAGATTGAGAAATATTTTTAGTACATAAAAAGTTTCAGATTCTTAGATTTTAAAAGTCTAAAGTTCATAGAAGATTTTCCAAAATAAAAAGACTTAGATTTTGAGACACTTATCGTATGCAAAGTCTCAGATTCTGAGACATTTTTCGTATAGAAAAATTATCACATTCTAAGATATTTTTCGTATAAAAAAAGTCTTTTTTAGTTTCGTTGTCTTAAAACAGGTAATAAGAATATTTAAATTTGTACCAAAAACTATGTTTTATTTGTCATGCGATTTTTTACTTTCCATCGGGCCCCCAAATTCTTGTGTGCCCAGGGCCCCCGCCATACCTTAAAGCGGCCCTGTTAAAAGGGTCAAGGGAAAGAAATTTCGATTTTTTTTTTTTTATTTCTAGAACGTGAAAAAAACACCATTTTTTG
Organism: Pegoplata infirma; assembly: GCA_963921195.1. Lineage (NCBI taxonomy): Eukaryota > Metazoa > Arthropoda > Insecta > Diptera > Anthomyiidae > Pegoplata > Pegoplata infirma. The sequence continues at coordinate 189,475,502 of OY992536.1, forward strand.
CAAATTTCAAATACCGATATCTCAAAAACAATTTTTACCGATTTTAAAACTTCTTTGTTATTCGTGTTCAGCGCATCAAAATTAATAAGTAGGGATGAGATTTCCATGCAAATGCATGTTTTTTGTCGGTAGTCTTAAACCAATTTTGACCAATTATCTTTCCGAATCAAGAAATTTGCTTAAAAATGGCATCGATTTGTTTTTGCATATTTTTGCATATTTTGCTTAAAATGCATATTTTTGCATATTTTGGTTTTAAGTGCATATATTGTGCATATTTACAATTTTTAAGTGCATATTTTTGCATATTTTGATATAAATTAGCAAAAACACAAATTGAAATTTATTTTTTTCAAAAACTTTTTTAAATTTTAAAAATTTATTTTGAAAATGAGAAAAATTATTTTTTTCTTTTAAATTTTTTTTATAGATTGCTCTAATTTCAAAAAAAAATCCTGCTTATTTAAAGTCTTAGATGTAACAATTTAAGCCCGGTGTTATTTTTTGCATTTTTAATAAGTTTTTCGAATGAAAACAAGACTTTTAATGCACATTTTATTTTTTAGTGCATATTTTTAGGTTTTTTAGTGCATATTTTGAAGTTTTTAGTGCATATTTTAAGCGCATATTTTCGATTTTTTAGTGCATGAAAATCTCATCCCTATTAATAAGTATCATGTGTCGCAAGACATAGTTTTTTTATTTTTTTTTTCTACAAGTTTTCAAAAATCCAAAACTTTGATTTTTTAAAGGCAAAGTAAAGTTTTAGATTCTAAAAATTTTTTTCTATAGAAAAAGTCAGAATAAATACCAGATTCTGAGAATATTGTTATATGAACTAATAATAATTTTTTAAGTTATTACTACAAATTACTAACCCTCTTTTGTATACATAAAGCTTCAGTTTCTGAGACAATTTTCATTAGAATCTTAAGTTGAAACGTTTCAAATTCTTAAAGAAAAATGTTCAGATTTTGAGACATTTTCTGGCAAAAAAATTTTCCGATCCGAAAAATTTTAATTCAGAAAAATTTTCAGATTCTGAAAAGTTTTAAAAATTTTTTTAAGAAGTTTTTTTACATTGTACATACATATTTAGTACCGAATACTAAAATTTGTGAAATCATTTCGGGGGGGAGGAGAGAGGAGAGTGGCCAAAAATAGAAGGAGTTAAGTTAGAGCGTTAAAATTTTGAACACTTGTTAAGATCGATAAGATCAAGAAAAATTTTGAATTTGGTCAATATCCGCCCAAGGATTCGTATCCTTCCAATATATCCTGAAATTAAAATACGGCATAAACCGAAAACTAACGCTTTAATCTTCATGTTATTTATTGTAGTTATTATCTATAATGCCATTAATTATTATAAAAAAACTTGTCCAATTCGGAGCAAGGATACGCCTAGCTCAAAAATGTCCTTTTTAAAATAACGTTCAGAAAAAGGGTAAAAATTGAAGTTATTTCATGAAATTTTGAAAATATAACTGTTATAATATGCTCAATGTATTTACCAAAATTTGTGCAAATCGGAACAAGGATACGCCCTCCTCGAAAATATCCTTTTTTAAAAAAGTCAAGAAAAAGTTCAAAATTCAAATTCCTTCATGAATTTTTGCATCCGCAACACTTAGAATATACCTTGAATCTTAATCAAATTAAAAAATTGAAGCAAGGATGTAATACATAAATTAAAAATGTCCTTAAAAAATTAAAAAAAAAAAGTTTAAAAAATCCTTCGTACTTAATGAAATTCTGTTCTGATAATGTTGAAAATACCTCATTTTAGTATAATTGAAGCAAGGATTATCCTTAACCTATCCTTAGGATATTCTTAGCGCGTAAATATCCTTTTTAAAGACTTGAGAAAATTCAGTGAAATCCTTTGACCTTAAAACTATCAATAATTCACAACATTTTTGCACGTAGATTTACAATAAGTTGAATATTGTTTTTAAGTTTAAGCCGGGATATGCCTATCTCAAAAAGACCGTTATAGAATAAGCAAGTAAAAATATAGTACAACGTACTTCTTCAACAAAATCTTTCTAAATAAAAGTTTGCATCTGTTAATGTACAACTGGTGTCTAGCCAAGCATCTAATTTGTGTCAGGCCTGGATGACAAATAATGGTTCTTGGACCAATTTAAATAAAATTTAAAATTTAACCGACCAATTCTTTTTGCATTCCGATTTATTATATGTGTTCCATAACTATTTTTCGCAAAACATTTCAAATTATCAAGGACAACTGCTGCATATTGGTGTTTTCGTTAAAAAAATTTCCAAATTTATATTCGGGTTCCCACAAAAAAAAATTGATTAAAAAAAAAAGTGGAAAAACGTGGACGAGTTGAGTTGTTTTGTTATTTGTAATCTACATACTTATACCAATATTTTCTGCAATGAACTTAGCGCGCCAATGAGGGCCACAAAAATGGCTGACTATCAAATATGAAATTTGCAAAATAAATTAGTATTTTCTTTGGAACTCAATTTATAACAGCGTTACTTGCCATATGATTAACTTATGTCGACCAAAACAGCATTATCATACAAGCAACATATCTAACTTAAAACTTCATTACCAATAAGGTCGAATTTTAAATGAAATATAATTATTTAACCGTTACATGTGGATTTCAAAGATTTTAAAACCAAAATATGATATATTTCAAAAAGTTCAACTTTAGAGACATGTAACTTATAAACTAAACTGTTTTGGATTTGTGTTATTTATGATGTTTTCTTAAAATAAAATTCATATAACCTTAAGTTTTAAGACATTTAGTTTGACCATTTATGGCCAAGGTCACAACACTGTGGCCCGGGCCCCCGGGCCCCCGGGCCCCCCCCTGTATACGCCACTGAGTTGGAGGGTATAAAAATGTGATTTTTTACCCAAAAAGTACCAACACTCTTTTGCTTCCTTCAGAGCATGTCAATTTTTTCGATTGATGTGAAAAGCAATATCACGTAGATGAGTTAAAAAAAAAAATAGCGTCCCGGGTTCATATATGATGCATATATGGATCTCCATACAAGTGCATATCCGTAATTTGAGGGTACATGTACATTAATGATCATACATTGTCATACATGAATTTGTATGTACAATTTTTTTTTTTATTTTTTTCCATAAAACGTCTATTAATTGAAATTTTTTCAAATATAAGTAATTTGTACTAATTTATGACACTGATTTTTTAATAAAAACTACCCGGTGAAAAATGAGCATATATGGATACATATATGTAAATATATGGATGCATATATGTAAATATATGAGCATATATGGTCATATATGAAATTGAATGCAGTCATATATGATCATATTTGCAACATATATGTCCATATATGTAAAATGAGGGCATATGCCCACATATGACATATGTGGACATATATGGAGCATATATGTCATATAAGTTCATATGCCCTCATTTTACGTATATGGACATATATGTTGCAAATATGCTCATATATGCCTTCATACAGTGCCATATATATTCATATATGCTACATATATGGACATACATGAAGCTGTATGAACGCATATATGATCATATTTGTACCATTTTTCACCGGGTAACGAATATTTTAAAAATATACTTTGGACTTTATGATACTTTAGGATAATCAAAGCTTCGAAGAATTAACCACTTTTCGAATGAATTCACAAATAAAATACATTCGATTTTTATAGTCACTGAATACAATTATCTTTAAATATCAATATTTCTTGGAATGGATTCGATTTTTACCATTAAGTCGAATTCTTGTTTATGAGAATTTTAAAAACTGAATGCATTCTTTATTTCATTTACCCGGGTGAAAATGACCATGTATGTTCATATATGATGCATATATGGATCTCCATACAAGTGCATATCCGTAATTTGAGGGAACATGTACATTAATGATCATACATTGTCATACATGAATTTGTATGTAAATTTTTTTTTTTATTTTTTTCCATAAAACGTCTATAAATTGAAATTTTTTTTAAATATAAATAATTTGTACTAATTTATGACACTGATTTTATAATAAAAACTAACGAATATTTTAAAAATATACTTTGGACTGTATGATACTTTAGGATAATCAAAGCTTCGAAGAATTAACCACTATTCGAATGAATTCACAAATAAAATACATTCGATTTTTATAGTCACTGAATACAATTATCTATAAATATCAATATTTCTTGGAATGCATTCTTTATTTCATTTATTTATTATTCATGAGACTTTTAAAAATTGAATTTATAAAAACTTACGCATTCAATTTCAAAGTCGAATGAAAAAGAAACCGAATTCATGCTATATTTTAAAATCAAATGTAAATTCATTCGATAAATTGTGATTGGGGAATGCAATCATTAAAGTTTAATTCAGAACACCAAATCTTATTAAGGGATGAAATCCTTCGCAGCTCTGACAGCAATACCGTCAGAGTGTTCGAATTTTCTTCTAAATTTGGTTGTTTACGTTAGTGCCGTTCATATTCGCCTATAGAATACAAAAATTATAACCAATGTTGATGATGTATGATCATTATTGTCAAACCGAGCGACTTTTTCGGACTGAACCCATAGATGAACTTCGTCCAATTTTGCAAAGTTCTGCCGAACTCAACCTTTAAAAAAATTGTTTTTAAGACATGTATGCTATGCAGATGCATATGAAGGAGTAAGACATATACCTATTCACACATAGTTGAATACATTTACATATATGGAATATTACATTACTTGTGTATGTTCATATATGCTCCCATATATGACAAACATTTCCTTATATTGTTTATATACTATCATACATGGAAACATGTATGAGCATGTATGAACATGTATGAACATTAAGGGTGGGATAGTGTTGTGTGAGATTTTAAGCAGCAGTATTTGGAATCGCTAGAACCCCTCATTTTGTGAGGTTCGTAAAAAAGGTGTATGAGCCAAAAAATGGGGGATATCGGATAAGATCTAGGGGTCGCTCATCGGGGTCAAAGTTCGGCGTACAGGGGAAAAAATCTACAAAAAGCCCCACAACTCCCCTGGTTTTGCCCCTAGAGGGGTCAAATGTGAGACCGGCCCCCATTATTTTTTTGCCCCAAACACTTTTGCCAAATATACCTAAGCCCTATCTCCTCTCCTTAAGGGGGCTCCCATACAAAGGTTGAATGTTAAAAAATATTTGCTCCTACCTCTCTAGCTGTCCTAGAAGTGACCCTAGAGGAATCAAATGTATGACCGACCCCCAATATTTTTTCATCCCCAACATTTTCTTAGAACAGACATACCCTCTATCTTCAACCGTTAGGGTGGTCCCCATACATTATTTTTATTTTTTCTTAATTTTTTTTTATTAAATCAGCTCCTACCGGTCCAACGGTGCTTCCTAGAGGGGTCATTAGCAAGACAGACCCCCATTTATTTTTAGCCCCCAACATTTCATCTGAACATGCTAACATCGTATCTCCAATTCCTAAGGGGTCTCCCACACAAAATGACATTTTTATAAAATTTGCTCCCACCGCTCTAACTGGCGCAGGGATGACCCTAGAGAATTTAAATGTATGACTGACCCCCAATATTTTTTCAGCCCCAACGTTTTCCCCAAACAAACCTACCCTCTATTTTTAAGCCTTAAGGGGGTCCCCACACATTTTTTTTTTTTTATTTTTTTATAAAATCAAAAGAAAGTTGCCCCCAATATTTTTTTAGCCCCAACATTTTCCCCAAACAAACCTACCCCTTATTTTTAAGTCTTAAGGGGGTTCCCACACATTTTTTATAATTTTTGTATATAAAATCAGATCTTACCGCTCCCATGGTGCCTCTTAGGAATGGCAAATGCAGACTGACCCCCAATAATTTTTGCCTCCCCACTTTTTTTCCCAACATACCTACGTCGTATTTCCACTTTGTTAGGGTAATGTTTTTTCCTCTCCATTACGGCCCAATACGTTGTTATAGTCCTCTATTAATTTTACGCCTCTTTCGGTAGCGTCGTTGAAAACATGTAATTGAAGTAATATTTGCAGCGCTTGCTGGTAGTCCTCACAATTTTCCCAAGTGTTTGGACAGGGACCAATGAAATTTGTTGTTAATCAGAAGCGTGCAAAAAATTTTGGTGTCTCTTATATTATAAGTTCTGGATCTACTTGTTTCGATTCCATGTTAATTATTTTCACACCTTCGAATCCAACAACGTGTACTGGATGATCACGATCTTTGTTGCCACTTTCGCCGCTATCCCCCGAGTCATAATCTTCCCCGATATCATCGTCTTATTTTTCTTCGCTGCCTTCGTCGGACGATTCATCGATTCCATCTTTTCGTCAGATAACTCTTCCTCCTTGCATTTGCCATTTTTCGTTTTATTTAACAAGAGATATTCGAATCAAATAGTGCAACTGCTTCACCACTGAGATACCAAAGATGTGAGAGAATCTCTTCTCCAATCGTTGAGACATCTTATTAATTGAAGCATAATTAGCAATCGCTTTAAAAAAATTCAAATCATTATTTGGAGGTTCTATTGCTTTAGAGGCGCTAATCCAAAATTTAACGTAAATTGTTTTTGGTCAAACCTAAAACATTTTTAGGCAATATATGCCGTTTGCCATCCATCGAGCATGACTGATGGATCCTGGTGAGCTAAAATGATTATTAGGAATATTTTCACCAAGGTATAATAAAACAATTTCAAGAAACTCCTTGAAGTCGTCTCTGGGTCGCTTTTCCTTAATTTGAGCACAACAAAACAACTTGATGCAGTTTGGACTTAAGCTGGTATGTCGCCAGCCACTTTATAATCTTCTATGTCAGGACTGTATGGTTCGTCTTTTATGTATATTTTCCCACTTCTCTTTAAAACGCGCAAACATTGGCACTCCTGGTCCAGACGTTTTGCGTATTTGGTTTCAAACACTTATTTTAATTGAAGTTCATAAATATGATGTTTGCATGGCAGATATAGGGGGTCAGTCTGCATTTCCCGTCCCTAAGAGGAACTATAGGAGCGGAAAGAGCTGATTTTATAAAAAAAAGTGTTGCTACTTATTGTACTTTTGTAAATTCTAAATACTCCAACGTTGGGTTCCAGTACCATTACGAATTTTGTTTTACTAAGGGGAGAACCTTTACAAAGTGGAAATACGCCGTAGGTATATTCGGAAAAAATGTGGGGGGCAAAAACTAATGGGGGTAAGTCTGCATTCCCTATCCCTAGGAGGCACCATGGGAGCGATACGATCTGATTTTATAAAAAAATAAAAAAATGTGTGGGGACCCCCTTTAGACTTAAAAATGGAGGATAGGTTTGTTTGGGGAAAATGTTGGGGCTGAAAAAATATTGGGGGTCAGTCATATATTTAACTTCTCTAGGGTCACCCCTATGCCAGTTAGAGCGGTGGGAGCAAATTTTATAAAAATGTCATTTTGTGTGGGAGACCCCTTAGGAATTGGAGATACGGAAGTGGCATATTCAGAAGAAATGTTGGCGGCTGAAAATAAATGGGGGTCGGCCTTGCTAATGACCCCTCTAGTAGGCACCATTGGACCGGTAGGAGCTGATGTAATAAAACAAATTAAGGAAAAATAAAAAAAATGTATGGGGACCACCCTAAGGGTTGAAGATAGAGGGTAGGTATGTTCTAAGAAAATGTTGGGGTTGAAAAAATATTGGGGGTTGGTCATACATTTGGTACCTCTAGGGTCACTTTTTGGACTGCTAGAGAGTTAGGAGCAAATTTTTTAAAAAATTAAACCTTTGTATGGGAGCCCCCTTAGGAAGTGCAGATAAGGCTTAGGTGTGTTCGGCAAAAGTGTTCGGGAGGAAAAAATAATGGAGGTTGGTCTCACATTTGACCCCCTTTAGGGGCAAAACCAGAGGAGTTGCGGGGCTTTTTGTGTATTTTTTCCCCTTTACGCCCAACTTTGACCCCGATGAGCGACCCCTAGATCCTATCCGACCTGCCCCATTTTTTGGCTCATGCATTTTTTTTACGAACCTCACAAAATAAGCGGTTCTAGCGGGTCGAAATCGGAAACTCGTGCACTATCCCACCCCTAATGAACATACATGGCCATTTTCACCTGGGGTGTCAAAATTTTTTATTTTGTGCTCCCCAGCCTCATCGAAAGTTGACTAATTTTTAACACAAATTTTAACTTTACCCCCCTGGGAAAAAATTTGGTCGCCTCTGTTGCCCTACCAAACCAAACATAGATTCATTGATACGTAGGCAGCTTACAACATGAATACCTAATAATCCCCGCCTTTAATATAGGCGTGGCAGCAAAAATCTCAAAAATCAGGTTTTTTGGAAATTGTTAACAAAAAAAATTGATATAGGGGGATTCCTTTGCTATAATAATACCAAAATAAATTTAAAATTTTATTTCAATGTGGTTAAAACCAAGATTATATTGCATATTGAAAATTTAAATGTCCCGAGTAAAAAAAAATTGTATGGTAAAACATGTTATCTTATAAAATTATATATAATTTATTGGATCTGATTTTGCTAAATTTCATCCGAAAATTGGCCGCGCCAAAGTTATCTCACAACATCATATAATATATGAAGTTACAGTTTAATATTTGATTGTATGTGATTTCATCCGGAAATTGGCCGCGCCAAAGTTATCCCAAATTATCTATTATCATGATTTTGTATTAAATATGATATAATATGATGTATTTTCATCCGGAAATTGGCCGCGCCAAAGTTATCTTAAAATATCCAATATCATGATTTTATATTAAATTGGATATTATATAATGTAATTTCATCCGAAATTTGGCCGCGCCAAAGTTATCTTATAATATCTGATATCTTGATTTTATAAAAAAATTATTGGATACATTTTTATCCAAAAAATGTTTCTGTTTTTAGATTTATTTTTAGATATAATAATGTCAAACTGAAAATAAATAAAAAAAAAACAAGTGAGAGTGTTAAATTCGGCTGTGCCGAATCTTTTATACCCTCCAAAATGTAAAAAAAATATTTAAAAAAATCCAGGGGCGTCTTTTTTTTGGGGGGGGGGGTTGGTGGGAGACGTTAGGGGGCACCTTCCCCTTGCGATTTTGAACTTCTTCTGAGATAAGATCGTTGCATTTGCTTACCAAAAGTACAAAAAACTCTGCAAAAAATGAGGTTTTTCTTGAGTTGGTTTAGTTCTCCAAAGGGGAACTTTTTTCCCCTTGGTCCGATTTTGCCCATTTCCGAACTTAACCTGCCTAGGAATATAAGACATAATCGTGCCAAACTTCGGAAGTCTAGCTCTTTTATTTTGGACTGTATCGTGTCCTCTACAGACGGACAGACGGACAGACGGACAGACGGACGGACGGACGGACATCGCTAGAATGTCTTAGAATCGATCACTGATCAATAAAATATATACTTTATGGGGTCCTAGACCGATATTTCGATGCGTTACACACGGAATGACAAAGTGAGTATACCCCCATACTGTGGTTGGAGGGTATAAAAAAACTTCGAACGGACGGGGATTAGAACCACAAGTCTTCCGTTTTGTAATCTCAATCTCTACCCTCTAGACCAGCGGACGTTGTTAGCAAATAACAACTTTAAAAGACTTAGTTTTAAATAAATTGATCGTATCTAATTATATCAAATTGATCTAACATATAGTAATATATGATTATATCCAATTAAATATGTTATTCACTTGTACACAATTTTCAAAAAGACTTAGAAAATTTTTGATAAAATTAGCAAAAAAAAAAAATTGGAATGACGTACAGCGCTATTAGGGGCTTCCATGGTAAGCTTAAACAATAATTTTAATGTAGCGGTATGCCTTATTTCCAAGTCATAGGCTTCCAAAGTGAAATAAGACTTTGGCTTATAAATTTGAAATTTTTCATGGAATCAGGAAATTAGAATTAGATTTGAGATCGGGTTCCAAAAATCATTGATAATTTGATAATTTAAACCAAATATAGCTATTATTAACTATATAAATGCAATATAAATTTTTAAAAATGATTGCAAAAATTCTAAAAGTAAAATTTTTTAAGTTCTAAAAAAACAAATGCAATAAAAAAGTGTTTTCCATTTAAAAAAAAAATTAAAAAAATATATTTTTTTCTGGAGTCGAACTCGGGTTCCCAAAAATGATAGATAATTTTATAATAAATTAAATATAGTTATATATAACTATATAACAGCAATATGATTTTTTAAAAATGATTGCAAAAATTCAAAAAAAGAAAAATTTTTAGTTCTAAAAAAAAATAAATGCAATAAAAAAGTGTTTTCTATTTAAAAAAAAAATAAAAAAAATATATTTTTTTTCTGGAATCGAACTCGGGTTCCCAAAAATTATAGATAATTTTATAATAAATCAAATATAGTTATATATAACTGTATAAAAGAAAAATAATTTTTTTAAAATGATTGCAAAAATTCCAAAAATGAAAATTTTTTAGTTCTAAAAAAATTAAACGCAATAAAAAAGTGTTTTCTATTAAAAAAAAAATAAAAAAAAAACTTTTTTTTTCTCGACTGGGCCGGGAATCGAACTCGGGTTTCCAAAAATCATATGTAATCTTATATGATACAATAAAAAGTTTTGTATAACCATATATGTTGACACACAAAAATAAATTTTGAAATACTGGCATATATAATTATATATGGCTAGTTGTTTGGCCAAAAAAATATTTTTTTTATACATGATTATATCAAAATATATATTCCATTACATATGCGACCATTTATAAATATATATTGAGTTTAGACGAAATTTGCGTATATATAGTACCATACAAACACAGATATGTTATCGTTTAAGACACATATAATTATATCTATTATTTTTGTTGGAAATTTTTTTAGTATGGAACCATATATAGTTTTAAATGGTATTATATTAGTCATATATAATTATACATAAATTGATACTGGATTTTTTGTTTAGTAAAGTCCTATACATAATTAGATATAAAGTCACGTATAATAATGTATGAAATCGGATTAAGTTTTATGTGCAACGTATGATTACATCTACCATTTATATTAATATATTATGAACAATATAATTAGATATGATTTTATATGACATCATTTAAAAAAATTGGAAAATTTCAAAGTGAGATATAATTTTATACTTTGACTCACATAGTTGTATATGGTTTTATGAAAACATATAAAATAATATACATTTATATAAATTCCTTTTTACTCGGGGTTATAATTTCGCCCAATACTGAGAAAATGTTGGTACTGAAAAAATAATGGAAGTCGGTCATACATTTTCCTCGTCTAGGGGCAACCCTGGGGCAGTTAGAATATTTTATTAACCACAGTAAACGGTTTAAAAATAATGTTTTTTTTTTAAATTTTTGTATAATGCATTAATCCATTAATACAAAGAAGTTCACAAAATAATAGTTTTTACCCGTTTACTGCGTTTATATCGTCATTTGTAAAATTATACAAATGGTCTATTCGGTCTTATTCGCACGAACTGTTCAGCTGATCAATCATTTAATTACCATTAATTTGAACCAAAAAAAAAAAACGATTTTACCGATTTCATCTCGAGATATAATAACTTAAGTAAAAAGTTTTACTAAAAGTTTTTACTAAAAACACCTTTCTTCAAAATGTTGAAAATATTTCGAAAACTGTTCTACTTTAAAAATTTGTAACTTTATTTTCGAAGTAACCGTAAGATTTTATAAAAAATATCAATACAAAATGTCGTGGATATCATTTTTTTTTTTACTTTGTAAACTAGTGTAGTTATACTTAAAGTTAACCCTAATTTGTTGCCACATTATTTTTAAGTCATACTTTTGCTGCGTTTTTACAATTTCTTAAATTTTCCTTGAACTTATGAATATTGACATAAATTTTTATTTGCGAATATTTTTGTATATGGCATTGTAAAAAAAAAGACAAAATTAAAGTGCTTTATTTGATTTGTTGCATTGTAACAGAACAACAAGGGTTGCGTATATTTGCTAAGAATTCTGACGATAATAATGATGATGTTGACGATGATGTGTTGTTGTCAACCATATTTTTTCATTTCCGCTGTTATCATATTTTAACACACAATTTCTTATTAGGAAGATGACATTTTTTTATGAAAATATATGAATGCATGTACGTTTTTTTTTTAGCTTTTTACTTACTTTACTAACATGGTCATATTTCTTAAACTGCTGCTCTTATTTCTTTTTCGCATCGCTGCTAATGCATCTACATCTAAATAGAAAATGTTCATTAGGGTGGCATGAATAATGACTTCTGTCGAATTTCGTCGATAGCCGGATAAATTATGTTTCGTTTTGGTCTAAAAACTCTAAATTTCAATTTTTAGCAAATCTGAAAAAAAAATTGGGCTGTACAAGAAACTTTAACACCCAGGGGCACGGTTTAATATTGTCTGTTAATTTTGAAGTAGAAGGGTTTATTCCACCAAAATGAAATTTTCAGTCGTTAATAAACTAATTCAGCTAAATAATAAAAAATAAAAGAAATAAAAAATCCATTTGGTTTGTATGAGAAAAAAAATTTTATGGGGCAAAACTTTAACCCCCAAAGTCACGGGTTAATTCTGTCTGATTTGGCTAAAAATTTAAACATAGAATTTTTTGAACAAAGCGAACAATAATTTGCCCGGCGATCGATGAAATTCGAAAAAATGCATATTTCTTGCCACCCTAATGTTCATATATATTTTTACAACTCCTGCAACGGCAACAACAATTGCAATTGCAACTAGTCGAATTTTTCATGATATGTAAACATAAAAAATTTTATAATACTCGCGTTGCTAAAATTTATGACTTTCGTTTGAATGATGAAAATTATTATTGCAAGAAAAAAAAAAAAAGAATGTTATTGCATCGTTATGGGCAGGAACGAATTTCTAATACCCTAAAAGTGCGACCACCTTAATTTTTTTTTTAAGTATGTATTTGGTTGGTCTAAAAAATTTACCAAACCCAAATCTTCGGTAGAGCACTTTTTTGGAAAAATTGTGTTAGAATTGCAAAAAAGTATAATTTTCAAGTTTTTTTGTTTTCAAAAAACCACTTATGAGCAAAAATACTCCTCGGAAAAAATTCTATACGAAATATGTCTCAGAATTTCAAACGTTGTCTATTCGAAACATGTCTCAGAATCTGAGACTTTTTCTATAAGAAAAATGTCTCAGAGTCTGAGACTTTTTCTATTCGAAAAATGTCTCAGAATCTGAGACTTTTTCTATAAGAAAAATGTCTCAGAATCTGAGACTTTTTCTATAAGAAAAATGTCTCAGAATCTGAGACTTTTTCTATAAGAAAAATGTCTCAGAATCTGAGACTTTTTCTGTAAGAAAAATGTCTCAGAATCTGAGACTTTTTCTATAAGAAAAATGTCTCAGAATCTGAGACTTTTTCTATAAGAAAAATGTCTCAGAATCTGAGACTTTTTCTATAAGAAAAATGTCTCAGAATCTGAGACTTTTTCTATAAGAAAAATGTCTCAGAATCTGAGACTTTTTCTATAAGAAAAATGTCTCAGAATCTGAGACTTTTTCTTTAAGAAAAATGTCTCAGAATCTGAGACTTTTTCTATAAGAAAAATGTCTCAGTAGCTGAGACTTTTTCTATGAGAAAAATGTCTCAGAATCTGAGACTTTTTCTATAAGAAAAATGTCTCAGAATCTGAGACTTTTTCTATAAGAAAAATGTCTCAGAATCTAAGACTTTTTCTATAAGAAAAATGTCTCAGAATCTGAGACTTTTTCTATAAGAAAAATGTCTCAGAATCTGAGACTTTTTCTATAAGAAAAATGTCTCAGAATCTGAGACTTTTTCTATAAGAAAAATCTCTCAGAATCTGAGACTTTTTCTTTAAGAAAAATGTCTCAGAATCTGAGACTTTTTCTATAAGAAAAATGTCTCAGAATCTGAGACTTTTTCTATAAGAAAAATGTCTCAGAATCTGAGACTTTTTCTATAAGAAAAATGTCTCAGAATCTGAGACTTTTTCTATAAGAAAAATGTCTCAGAATCTGAGACTTTTTCTATAAGAAAAATGTCTCAGAATCTGAGACTTTTTCTATAAGAAAAATGTCTCAGAATCTGAGACTTTTTCTATAAGAAAAATGTCTCAGAATCTGAGACTTTTTCTATAAGAAAAATGTCTCAGAATCTGAGACTTTTTCTATAAGAAAAATGTCTCAGAATCTGAGACTTTTTCTATAAGAAAAATGTCTCAGAATCTGAGACTTTTTCTATAAGAAAAATGTCTCAGAATCTGAGACTTTTTCTATAAGAAAAATGTCTCAGAATCTGAGACTTTTTCTATAAGAAAAATGTCTCAGAATCTGAGACTTTTTCTATAAGAAAAATGTCTCAGAATCTGAGACTTTTTCTATAAGAAAAATGTCTCAGAATCTGAGACTTTTTCTATAAGAAAAATGTCTCAGAATCTGAGACTTTTTCTATAAGAAAAATGTCTCAGAATCTGAGACTTTTTCTATAAGAAAAATGTCTCAGAATCTGAGACTTTTTCTATAAGAAAAATGTCTCAGAATCTGAGACTTTTTCTATAAGAAAAATGTCTCAGAATCTGAGACTTTTTCTATAAGAAAAATGTCTCAGAATCTGAGACTTTTTCTATAAGAAAAATGTCTCAGAATCTGAGACTTTTTCTATAAGAAAAATGTCTCAGAATCTGAGACTTTTTCTATAAGAAAAATGTCTCAGAATCTGAGACTTTTTCTATAAGAAAAATGTCTCAGAATCTGAGACTTTTTCTATAAGAAAAATGTCTCAGAATCTGAGACTTTTTCTATAAGAAAAATGTCTCAGAATCTGAGACTTTTTCTATAAGAAAAATGTCTCAGAATCTGAGACTTTTTCTATAAGAAAAATGTCTCAGAATCTGAGACTTTTTCTATAAGAAAAATGTCTCAGAATCTGAGACTTTTTCTATAAGAAAAATGTCTCAGAATCTGAGACTTTTTCTATAAGAAAAATGTCTCAGAATCTGAGACTTTTTCTATAAGAAAAATGTCTCAGAATCTGAGACTTTTTCTATAAGAAAAATGTCTCAGAATCTGAGACTTTTTCTAACAGAAAAATGTTTTAGAATCTGAGACTTTTTCTATAAGAAAAATGTTTTAGAATCTGAGACTTTTTCTATAAGAAAAATGTCTCAGAATCTGAGACTTTTTCTATTAGAAAAATGTCTCAGAATCTGAGACTTTTTCTATAAGAAAAATGTCTCAGAATCTGAGACTTTTTCTATAAGATATATGTCTCAGAATCTGAGACTTTTTCTATAAGAAAAATGTCTCAGAATCTGAGACTTTTTCTATAAGAAAAATGTCTCAGAATCTGAGACTTTTTCTGTAAGAAAAATGTCTCAGAATCTGAGACTTTTTCTGTAAGAAAAATGTCTCATAAACTGGGACTTTTTCGATAAGAAAAATGTCTCAGATTCTGTTTATTTTTTTTTTTATTTCTAAACTAATGTTACCATAGCAAACGTCATGACTTGCTTAACAAAAATTTTTTGAATAAGAATGTGACATTCAAAACGTAAAAAATAGTAAAAATTATGGTACAAGTGCATATTGTACACAATAATTTTCTATTTAGTTTTAAGTTCACTGTATATTTCTTAATATATGTTTTTTTAAAGAAATATTTTTTACGATTTATGAAATCACTTTGATACAAAATTTTCAGTATTTTTTTTCATTTTTGTCATTATGAATTGAACAAGAACCGTAAAAATCATTTAAAACAACTTTAATTAAAACTTAAACTAAACACACCGTTAATTTTAAAAATTAAAATTGAAATTCTAGAAATGCTTATTTAAATTAATGTGATATCAATTTACATTGTGCTTACTTTCATGAAATTTCAATTAATATGCAAAAAAAACACCATTCAAATTCGGAAAACTTAAATTGAAATTTAGAAATCTCAAAACAAATCAAGAAAATATCGACTAAAATTCAGAAAAGCCTTTTACCCTTTGACAACCACTAGTAAAATTTGATGCGAAACATTTTTTGTAGTACATTTTATTTGAAAATAGTATAGTATGTGACCCCAAAAAAATTTGAGATATGTGGTTAATTTCAATGAAGACCGTTTTAACGATAATTACCACAGAATTGTATTTAATATTTTTTTTTTAAATTATATGGACCTTAAACAAGTTGTTTAACAAAACACCACTAACAGAATAAATACGTAATGTATACAGAACAAAGACATTTTTTAAACATGTCGCCCTTGAACACTCAAAACAGCAAGTGCAAACCCCGCATTATTCAAAACGCCATTGAAAAAAAATTGAAAACTTCAGTGGGCCATAAAAGAAGAACTCGAGCCAAGTTTTTAAACAACTTCGGAGGTTTTGGTCTTATATTGGTATACTTTATTTTCTTTTTGGTCCCATTCAATATAAACTCGGTGACACCAAATTTGTTGCACAGTGTAACAAAAAAAATATATTTTTTGGTCCATATACACACTTTCTTAGCACAGTGTACATAAATTGTAAAAAGTAACATGAATATTAAACTTCTATTTTGCTACTGCTCTTATAGTTATTTCTGTTGAGATCTTTTGAGATACAACGAACAACAATAGTGTTTTTTTTATTATTGTTGCGCAAATAAATGTCAGGGAAATGACGAAAAAAGAGCTATAAACATAAATACATCATTCAACATTAGCAAGGAAGCTAGTAAGTTAGTAAAACAGAAAAATACTAGCACTTTGTTGAAACAGGAGGAAATATGTTTATCAAGGATACAATTTTCAGCTTTTATTAAAATTCATATTTCATGTATTTTTCTTTAATTGTTTGTTTTTATGCAAGAAAAAAATGCTATTAGCATTGTTCTATAACAATAAAATGATAATTTAAAATTTTATTTTGATTATTTTCGTTAATGCATAGTAAAAAAATAGCTTAGTTTAAGTAATTTATTGATAAAGGGAATTACGTAAAAATTTTAGAAAACCTAGGACGTATACAGTGCGTGGGAACAGGGGAACGTGCTCCCCCTTTTTGATTTAAAAAAAAAAACAAGTAGAAAAGTTAAATTCGACTTGGCCGAATCTATGAATACCTTCCACAATGCCCATTTTAAGTGATAGTAAATTTTCTAACGTGAAAAAAATAACAGTTATGATTAGAAATATTTTATTTTGTGTAAAAAAATTTTTTTTTTAGTAATTTTTGAAAAAAAAAAATACTAATATTTTTTTGAGTGTAAAATTTTTTTTGAGTGTAAAATTTTTTCGAATTTTACATTAAAAAAAAAAATTTACTAATTTTTTTTTTGAGTGTAAATTTTTTTTTGAGTGTAAAATTTTTTTCGAGTGTATTTTTTTTGTTTTGGTATAAAAATATTTTTGAGTGACAAAAATACGTTTTAAAATATTTTTGTGACTTACCAATGGTTTTAAAACAGGTTTAACGGGTTTTCACCACTTGAATTTAAGGTGAAGCTAATCTGATATTCACGGTTTAGCTAATAACTTTTGAACCACTGGACCGATTTGGGTAAAATTCAATACGAACTAGGCTGGAGGAACGAAAAATATATATGCCAAGCTTCAGCATCCTCAGAATTGATTTTCGAAAGTTATAGTGCTTTTTACCTCATAAATTCACGAAAAACCCTTTTCGAAATTCAGTCTTTTGCTCATAACTTTTGAACCACTGGACCGATTTCGCTGGATTGCAATACCAACCTGACCAGGTAAATGCCCAACATATATGCCAAACTTCAGGAGCCTCCGTAAAGTCTTTCAAAAGTTAGCGTGTTTTCAACAGACAGACAGACAGACAGACGGACAGACGGACGGACGGACGGACGGACGGACGGACATCGCTAGATCGTCTTAAAATCGATCGAGGATCATGAATATATATACTTTATGGGGTCCTAGACCAATATTTCGAGGTGTTACAAACGGAATGACAAACTTATATATACCCTCTATCACTAGAGTGGAGGGTATAAAAAATTTAATAAAAAATTTAAAAATAAATTTTGAAAAAGTCTTTTTTATCGAAATATCAGTAAAATATATTTAAAAACACATAGTATTGGTTTAATCTAATAAAATTATGTATTATGATCATTAGAGTGTCCCTTATTTTGGAAATGTTGGAAATGTTGAGACGGTACCCGCTCATTTTTTTCCTTTTGGCTTAAAAATAACTGAGGAAAAATTTTACGCCCCTACGACCACGCCTTCCCGACGCGACGGGGCCTTAAAGAGCGGGGCCTAAAAAATTATTTTTCCATAAAAACCAAAAATTTTTTTTTTGATTTTTAATTTTTTTGTTATTAATTATTATATTACAGCTTTATCCCACCAAAATCAAATTTTTTGTCGTGAATAAGCTAACCAAGTTATATAATAATTAATAACAAAAAAATTTAAAATCAGAAAAAAAAAAATTTTGAAAAAAAATGATTTTTAAGGCCCCGCTCTTTGAGGCCCCGTCGCGTAGGGAAGGCGTGGTCGTAGGGGCGTAATATTTTTCCTGAGTTATTTTTAAGTCAAATGGAAAAAAATTTGCGGGTACCGTATCAACGTTTCCAACATTTCCAAAATAAGGGACACTCTAATGATCATTAAAAAAATTATAAACATTTTTCAAACTTTAAGATTTTAAGACACTTTTTTGGTATTAAAATCATAAAATATTTAGTAATAAGAAATTCACAGATTTTAAAAAGTTTTTTTTTCCAGAAAAATTTTTAGATTCTAAAACATTTTAAACATGATAATGTTTTAAGGTCGGTGTCTAATTTTTGAAAATGATGCAGGATGCCATCTTAGTTTGACTATATAAGCTACCGCCTAACAAAATCGAAAATAAGAATTACTGTTTTTATTTTCTAAAAACTAAAATGGTTTGTTACTTGGATTTGCAACTTGAATAATAACACTGTGCTACAGTGAAAAAATACTTCTGATGTGACATAGTATAGGTTGTTGGTCTTGTCGAGTAAATCACAAAAATGCCCATTAAACTTGCCAGACACCCTCAAATTTTAGAGTTATTGTCAAAAAACGTTTTTTTGGGACTTTTCTCACTAAACCTTTTGTAACTCTGAAAATTTTCAACCGATTTTAAATTTTTTGACTGTTTTTGATAGAAGAAGGATTGGGCTTTCCATGTGTGTGAATTGGTCTGTACATATAAGAAAAATATTTATTTATTTTTTTTATAAAATCTAATTTTTTTGTTATTTTTTGAAAATTTTTCGAGATTATCGATTTTTTTCTGCTATAGTTCGTTAAACAGCCTTTATATTTATAAACGTATTTTTAAAGAAAATTTTATTCTGAATACGATAAGCTTGATCCTATCGGAAATCGGATAATAATTGACAAAGTTGTGATAATTTTTCTAAAAAATAAAATTAAGATTTTGCAGGAAATCGCCGTTCAGATATCCCAGACAAAAAAATAATTTTATCGTGGGAGGTCATGTACAATATTTTTAAAGGTTTTTGGCGCTCTGAATCCGAATCTGGCCTTTAAATTGCTGTATCTCGTCTGGTTTTTGAGATATTTAACATAAATTGATATATTAGAAACTTAATAAGATAGCGCAATTTCAAGGTCAAATTTGAATTCAGGAGGCCAAAAAACCTTTAAAATAATGATACGCGACCTTTTAGTATGTTCCTTTATTTTTAATTTTTTTGCCTGGGTTATCCGAACGGCAATTTCAAGCAAAATCTTAATTTTCTTTTTTAGAAAAATTATCACAACTTTGTCAATTGTTATCCGATTTTTTCGGAATAAAGCTCATCGTATTCACAATTAAGTTTTTTTTAAGAATATGTTTATAAATATAGACGTTGTTGAACGAACTATAGCAGAAAAAAATCGATAAACTCAAAAAATTTTCAAAAAATAACAAAAAAATAGATATTGTTGAAAAAATTAATACATATCTTTTTTATTTGTATAGACCAACTCACACACACGAAAAGCCTTATCCTTCCTCTATCCAAAACAGTTGAAAAATTGAGAATCGGTTGAAAAATGTTTAAGTTACACGTGGTTTAGTGAGAAAAGTCCCAAAAAATCGTTTTTTGACAATAACTTTAAAATTTGAGGGTGTCTGGCAAGTTTGATAGGCATTTTTGTGATCTTTTCGACGAAACCTACAACCCTAACTACCTCATTTTAAAAGTATATTCAATTTTGTGTTTTTTGTAGCACAGTGTAATTCACCTGCTGGTGACTAAAAACGTTTTTCACCAGCAGGTGAATAAAATGTAACATAATTATTTTTCAACAATTTTTTTTTTTTTTTTCATCAATAATTTTTTTCATTATTTTTTTCCCCTTCAAAATTGTTTTTCTGCATCAACAAAAACTTTTTTTCATTAAAAATTTTTTTTTGTCGTCATTTTTTTTCATAAAATATTTTTTTGTCATACAAATTTTTTCATCAATTTTTTTTCGTCAGAAATTTTTTTTTATTAAATTTTTTTTTTTTTCAAATTCTGATTAATTTTTATTATAAAATGAAACTTGTTTTATTCGACCTTTAAAATATTATATTTTGAGGATGTTTATTCTGGCTCAAGGTCATTATTTTCGTTACTAATTAAAACCATGATATTCTCATAGCATATTTTTTTAAGAAAATTATTTATTTGATTTAAATTTATTTATGTTGATAATTTTTTCAAGACTTAATCGGCAAGTGTTTCGGAATTTTTCAGATTCCATTGTCAAGATTATTTAGCAAAAAAAGAAACAATTTACTACAAAGTATCAAACGAGTCTAATGACAAATCGTTTGTGCACAAACTAAAATATTAATACATATTCGACTCTATCCACAATGGGAATTAGAAAGACGAAGAAATTGTACTATACTAGTAAGGCAACGATTGTCCATAACCAACAAAAATATTTAAAACATTTTTACATATGATAGTTCATTGGACTACAACAATATGTTATTTGTTGTTGCGAGTGTAATAATACCACATTAGGGTTATTTATCACTATGGCGTGCCAACCATTATGTTCAAATTCTGATTAATTCTTATTAAACAATAAAAATTGTTTTATTCGACTTTTAAAATATTATATTTTGAGGATGTTTATTCTGGCTCGAGGTCATTATTTTCTTTACTAATAAAAACCATGATATTCTCATAGCATAATTTTCATGAAAACTTTTTTTTTTTGTTTTAAATTTATTTATGAGAATATCATGGTTTTAATTAGTAAAGAAAATAATGACCTCGAGCCAGAATATACATCATTAAAATATAATTTTTTTTTCTTCATCAGAATTTTGATTTTCATCAATTTTTTTTTTTTCATACAAATGTTTTTTTTTCATCAAAAGTTTTCTTTTTTACAAAATTTTTTAACTTCATCAAACAATTTTTTACCTCATCAAAAACTTTTTTTCATCAATTTAAAAAAAAAAAAATTTTTTTCATCAAAAAAAATTTTTTTTTTTTTTTCAAAACTTTTTTTTTATCATGTTTATGTTTTTTCGTGTTTACTTATTTTTTTTTTCATCAAAAAAATGTTTGTTTATTTTTTTTTATCAAAAAAAAAAAAATTGTCTACTAAACTTCTTCAGACTAAACTTCTTCCATAAAAGTATTCCATTTGTTTACAAATGTCCTGTTACAATCAAAAAATTATGTACGTAAATTCCAGTGAATATTCACCTAAAAGAAATGATTTTTTATTTAAAAACTATTCCACTGTTTTTTCATTTGAAATAAAATCATATTATAGTCAATTTTCAATGTTAATTTAATGACTAACCAATTCATTAAAAAACTAATGAATATTCATTCACTTATTTTGTATTGAAAAACATTAAAATTTTAAAAGAAATTTTTTACTGCCATAATTTAATGTAAAGGAAAATTCATCTTTAAGACAGTAATTTTTTTTTTTAACTACAGAAATAGTAGAAAACAATAAATCTATATATATAAAAGAGTAATGTGACTGACTGACTGACTGACTGACTGACTGACTGACATACTCATTCATCATCGCCCAGCCCAAACCGCTGAAGCTAGGGACTTGAAATTTGGACTGTAGGTCCACCTCCCGGAATATAGATCCACTAAGGATGGATTTTTGCCAATGTTGATTCTAAGGGGGTAAAAAGGGTAAAAAACTGTACTTTTGGTACTTTTTATATCTCCTGAAATAATGGTCATAGAGACTTGAAATTTGGACTGTCTGTTCACCTCCCGGAATATAGATCCAGTAAGGCCGGATTTTTGCCAATGTTGATTCTTAGGGGACAAAAAGGGTAAAAAACTGTACTTTTGGTACTTTTTATATCTCCTGAAATAATTGTCAAAGAGACTTGAAATTTGGACTGTAGGTCCACCTCCCGGAATATAGATCCAGTAAGGCCGGATTTTTTGCCAATGTTGATTCTAAGGGGACAAAAAGGGTAAAAAACTGTACTTTTGGTACTTTTTATATCTCCTGAAATAATGGTCACAGAGACTTGAAATTTGGACTGTATGTTCAACTCCGGGAATATAGATCCAGTAAGGCCGGATTTTTGCCAATGTTGATTCTAAGGGTACAAAAAGGGTAAAAAACTGTACTTTTGGTACTTTTTATATCTCCTGAAATAATGGTCACAGAGACTTGAAATTTGGACTGTAGGTCCACCTCCCGGAATATAGATCCAGTAAGGCCGGATTTTTTGCCAATGTTGATTCTAAGGGGACAAAAAGGGTAAAAAACTGTACTTTTGGTACTTTTTATATCTCCTGAAATAATGGTCACAGAGA
Source organism: Pegoplata infirma (assembly GCA_963921195.1). Classification (NCBI taxonomy): domain Eukaryota; kingdom Metazoa; phylum Arthropoda; class Insecta; order Diptera; family Anthomyiidae; genus Pegoplata; species Pegoplata infirma. Next base: position 189,498,348 of record OY992536.1, read on the forward strand.
CTTGAAATTTGAACTGTATGTTCAACTCCTGGAATATAGATCCAGTAAGGCCGGATTTTTGCCAATGTTGATTCTAAGGGGGTAAAAGGGGTAAAAAAATGTACCTTAGGTACCTTTTATATTTCCTTAAAAAATGGTCCTAGACACTTGAAATTTTGAATGTAGGTTCAGCTCCCGGAATATAAATCTACTAGGGCTGGATTTTGCCAATGTTGATTCTTAGGGGTAAAAAGGGTAAAAAACTGTACTTTTGGTACCTTTTATATTTTCTTAAATAATGGTCCTAAAAACTTAAAATTTGCAATGTAGGTTTTTGCCAATGTTGACTCTACGGGGGTAAAATGGAAAAAGTGTACTTTTGGTACCTTTTTTAATTTACTGAAATAATGGTACCTTTATAAAAAGTACCTTTTATAAAAAGTACCTTTTATAAAAAGTACCTTTTATAAAAAGTACCTTTTATAAAAAGTACCTTTTATAAAAAGTACCTTTTATAAAAAGTACTTTTTATAAAAAGTACCTTTTATAAAAAGTACTTTTTATAAAAAGTACCTTTTATAAAAAGTACCTTTTATAAAAAGTACCTTTTATAAAAAGTACCTTTTATAAAAAGTAACTTTTATAAAAAGTACCTTTTATAAAAAGTACCTTTTATAAAAAGTACCTTTTATAAAAAGTACCTTTTATAAAAAGTACCTTTTATAAAAAGTACCTTTTATAAAAAGTACCTTTTATAAAAAGTACCTTTTATAAAACGTACCTTTTATAAAAAGTACCTTTTATAAAAAGTACCTTTTATAAAAAGTACCTTTTATAAAAAGTACCTTTTATTAAAAGTACCTTTTATAAAAAGTACCTTTTATAAAAAGTACCTTTTATAAAAAGTACCTTTTATAAAAAGTACCTTTTATAAAAAGTACCTTTTATAAAATGTACCTTTTATAAAAAGTACCTTTTATAAAATGTACCTTTTATAAAAAGTACCTTTTATAAAAAGTACCTTTTATAAAAAGTACCTTTTATAAAAAGTACCTTTTATAAAAAGTACCTTTTATAAAAAGTACCTTTTATAAAAAGTACCTTTTATAAAAAGTACCTTTTATAAAAAGTACCTTTTATAAAAAGTACATTTTATAAAAAGTACCTTTTATAAAAAGTACCTTTTATAAAAAGTATCTTTTATAAAAAGTACCTTTTATAAAAAGTACCTTTTATAAAAAGTACCTTTTATAAAAAGTACCTTTTATAAAAAGTACCTTTTATCAAAAGTACCTTTTATAAAAAGTACCTTTTATGAAAAGTACATTTTATAAAAAGTACCTTTTATAAAGAGTACCTTCTATAAAAAAGTACCTTTTATAAAAAATACATTTTATAAAAAGTACCTTTTATAAAAAGTACCTTTTATAAAAAGTACCTTTTATAAAAAGTACCTTTTATAAAAAGTACCTTTTATAAAAAGTACCTTTTATAAAAAGTACCTTTTATAAAAAGTACCTTTTATAAAAAGTACCTTTTATAAAAAGTACCTTTTATAAAAAGTACCTTTTATAAAAAGTACCTTTTATAAAAAGTACCTTTTATAAAAAGTACCTCTTATAAAAAGTACCTTTTATAAAAAGTACCTTTTATAAAAAGTACCTTTTATAAAAAGTACCTTTTATAAAAAGTACCTTTTATAAAAAGTACCTTTTATAAAAAGTACCTTTTATAAAAAGTACCTTTTATAAAAAGAACCTTTTATAAAAAGTACCTTTTATAAAAAGTACCTTTTATAAAAAGTACCTTTTATAAAAAGTACCTTTTATAAAAAGTACCTTTTATAAAAAGTACCTTTTATAAAAAGTACCTTTTATAAAAAGTACCTTTTATAAAAAGTACCTTTTATAAAAAGTACCTTTTATAAAAAGTACCTTTTATAAAAAGTACATTTTATAAAAAGTACCTTTTATAAAAAGTACCTTTTATAAAAAGTACCTTTTATAAAAAGTACCTTTTATAAAAAGTACCTTTTATAAAAAGTACCTTTTATAAAATGTACCTTTTATAAAAAGTACCTTTTATAAAAAGTACCTTTTATAAAAAGAACCTTTTATCAAAAGTACCTTTTATAAAAAGTACCTTTTATAAAAAGTACCTTCCATAAAAACTACGTTTTGTTAAATATGCCGAAAGTACACTTTTGGTACTTTTTTATTTCCTGAAATAATAAACATAGAAACTTGAAATTGGAAAAGGTTCGCCTCTCGGAAAATAATGGGGTTAAAAGGAATAAATAAGTGTTCTTATTTTTTTCCTGATATAATGGCCCCAGAAACTTAAAATTTGGAATGTAAAATCCTTCGGTGAAAAAAGAGATTGTGAAAAGTTTTTTTTTGAAATTCCGGGGATAAAAAGTACTTTTAATATTTGCTGAAACAATGATCCTAGATAATTGAAATATGGATTGTAGGATCCTTCGGTGAAGAAAAAACATTCTGAAAGAGGTACTTTTTTTAAATTCCGTTTCTAATGGGGGTAATAAAGTGTACTTTTGATACTTTTTCTGTACCTATAATAATGACCTTAGAAGATGGAATTGGAAATGAAATGGAGTTGAACGGGGAACAATATGGAATAGAGCAGGGAACAATATGGAATTATATTTTTAACTCAAATTTTTGGTGTTTAGCTTTTTTTTACTCCATATTTTTTTTTATTCCAATTTCTTTTTTCACTGAAATATTTATTCACTCAAAATCCAAAATCCCGATATAAGGGCTCGAAAATTGTCATTATATTTTTCCCCCGGAACGAACATGATAACGTACCAGCAAAGTTATTAAAATTTTATTGTTTATATTATTTATTGAAATATTTTTTTATGGAAGACTTAAACGTCGATAAGTAAATAAAACAAAGACTACGGAGGGGAATTTTTTGAAAATCGATAGAGTAATCCTGATCCTTCTATTATCCGGTATTCAATACAACCGGTAACGAAGTACCGGGATTGTAAGCTAGTTCTTTATAAAATAAGTGATTTTTCTTTTAAAATAACATTACTGATAACATTTTAAAATATTTTACAAACAGTTAATGACATAATTTTCTTACAAGGGAAGTAGTGTTACCCGCGGATCTTTATGGAATTGGTTTTATTTTGTAGATCAGAAAAAATAAAGGGACACGTATTTTTTAGCGGACCAAATTCATATTAAGGGGGTAAAAAGGAGGGGGGAAGACAAGGCCATTTTTCAGTTTTTTTCGTTTATCTCCTATATTATGCAAAGAAACCTATTCATGTTACATATCAAATGAAAGGTCTTTGGAAAACCTATCTACGTGTGCTAAGAACGTGTCCAAACATGCACAACTTGAGTAAAATACGAAAATTTTAGGACATTTTTGTTAATAAGTCGAAAAATATTAACTTCTTTGGCCCGTTGTTAGCACCACGAGAAAGGTATTTTTAATACCTTCAATCTTATACCACACATGCCTATATTAATTTTGTTTAAATAGGCCTAAATCGTAAAAAACTGAAAAAGGTCAATTTCCCCCCACACAAATCGACCCACCCAAAAAATGAGTTTGGGCCGCTAAAAAAAAAATACGGGTCGAATTAATTTTCGTTCTTAACAACATATCCAAATTTCATGAAGATCGGAGGGTGACACCAGGAGACTTCCCTTGTTTGTGTACTTTTCCTGGATACGTTAATACCGATGTTGAAGTTTCTATTATCAAAGTTTTACACTCAAAATAATTACTCTGTTAAATTACAGAGATACTCTGCTGAGCCAGCAGAAAATACCATAGATTTCCAACCAGCAAGATTTTTTGTTATTTTACGAAGAAAACTCTGTAAAATGATTTCGATAAAAAAACTGTAAATTTACAGAATTATCTGTAAAATATTGATAAAACCGAAAAGAATTTTACAAAAAAAACTCTGTAAATTTACAAAGTTTTAGTTAAATGCCTTTTATTTATTAGTTAAATTCAAAATTTTACAAAAAAAAAACTCTGTAAATTTACAAAGTTTTAGTTAAATCTATTTTTTGGGTAAATCTTCTCTGCTTCAAAAACATTGATTAAAATTAAAAAAAAATAACACCGCTCAACACTCATTTTCCGGTTTGAATTCTGATGATCAATTTTGAAAACGCGAAAAATGATGAATTTTGCATTATTTGAAAGCCTGCACAGCAGCCATTCAGTGGAATATAAATTTGGTATAAAGCGCAAAAGTATAATTTGTCTATGGTCTCCAACATAGAACACAATTTTTTTCAAATTATTACGTTTGGTTGGGGTTTACTTGCGTTTTAAAATGATACTGTTAAAATTATAATTTTTGTAAAAAAGGTAAGGTAGATACCTTAGTTTTTTTTGATATTTTTCAAAGAAAAACTAAAAAAAATAAATATTTTACAAATTTAAGATTTCTGTGTTATTTTTCGCATACACCGGAAGATATATTTAATTTGTTTAAAAGTCTATAAGAAAGAATGAACTTTTGCCTAAATTTTGAGCTCATCACTGTAAAGATTGATCATCTGGTTATTGTATTAGAGCCTTTTAAAAATGGTGCTTTTTCTAATTTTTTTGACAGTGTTTTTCTAAAATGCATGTTTGGCCAATAATAGTGCAACAACTTGAAATTTTTATGATCATATTTTTGAGATCATAGTTCAATTCTACTCTCACGATTTATACCTGATTTTTATTCCACCCAGCGGCTGCAGTGCAGGCTTTCAAAAAAGACAAAAATCGCGTTTTTTCGCATTTTAAATCGCGAATAATTAAAATTCTAGACGTGATGGAAAAATTTGGAGCACGAATTTGGAATCAGCGAGTCAAAATCTTTAAAAATTTTATATCAAACTTCAAACCGGAGCCAAAAACCTTCGATTTGTTGAGCGGTGTAATTTATTAAAATTAAAATTTTATTAAATCTGTCCGCTTTAATGCTTCCAAATTGTAAATTTACTTTTTTATATTTGTGAAAATTTCGAGTTTTTAACAAGTAACTCCAATTTTACAAAATTATGTTTTTCGGTCACAAGAAAATACAAAGTATTTTTTAAAATCTGTATTTCGACAGATAACTTTGTCAAATATCTGTCGAATTGAGATTACAGTCATTTTACAGAGTATTTAACAGAGTATTTAACAGAGTAATTATTTTGAGTGTACTATTAAAAGATTTAATACTACTAATATTCGCTTGAATTGTAAAAAAATTCATTTTTTTCACTTTTCCCATCAACAGCAAACATTGGCTAACTTTAACAGCTCATTGACAAAAAAGTAAACAATTTACAAGGAAGGTCTTTCACAGGGCACCCACCGATTGTCCTGAAACTTGCATATACACACAAAAAAAAAAACTTTGTCAAATTATTAGGAAAAGTCTCGTAATCCCATTTTACCAATATTTGACAGTGTTCCTTGTTTTTTAACAAACAAATTTGGATCGCAGTTTACATTTTCTTTTGTAATTTTACATTTTTTTTTTGTAAATTTACAAATTTCCAAGATAATTTAAAAAAAAAAAAAATCTAGTTAATTCACGAGAATTCCTTGTAATTTTAATTCCGCCAATTTATTGTAAATTTACAATTTTATTGGTAAAAAGCTTGTAAAATTACAAAATTATTGGTAAAAAGATTGTAAAATTACTAAGAATTCTCGTAAAATAGGAGGTAGCAAAAAATCTAGTAAAATTACGAAACTTCTTTGTAAATTTTATCGTGTAAAAAAATTAGTAAATTTACAATTTTATTGGTAAAATTACAAAATTATTGGTAAAAAGCTTGCCAAATAACAAGGAATTTTTGTCAAACAAGAGGTAGCAAACAAAAAAAGTTACAGGCTTTTCCTCTAATTTAACAAGGTTTTTTTTTAGTGAATGAAAGGGGGAGCAAAATAAGAGTTACCTGTTTTTTTATAGCTGCCTATAAAACATTTAGCGGGTCAAAGGGGAGGAGGAAAACGGGTTTTTGTAAGGACTTAACTTTTATAAGTTTTATGGCGAATTACTTATGTCATAACTATTATAGGTCAATTTTTATTTTATTTCTTATGAATAACTATTAAATCCTGATTAATATTTTTTTATTATGAAATAATAGTTATGGGCGTAAGTAATTTATACAAATTAAGCCGTTGTCACTTTAGTTTTTGTAAAAAAGTAAGATTTTTAGCGAATTATTTAGTTTCAGAAAATATCCTTCCAAAAAAGGATATTATTTCATTTGCACCTACAAAGGATAAAAAATAACTATTATAAAATAATAGTTATTTTGTTGATAATAATTACATTGTGCTGCAAAAAACACAAATTCAAATATACTTTTAAAATGAGGAAGTTAAGGTTGTAGGTCTCGTGGAAAAGATCAAAAAAAATGCCCATCAAACTTGCCAGACACCCTCAAATTTTAAAGTTATTGTCAAAAAAACGATTTTATGGGACTTTTCTCACTAAAGAACGTGTAACTTAAACATTTTTCAACCGATTTTCAATTTTTTAATTGTTTTGGATAGAAGAAGGTTAGGGCTTTTCATGTGTGTGAATTGGTCTATACATATAAAAAAGATATGTATTAATTTTTTCAACAATACCCATTTTTTTGTTATTTTTTGAAAATTTTTTGAGTTTATCAATTTTTTTCTGTTATAGTTCGTTCAACAACATTTATATTTATAAACGTATTCTTAAAGAAAATTTAATTATGAATACGATGAGCTTTATGCCGAAAAAATCGGATAATAATTAACAGAGTTGTGATAATTTTTCGAAAAAAGAAAATTAAGATTTTGCTTGAAATTGCCGTTCGCATAACCCAGGCAAAAAAAAATAAATAAATAAGAGGTCGCGTATCATTATTTTAAAGGTTTTTGGCCTCCTGAATTAGAATTTGACCATGAAATTTTGCTATCTTATTAAGTTTTTGATATATCAATTTATGTTAAATATCTCAAAAACCTGACAAGATAGAGCAATTTGAAGGCCAGATTTGGATTCAGAGCGCCAAAAACCTTTAAAAATATTGTACATGACCTCTCATGATAAAATTATTTTTTTTTTGCCTGGGATATCTGAACGGCGATTTCCTTCAAAATCGTAATTCTATTTTTTAGAAAAATTATCACAACTCTGTCAATTGTTATCCGATTTCTTCCGGATAAAGATTATCGTATTCAGAATCAAATTTTCTTTAAAAATAAGGTTTATAAATATAGAGGTTGTTAAACGAACTATAGCAGAAAAAAATCGATAAACTCGAAAATTTTTCAAAAAATAACAAAAAAATTAGATTTTATAGAAAAATTCAATAGATATCTTTCTTATATGTGTAGACCAATTTACCCACATGGAAAGCCCTATCTTTCTTCTATTCAAAACAGTTAAAAAATTTAAAATCGGTTGAAAATTTTCTGAATTACAAAAGGTTTAGTGAGAAAAGTTCCAAAAAAACGCTTTTTGACAATAACTCTTAAATTTGAGGGTGTCTGGCAAGATCTGGTCATTTTTGTGATCTACTCGACAATACCAACAATCTGTACTATGTCAAATCAGAAGTATTTTTTCACTGTAGCACAGTGTTATTTTAAATTTTTATAAATTGCTTGTATTTCTTTGTTTTAAAGTTGCGAATGAGTAATATTAATTGCATAAATATTCGTCATACGCTCTGTTGACACAAGAAAATACAAGCAAATTACTAAATTGTAATGAAATTTAAAGTTCAAATGCGATTTTCTCGAAAAAAAAGATGAACGTGTTTCTGATTTTTTTTGTGTGGATGGACAAACATCTAAACTTTTAAAAAAATAAATAAAAAAGAAAAAAAAAGTGGCCGGATTTTTATAAATTGACTTTTTTAAAAAATGGAAAATTTCAGAACGGGTTCTGAAAATTTTCCAAAAAAAAAATTTTAATCGATAGCCCATACAAAACTATATAAGAACGTAAATTTTTGACATTGTGGTGCATTCCGTTTTAATGTGATAAATATTTAATCAAGGCAACTCGCCACAAATTTGACCATTTTTCCAATATTTGACCACGCCTCCTAAGCCCAGTTTTTGAAAAATTGAAAAACCAAAAATGCAATTTTCTAAGTTTCATATAGGGCTATCCATATCACCTATTCAGAAGTTTACGGTACACATGTTTTTTTTCGCTGGACATTTGGTGTGGAATGCCTCATATTCAAATTTCAGGACAATCGGTGGGTGCCCTGTGAAAGACCTTCCGTATTAGTCGATTTTGATAACTACTTTATCTTCTCTGACCCCATATTAAATTTTATAACAAAAATGCCATTTATAAATTTCAATTAATCGCCAATTTGGTAACATTTGAAACCAATGTGCAATGTACAAACATGTTCGCACTTTGAAGGCAGATTTTTTTTAGTGTATATAATGGACTTAATGTAATTTAAATAAATTGCATTTTGGTTAACAAACCCCATTTTTTTGTTACGCTTAAACATGTTTTGGTTAAAAGACATAAAAACAAAACCATGCTTACGATTAATCATTTTTAGATACAATAAAAATGTCTGCATGTATGACACGTACAACACAAACACACTTTAACTGTTATGTGGAAAAGGAAACATAGGAAATGAATGAATGAACGGGTTTCATTTATTTTGCAAAATCCAATATTTGTTGTTTGGGTTTTTTTTACAAAAGTGACATTTATAGGTGATTACCAGGCACAGGACCTTCATGCAGTAAGAAACTATGTTTTAGGTGGCTAAAGTATGCACTAAAAAACCTCAAAATATGCACTAGAAACTATAAAAATATGCACTTAAAATTATAAAAATAGTGAATTTTTATTTTTATCAACAAAAATCTCCACATTATCCAAAAATTTCATTTCGATTTTTAGTTTTTTGTTTTAATAATTTTTTACTTTGTTAGCTTATTATAGAATAAAAAACCATTTTGGTGGGACAAGTATTTTGGTTCCAAATTTGGCCTCGAAAAAATTAACGATGTTCAAAAAAAGTTCATAAAAAGTCGAAAAAAATGCTAAATTTAAAATATTAAACAAAATATTGCCTAAAAATATGCAATTATAGCGAAATAATAGAAAAATATACAAAAATATGCATTTTCAACAATATATTTAAAAATATGCACTAATAAATCGATGCCATTTTAAAACAAAATCTTTGATTTGCAAAAAATATTTGGTTTATGCTTTTCTAAGACTAATCGGGAAAAACATGCATTTGCTTGAAAGTCCTCTCCTTGGTGATTTTGAAGTAACTTAAACCATCCTACTTAAGAAATTTCTTTTCAAGCAAGCAGGATTTTGATTTTTGGCTTTTTTCTTTTTAGGTAAAACAATGTTTATGATCACAATTTTTTTTTCTATAAAAAAATAATTTAAATTCCAACATTACCTCTATACATACTTAATGACTTCACAAAAAACAACAATAAAAAAAAAAACTTTTAATTTTCTATTACATTAACAATGAAGAGAAGATTACGCGGTTTACAAAGTATAACATCTTTTGAGGTCAATCAGCAATTAACGATGCAAATTAATAGTACTTACTGCTACTTCTAGTTCTGCTACTACAACAACTGTAGTGCTACAACGTCGAACAACGAAAACAATTATTGAAACTACACCTCAACTCATAGTCAAATAGATAAGAACCCATGCAAAATTAACTTCGAAATGTGTAGTCAGCCACAAACGTGGCAAATGCTCAATTAGTTTTCCTTATATATATTTTTTTGGGGTTTTTCATTCTCCAAAGTGGTTATTTGTCATACTGGTGGGTGGCAAACGTATTAGTGAAACAAAATAAGACCAACTGAATGTGAGAGGGGCCGAAATTAATAAATTTTGAAACTTAAGTTTCCAAAGTCTTTGCAAAAATTTGCAAACTTATTTGCATAGGATAGGTAAGTGAGGTTGAAAAGTGGCTGCTTACGCTTTATGTAAGCACGCTTAGACTCTGAGGTCCGTTGTGATACCACAGAACGGTAATGGGTTTCCCTTGTTAGTTTCTGCTGTAAAACAATATAAGATCCTTATAAAACTTCTGAATTATTGAGTTTAGATATCCATTAAATCAGAAACATCGTAGAGCTCCCTTAATTCTAATATTCCAGAAAATGCCGGTTAATAAAATATAAAGTGTTCGATTGTTTCTAACACCTCACATGCACCTCCTTTCTTTTAAGGCAGTGTCCGGTAATAACAGCAACTACCGTCGAAATCTCTCCTATTGACAGCGATAGCAGCTCACTTGAGCGCTTCTGATAAAGAAGTCGTGTAGACACAATAATCCAAGTGACCATCTCTGAGTAGTCTCCGTAGCGAAACTAAGTCCTAGATATTTCTAGCAAGTTTTTAGAGACATACAAACACATACCAACACATTTCAATTCCCTTATGACCTGTAAGGTAGTTCCCAGTCAGGAAAGCTCATCGGCTTTGCAGTTCCCTAGAAAGACGTGCATCAATTAAGGGCAGATCTTCTTTTTAGGAATATTGATTCCAGGGGCTTGAACGCGGCTTTATGGCAGAATAGATGTTGAATGCCGTCATTATCTATTCTGCTCAGTCAGCCACTTTCTCCCCCTTATAAGCATCTCTGCCTTATAAGAAATAAAAAAATCTGGAGATCTACGAGTCAGCCTCAATTCAAGCTCTCCCCAATTGACTGCGAAGCCCAGTTGTTCAAGCATCTTCGATTCGTTTGTATGAAAATTTATTGACGCTCTACTACCCGGAATGTCCTTCGGACTTCCTGAATGGTATTTTACATTGAGGACTTTCAGAGGGCTCCCACCAATTGTTCTGAAACTTGCATATGGGAATAAGGAAAGAAAAATACCAATTACCTGTTTTATTTAGCTGCCCAATCTCAAAATTAACAAGTAAAAAAGTTAAATTCGGCCTTGCCGAATTTAGTGATACCTTCCACAATTTCTAAAAGATTATTACAAAAAATTTTATTTCAAAGGAAATTACTTTTGAAAAAAAAATCCGCGATTTTTTTTTTTTTTGTCATAAAATGTGTTCGTACTTATTTAAATACCCTTTGCTGTTCAATTATGTTGACATATGTCAACCAGCAGCCGAATTAAAGCACTTTGTATTTTTAGGTTAAGTTGAATGTACTAAAATTTTTGAGGTGTCCTTACATTTTCGTTCATAACTTATGAACCGCTGAACCGATATCGCTCAAATGCAGTACCAAACTTCTCGGGAGAATTTCAAATAAATATGTTAAGTTTCAGTCATATCCGTGTAATATTTTGGCTGTGATCACCATTTCCACAGACAGACAAACATCGCTAGAATATCTTAAAATCGATCGGGGATTATGAATGTATCTATTTATGGCATCCCAGACTGATATTTCTATGATTTACAAACGGAATGACAAACTTATATATACCCTCTATCACTAGAGTTTAGGGTATACAAAGGGTTTTCACCTTATGAAAAAATTAGGTCCTTCAAGGAATTCCGAATGAAATCCGAACCAGCAGGAATTTTGCCAAAAGCAAAAATATTGGTCAGCTTAATTTTAATAGAGATTATTTTATATGATTTTGGCATTAGGTGAATGCCAACTGCATTAGATAAAAGAGGTTTCCTAGTTCATCTGTAGGTCTAGTATGAAGAGATGAAGTGATGCAATGTGATACAATGCCATTCTCTATACCTTAGCGTGTCTTTGTCACAATCCGACTTAAAAGCGCACACTTTAAAAATTATGTAAGTAAAATCAACTGAAAATGTCAGTTAAAATAACTACTTTGTAAGTTGTTTTGGGGTCAACTAATTTTTCAGTTAAATCAACGAACAATGTTAGGTATTTTAACTGACAAAAAACAACTGGCTTGTGTTGTAAAAACTACTTAGATTTGTATTCAAAACAACTAACGCATGTAGTAAAAATAAATTAATCAATGTATATAAATTTTTTTTTTAATGCAAAAAAATTTTCAGAAAGAAAATTAAAGACCAAAATTTTTCCATTTTTTTTTTGTAAAGGTGTGAAAATAAAAAAAACGAAAATTTATTTTTATTTTTTCGAAAACAATTTTGAAAATTTTTCAGAGATAAAAAATAAAATAAAATTAACTGCCTTAAATAACTGTTACTACACTACAGTAGTTTTTTGTTAGTTGTTCAAAATAACGACTTAAAACAACTAATAGAAATTATTGTTTGATATTTTTCTTAAAAAAGAAATGACTTTGTAGTTGAAAACAACTAACTACTGTAAAATATACAAACAACTAACATGTAGTAACTTACATAATTTTCTGAGTGAACAGGATCACGAAATGAAAAACTGTAAATGCTGTTTAACTATATTAGTCTCTAGTTTCAAACGTATATTATCCAGTTCGTGTTCAACGACATTTTTTCATTTTTGTCGGACGGTGTTATCATTCTAAAAAATATAAAAATTCCATCATTCTGTTAACTTTTCGTTATAGAAAACCTCTAAGATTCTGTGCGTATTTTCAAATAAGTTTGTGAACATCAAAATAACCTCATGCTCAGATACATTTTTACGTTAATCAATTCATTATAAATAAATTATCTTATTGTCAGACTTAAATTATAAAAAACTACTCTGAAGACTTAAGGCTAAGTTAGGCATCCGTAACCGTAAACTAGCATAGCGTACAGAGTTTTTCGTTATATGAGAACAAATAAGAGCAGTTGTTCTTCTTTGCAGACGTCTACGTGATCTTCTATTTGATTATGATCGCTACGCTAGTTTACGGTTACGCATGACTAACTCAGCCTTTATTTTATGGAAACTTAAGTTTTGTATAGAATTTTCGAATAAAATATTTTTATACCATCCAACTACAGTATGGGTGTATACTCACTTTGTTATTCCGTGCGTAACGCATCAAAGTTTCGGTCTAGGACACCATAAAGTATATATATTTATGATCAGTCATCGATTTAAGACATTCTAGCGATGTCCGTCCGTCCGTCTGTCCGTCTGTAGTTAACACGATGCAGTCCAAAATAAAAAAGCTAGACTCCCGATATTTGGCACAAATATGTCTTATGTTAATAGGCAGGTTAAGTTCGTAAATGAGCCAAATCGGACTAGGAGAAAAAAAGTTCCCCCTTAAAGAACTAAACCAACCTCTGAAAAATACCACTTTTTTACATGATTTTTTGTGTTTTTGTTTAACAAATGCAACATTTTTATGCTACAAGAAGTTGAAAGTCCTGCATTTGGACCCATAGAATTAGAAAATGTTGTTTTTTTCGGCCCCCCCCTTTATGGGCGTGGATTTTTTAAATTTTTTTTTAAATATTAATAAACTTGTATTTCTTTAGTGCAAAAAGAATAAGAATTAATTTTTTAACACATATTCGAGAGGAAATTTGCCCCCACCCCAAATTACCACTAACGACCCCCCCACAAAAAAAAAGAAAACGCCCCTGCATTTTTTTTGTGTGTTGGAGGGTATAAAAGATTCGGCACAGCCGAATTTAACACTCTTACTTGTTTTATATTGAAATGTTCAAAAATCAGTACAATCAGTACATATTTTTTTAAAAAATCAGTACAAATCAGTACAACTTTTTTTTGATCAGTACACGTGATCAAAAATAAGTACATGTAGTGATCAAATCAGTACGAATGGTCAACCTATGTATGGTACATTAGACTGGCATTTTACTGTATAGCAAAATTTTTTCTTCTCCGATTTTCAAAGTCCGGGCAAATTTTTATTGTCCTAGGTCTACAACTTATGTGGTACGAATTTGAGGTCAATCGGATTAAATTAACCCTTGGCGCCCGGCGGTCAAAGTTTTGGATTTTTGAAAAAATTTTAAAAATAAAATTAAAAAAAAAATATCTTTCGACACATTATATTTGTTAATTTCGATTCGCTGAGCACGAATATCAAAAAAAAAAAAAAAAAATTAAAATCGTTCGATCGGTTTTCGAGATATCGCCATTTCAAATATGTAAAAAATGGCGGTTTTTTCCTACGTTCAAGAAATTTTTTAAAAAAAGTCCTAAAATTTCATTTCGCCGGCCCTTTTGTAGAGCTTGAGACAATTTTTGTGGAAATTTTTTAAAAATCCAAAACTTTGATCGAAGGGCGCCATGGGATATAATGATCGGATTTGGCTCAAATTAAATTTAAATGAAACATTGTCTTAAGCTCTATGAAATGGACGAGGAAAAAAAATTGTGATGTTTTTAAAAAAATTTCTTGAACCTAGAAAAAACCGCAATTTTTTGCAAATATCAAATGGCGATATCTCGAAAACCGCTCGAACGATTTTATTTTTTTTTTTTTTTTTGATATTCGTGCTCACCGCATCAAAATTAACAAATATGATGTGTCGAAAAAATTTAAATTTTTTATTTTTTTTTTTTAATTTTTCAAAAATCCAAAACTTTAACCGCCGGTCGCCACGGGCTAATTTAATCCGATTGACCTCAAATTTGTACAACATCCGTTTTAGCCCTAGTAGAATAAAAAAATGCCCGGACTTTGAAAATTGGAGAAAAATGTTTTTGGCCATACAGAAAAATGCCAGTCTAATGGTACATATCTCCTAATCTCGAAATTTTAAAAAAATTTCAAACAAAATAATTCTCACTTATGTTAGTCGGCTACGTTACCTACCGCTGCAGGTGTTTTAATTTGTATTTGCATTTGAAGTCATCGAACCACATGTAAAGTAAATCAGTCTCATAATACACTTCATGTATGCAGAAGTACAACAAAATTTTTGAAATAGAAAATCAACCAAATTGCGGTCGATGAGCAAACCAAACGCGACACTCTAAATACCATAGAGGAAATGAATAAATTTATTTTTAAAGTTGTGTAGAGTGGCATCATGCAATCATCAGCTTCACTCTATGTGGATTTGGAGAAATACATGGAAAATCTGTTAACTTCACTCACTCAACTAATATTGCCATCGTTGTGGTATGCCTCTACTCTATTTATTCATCACACTACTACTACTACTACTACCAGTCACCACTACATCCAACAACTGAAAAAATGGTACTTCAGTTAAATGCTACCATTTTACCAGCATAAAATTATGTTGAATACTATTCACATTCACTATTGAATTTCTCATGTACAACACACAATAAGAAATACAAAAAAAAAAAAAACAGCTGCTTGCCACCTATGAAAAGCGTCTTTTGTATTGAGTCAAGTAGCGGTAACACATTGAGAATGCGTTGAATTACGAAAATTAATATTTTCACGAGCTGTTGAGAAGGATAAACTTTTCTGTATAATTTTTTTATTCCAGTTTTTAGTTTTTGTATTTTAGTGCTTTACTTGCTGCTACTTGCCTCCAACATTTTTTTTTATTTTTCACAGGTTTCTTTTAATAAATCTAAACAAAACCACAATTTAAACTTAACTGCCGTTTTGCAACATCAAGTACTTTTTGCTATTTCAGTTTGTGTGTTTTTAGCATTCTACTTATTTTTTTATTTTTTTTTTGAGTAATTCAATAGTTTTAATAAAAAAATGTCGGTATGTTTATTACATCTAAAAATAGTCATAAAGAACAGTAGTCACAATCAGTAAATCGTTGTATCCTCTTTGGTAGTTAACCCTGTGATGGTGCAAAATTTTTTTTGTTTAATTTCCAATGTGACATTATCTTTGAGCCATTCTTAATAATTGCAATACCAAGCAATTTTATATACAAGGAGGTGTTGAAACCGATAACGTCCAACTTTTATTAGAAAAGCTTAAAATTCTGCAACTTTATTTCTAGAGAAAAATCTTCAGTGTCTGAAACTTTTTTGCTATAGAAAAACTATAAATCAATAACTGAGCTGAGAACCCTTGTTTAGGTAATCTCTTCCGTTTCTTCATATACGCCTTAGCCAGAGAAAGTGCTAGTTGCCGCAAAAACTCTGGTCTCCTGCGATTCCGATCAGCTGTAGCCTATGAAACGTCGATTTCAGAAAATAGTATGTATGTATTTAAAGCGGATATATCAAGTATGTTTGCAAATACAATGCTTGAACATCTATTTGTTTTGCGTTTTGTGCTGAAGGAACCAACTATTTGATCAGAAGTATCTACTACAACTAAAAACAAGTAAAAAAGTTATACTCGGTCAAGCCCGACCATATGATACCCTACACCAGTGTTTCCGGAAAATTGGTCCCAAGTCCAAACATGGACCGATTGGATCTGTCTTTTGTTAGATCTTTATTAAGTTTACAAATTTTAGTGGAATTGGTCTATTTTTTTGTCAATATACCGATTTAACTGAATATCGGTCGAAATTTTTATGAGGGGGACTTAGTCCAAAAATGGTCTAATTATATTCCGATTTGATTAGGTAACTAAAGTACCCGTTTAACACCTAAAAATAAAATTTTTATCAAATATTTTAATTTTTGTGATTTTTGAGGGAATTATGTGAATATCGGGAGGGTGGGTTGTATGGGGACTACCAGAAGGGCTGATCCGATTCCTTTGAAATTTGGAATGGTGATTCATGCATACAAAAAAAAAAAAAAAAAAAAAAAAGGGGGCGTTTGTATGCGGGCTAGGTCTTAACATGGACCGATGTTCTCCAATTTCAATTGGCTTCGTCCTTGGGCCAAAATATGCTTAAGTTTCAAATTTCAAGTCAATTGATTGAAAATTGCGACCTGTATCGTGCTTTAACCGACAGACGGACGGACAGACGGTCGGACAGACGGACAGACGGACGGACATCGCTAAATCGACTCTAAAAGTAATTCTGAGTCGATCGGTATACTTGAAGGTATGTCTAGGACCTATATTTCGGGTAGTTACAAACATCAGCACAAACTCAATATACCCTTGTACCACATAGTGGTGTAGGGTATAAATATGACCCTGCAAAAAATAGGGCGATATATCGCCGAAAAGATATTGCGGCAATACGAAAATTTATCATTTCAATAAAAATCAAAGTAGTATTTTTTTATATCGGCGTTTTCTCATACGAACGATATTTTGGCGATAAACAAAAAAAATATTGAAAATTTTTATTTCATTGTCAATTTAAAATAAAATAATTTATCAAGCACACCAAGAAATGTTTGAAAGAATATAAATTTGGCCGAAAAACACACATGTGCTTTCAAAGATAAAATAAAAAATTAATATTGACGGAGCTATGGTCAAAAATGTGGGACCTCTTCAGTAAGATATTCTTGATTTTTTCACTTTTAAAACCCTGGTATCTCCAGAACTATTTGGTCCAGCGATCCAAAAATTGGAGTCTTCTTTTCCTACTCGAATACAATATTTTTACTTAGTTTCATCAAGTTTGAAAGGGGTCACGTCTAAAATGCTCATTTTATTGGATGGTTATAGATGGATTTACCCCATAGTAGTAAAAAGACTTTTAAGTCCTGGGGGATTTATAGGGCCTGAAGCTTTTAATCGCCCAGATTAATGTTGGCATATTTATTATTTCCTAAACAATTTCAGATGCTTGGGCGTCAGAACGTTTCAAAGCTTTAAACGGCATCATGGAATTGCCCGGAAAATGCGTGTTTAGAAGGAGATATATCGACTCTCCTGTAGGGGCAGACCACACCCCAGCCTGGATACCACAGAAATTCTATGTTTCCACAGAAGTTTTTCTATGAATCACATTTTTCAATTCTGATCATCTTCTTATTACTCTTAAGTTGCAGCCTATACTTAGACCCGCCCTCGCCCACTCTTGAAGATTTAACCTTATTGAAGAGCTTTCTGTATGAAAGTCTGCTCGTCTGAAGCTCATTTGACCATCAAGGTTATATTTTTGACCCTAAACTTTGCAGAAGAGCAAGATGCAGCCAGGGGCATATTACAAACACTTGTTATATGGTCAATAGAGCGTCCCGTCAAATTTAATTGTAGGAAAAATTATGAGAACATTTCGAAAGGTCATCTTCAGTCGGCAACCAGCGGTCAAAGTTGGAAAAAATTACGTATTTCGACCAAAATTCATATCCGAATTTTTTTACCAAATCCGGTTCAAAAATTGGAAAATTTGCAGAACTTTCTTGGAAAAATATTTAAAAAAATCCAAGCCCTCGATATTGGTCCACAGATGCTGATTTTTAAACATAAAAGTTATTTTTTATCCAAATTGGTCTCAAAAGTTGAAAAATATTAAGTGTGTTATCTAAAACAATATAAAAACACGATTTTGGTCCGAAAATGCTAATCAACGTTTTTATATTTTTTTTTATATTTTTTAGATAACTCACTTAACATTTTCCAACTTTTGAGACCAATTTGAATAAAAAAAATATTTTTTTTGTTAAAAAATCAGCATCTGTGAATATTGATCGAAAGATTTTTAAGAGATCTACAGCGATTTCAAGAAAAAGGATATATGGAAGCCACGTGAGTCCTTGGGCGTACGGATATAGCGCCCAAGGTCTTATCGCCCAAAGCCGTAAATGTCATATCGCCCAAGCTGCGACATATAGACCAAAATGATAGGTCTAAAAATGTCATTTCTCCCAAAACAAAATTGTCAAGAAATCCAAAATATTGTTTTTGGGCGAAATGTCGAAATTGGGTCATTATTAGTGAAATCAATCATGAATATTTTTGACCCCCTCCGATATTGATGAAATTTGGTTAAGTTCTTACACTACGTAAAAAACTAACAAATGCAAATTTTCAGCCCTCTAAGTCAACAGGGGCCGAAAATACGGAGGGTAAAAATTTCCCCCAAAATCTCCCAGTCGCGACACTTTACACCGTAAAAACTTAATATCGTTGGTTCTATTATAGCTAGAAAGCCCATTTTGGGTTTGTTTTGAAGCTCATAATATGCTCTACAAGACCTACCAAAACCAAAAAATTTTCGAAAAAATAAGGGTTACCTCCCTTATTTTAAGGTCGTGATAAAGGGAGGAGAAAATGGGGAGGATGGTATCCCCCGATTTTTTTTTTACTTGATAATCTTATAGAGAAAGTCCTAAAGAATATATTCTAAAATTTTTAAGTTGGGACAACAATGGTATCACTCAAAATCAAAATTTTTCACAATTTCCCCTAAAATCTCCAAATCGCAACACTCTTGAACCTTAAAAATTTAATATCATATATGCTATTGTAGCTACAGAGTCCATTTTTTTTTGTTTTAAAGCTTATAATATGCTCTACAAGACATACCCTAACCAAAAAATTTTAGAAAAAAAGGAAGGGTGCCCCCTTATTTAAAGGTCGTGGCAAAGGGTGGAGGAAAATGGGGGGAAAGTATCCTCCGATTTTTTTTTACTTGGTATTCTCAAAGTGCAAGTCCTAATGAACATATCCTAAAATTTTTATGTTGGGACAACAATCAGATCGACCAAAATCAAAATTTTTCACAATTTCCCCCAAAATCTCCAAATCGCGACACTCTTGCACATTACAAATTTAATATCGTGGACTGTATTGTAGCTACAGAGTCCATTTTTGGTTTGTTTTAAAGCTCTTAATATGCTCTACAATATTACTATCACAAAAAAAATAAAAAAAAATTAGGGGTGCCTCTTGTATTAAAAGATCTAGGCAAGGGGTGGGGGAAATCGGGGGATAGTATCCCCCAATTTTTTTTTTAAAAAGTAAGTTCTAGAGAGCATATCCTGAAATTGTTATCTTGGGACTCCAATGGGAGGCGCAAGAATGTCGCGATTTGTTGATTTTGGGGGAAAATTTGAAAAATTTTGATTTTGGTCGATCCCATTGTTGTCCCAACATAAAAATTGTTGACTATGTTCATTAGGACTTGCACTTTGAGAATACCAAGTAAAAAAAAAATCGGGGGATACTTTCCCCCCATTTCCTCCACCTTTTGCCACGACCTTCAAATAAGGGGGGCACCAATTCCTTTTTTTCTGGAAATTTTTTTGGTTTTGGTACGTCTTGTAGAGCATATTATAAGCTTTAAAATAAAAAAAAAATGGGCTCTGTAGCTACAAAAGCACTTATGATATTAAATTTTTAAGGTTAAAGAGTGTTGCGATTTGGAGATTTTAGGGTAAATTGTGAAAAATTTTGATTTTGAGTGATCCCATTGTTGTCCCAACTTAAAAATTTTAGAATATATTCTTTAGGACTTTCACTATAAGATTATCAAGTAAAAAAAAAATCGGGGGATACCATCCTCCCCATTTTCTCCTCCCTTTATCACGACCTTAAAATAAGGAAAGTAACCCTTATTTTTTTTCGAAAATTTTTTGGTTATGGTAGGTCTTGTAGAGCATATTATGAGCTTCAAAACAAACCAAAAATGGGCTTTCTAGCTATAATAGAACCAACGATATTAAGTTTTTACGGTGCAAAGTGTCGCGACTGGGAGATTTTGGGGGAAATTTTGACCCTCCGTGTTTTCGCCCACTGTTTCCTTAGAGGGCTGAAAATAAGTGTGCATTAGTTTATCACTTAGTGTTACAACTAAACCAAATTTCATCAAAATCGGAGGGGGTCACGAAAATTTTTAGCTATTTTTGATTGATTCTCTAAGACTGACCCAATTACGACTTCTATGATTTGTTTTTTTGTAATAAAGATTTTCTGCGTGGCCGGCCTTCGGCCGGGCTTAGGGATTACATACTCCATGCATTAAGCCCACCCTCTCTGCAAACCAAATCTATTTTGGTTATCAGTCCTTTTTGATGTATAACAAATTTGATAGCGTAAAGGCCTGCTACCCTAGAAAACTTTACTTTGCGGAGAGGGTGGGTTTAATGCATGGATTTTGTAATCCCTAAGCCCGGCCGAAGGGCTTAGGTTTTATAATTATTTTTTATAATTATTTTTTTGGGTGCCATGACATTTTTTAAATTCAACATTTTGATATTTGGGTAGTATGACATTTTTGATAATTTATATTAATTTAAATAAAATTGTTAAAATACCCAAAAATAATGACCATATCGTCCAAAAAATTTTGCAACAACAACTAACACACATTTTTTTTGGGTGGAATGACTTTTTTAAATTGGGCGATACGCACTAGGGCGCTATGTCCGTACGCCGAGTCCTTGCTCAGATTAAAATACAAATTTTGTACGTCGATAGTTATCTAAATTTCTAAAACAATAATTAAGATTAGTAATTTTATAGCAAGTTTTGAGGCTAAAACTCCAATTTTAAATTTCAGGATATACGACAGGTACAAATATCCTTCGACCGATTTGCTCAAAATTTTTATTTTTATTCTACTAATTAATTTTGTACTTGCTTACAAAATTGGGAAAATCGTTGACAATTCTTCCTATTTTATTTTCGTGTTTAAACTATATTAACACTTTATTGCATTTTTTAAAAATGATATATAAACAACTTTTGTTTAAAGCACTGATTTCAGAGAAATTTGGCACACACATTGACATGTGTGTCCACCCCCCCCCCCCCACGCGTCCTTGCTTCAATAAAAAATAAAAATCACACATAAATTATTACTTATATCAATATTGGTAACATTGACAAAGTTTGGGATTTTTTGACCATTTTTGTTGTTTTAATCTCATATTTAAATTTTAGGATATATAAGGGTAGGCGTGTCCTTGCTCTAATTTTTTCTAAAAACTCGTTTTTTTTTTTATTAGATCACTAGCAGGCCCGCCCGGAACTTTGTTACCGGTAATATTAAATACCGTATTAAAGAAGGATCAGGATTAGAGTCCCCATTTCTTAAATTCTCCCATACATTATTAAATTTTTATTATAACCCTGCAAACAAAACGATACGACATCGATTCGCCGGTTGTGTTGCCGATACGATAAATGTTATTGCGGCAATTATCGAATTCGTATCGCCGGCGATACACCTTTCGGGAGAAACTGTTACCCGACGGCAATACATCCCGGCGATACGAAAACGATTCGTCTTGGCGATAAAAGGGCAATACCGCCATATAATCGTATAAACGAAAAATAATAGATTTGTATGTATCGCCGGAATATCACCAAAATGATAAACCGGCGATACAGCTATATCGATTCCCTGAAGCTGAAAATAGACATTATTTTTTTCATTCATATTTTGGTCATGTTAACAGGACTAAAAACATTTGCATTCACCTGAAAAATATATCAGCAACATTCGCTGAATTTTTTAGATTATCTTTGAACGCACATTTGTGTTTTTCGTCCAAATTTATATTCTTTCAAAGATTTCTTGTCGTGCTTGATAAATTATTTTATTTTAAATTGACAAAGAAATACAAATTTTCAATATTTTTTTTTGTTTATCGCCAAAATATCGTTCGTATGAGAAAACGGCGATATAATAAAAATACTACTTTGATTTTTTATTGAAATGATAAATTTTCGTATCGCCGCAATATCTTTTCGGCGATATATCGCCCTATTGTTTGCAGGGAAAATTAAAACAGCCCCGTTTAGCCCGGAATCATGTTCGTTTTGGTAAAAAACTATCTTGAAAATTTTCGGGCCATATATCGTAATTATTGAAATCATTTCATTCCCCGTTTCATTCCATTTCGTTCCCCGTTCTATTCCATTTTGTTTCCTGTTCTATTCATTTCAGTTTCAATTCATTTCGTTCCATGTAGGCTTCATTATGTATAACACGTGTTAAAAAAAAATAAAAACATTTTAGTGTCGTTATCTCAATTGACATAAAAAGAACCATATTGTTTACTTCTTTTAGAGTCCCCGCACAACAATGTCGGAGCGGTTGAGGGTTTCGGTCGTGGGAGAGTATAGGCGCAAAACAAAGGCGGCAGCGGAAAATTCAGTCAACCGTTTATATTCACATTATTTTTCACTTTTTCTGTACATTTTTATTTAATTTTATTATTTTTTTTAATATCAATATGATTTTTTTCATATTGATTGGTTTTTTTTTGTTTTTTTTTAGAATTTTATATATTTTTTTTGTTAGAGATCACATTTTTTTGTTTACTTTATCGAAAAAAATCGAAAAATTTATAAAAATGTGGTAACATTTTCATATCAAAAATTAAAAGAGAGAGAGAAACCGACTCAAAAATAAAATTGATTTTATTCAAGCGGTTTTCGGTCGAGCGTTTTTTCTTGCCAAATTTGTATGAAAAAAACGTCACCGACATTGTTGTGCGGGGACTCTTAACCCATAAAAATTTTAATCAAAATATGTTCTTCTCTTCGTTGTTCATTCTGCTGGAGGATTTCAGGGGATAATAAAAGTACCACAGTACAATAAGTTACCATTCAAATCTAAATTCCAGGAAAGTATTTTTTTAGAATGATTTTTTGGCCTGAAGGATCCCACTTTTGAAGTTCAAGTTTCTATGACCAATATTTCAGGAGATGGGTTAAAAAGTTCGCTACTTTTCACCTATTTGCTCAATTAAAATCGGAATTTCCAAAAAGGGCATTTTTCAAAATGTTTTGAAATCTGATGAGTGGTTTGGGAGGTTTTAAAATTTTACGTCTTTTGACCCAAAGTGATCTTTAAAATGGGTACGGTCAATGAAACTTACCCTAACTCACCCTGAAGGAGAATTCTAAATATTGGTGAAATCATTTTTGAAACCTCATAAAAAGTTTCGTATATTTTAAAATTTTACGTCGATAAACCGTAGCCTATGTCGAACCTAAAGGACCATTCTTAATATTGGAAAAAACATTTTTTAAAATCGAATGAGCAGTTTCGAAGATTTTGGAGTATTTCTGGCCCAAACTGGGAGAAGAAGGTGTGTGGTCGATGAAAGCTATCCCATGTCCACCCTAAAGGACCATTTCTTAAAATATATTGGTGATGAAATTTTTGAAATCGGATGAGTAGTTTCATCATATTTAAATTTTATGTTTTTTTTTGTCAAAAATGGGCGTAGAAATGGGCGTGGTCAATGAAACCCAGCACATTTTGCTACTCTGAATAAACATTTCAAGCATGGATGGAAACATTTTGGAAATCGGATGAGTAATTTTGAAGATCGATGTTCGATGATTCCTAGCCTATATCCACCCTGGAGGAGTACTCCAAATATTGGTGAAAACATTTTTGAAATCGGATGAGTAGTTTCATAGATATTTAGATTTTATGTTTTTTTGCCAAAATTGGGCGTAGAATTGGGTGCGGTCGATGAAACCAAGCATATTTCCATCATGAAGGACCATTCCAAGTATATATTGGTGAAAAAATTTTTGAAATCGGTTTAGTAGTTTTGGAGATTTTAAAATTTTACGTTTTTTGGCAAAAAGTGGGCTTATAAGTGGGCGTGGTCGATGAATCCTAGCCTATATCCACCCTGAAGGAACACTTTAAATATTGGTAAAAACATTTTTGAAATCGGATGAGTAGTTTCATAGATATTTAAATTTCAAGTTTTTTTGCCAAAAGTGGGCGTAGATGTGGGCGTGGTCGATGAAACCAAGCATATTTCCATCATGAAGGACCATTCCAAGTATATATTGGTGAAACAAATTTTGAAATCGATTTAGTAGTTTTGGAGATTTTTAAATTTTACGTTTTTTGGCAAAAAGTGGGCGTAGAAGTGGGCGTGGTCGATGAAACCTAGCCTATGTCCGTCCCGGAGGAACACTCTAAACATAGCTGAAAACTTTTTTGAAATCGGATGAGTTGTTCCGGAGATTACTTTCTACAAACAAACAAACAAAAAAACAATCATTACCTCTTTATAATATTATAGTATAGATTTAATGCTAGTGTACCAAATTTCAGAAATCTGCGACCAATATCCTATTTTTGCCCACTCGATATATGGGAAATTTTCCCACATTCAGCTCTAACGTGGTCATCGTTTGGCAGGTATTACGATACAAAATTCGACAATTTAAATATGACGGGACGCCCTAATGGTCAACCAGACAGTCAATCTCCACCAAAAAATTTTTCCAAAAGAACATACAAAATCTCCCTATATTTCACCCAGTTTGTTCTCTTCAGATTTCTACAGATTGCCTGAACCGGGCCCCGCTCCCTGAGTTAAAACTCAGTGTAGCGAAGCTCTGAGAAATAATGTTTTTTCAGAGCTCTCCAGTCATCAATTCTGTCAGACAATCAATGTATCTGATACAAGTGTTGCATCAATAACCTTTTTCCGCCTACTTGTAACAAAAGTCAGTTCACTACTTCTGTAACAAATATACAGGTAAGTGCTTAACAAAAACTCCAAGAGTGACTCGCCTATATCATTTGTATCTGTACTTCTCCATATCAAATGATGTACATTAGCATCACAGCACAGAGCAGTAGAAACTACAGAAATTTGATTGTATCTTCTACATATATGAAGACTAGACTACGAGCACTACCATTCATTTCAATTAGTGCCCCCCATTTCCCGGTTCTCGGTATTCCCGGGAATACCGGTATTCCCGGTTCTGGTACCGGTTTCCCGGTTCCAGATATATTCCCGAGAATACCGATGTTCCTGGTTCTGATCCTGGTACCGGTTCTCAAAAAACAAAAAAATTCCATACCATAAAATATTAAGATTACACCATTTAATCAGTATTTGAGAAATATTTAGTTGTGTTTGTAAAATTATTTTAAAATCAAGTATTTTTTTTTTCTTTAAATTCATAAAAAAATAGGAAATGGTGTTTTTCACATGTTTTGTATTATTTTTTGGTAAAAGCGAAGAATAAATTTTAATTATACAAAATTTTACAAAATATACATACCGGTAGTCCCGGGAATACCGTCAGAACCGGAACCGGGAATACCGGTATTCCCGGGAATACCGGGAATAATTCAAGAACCGGGAAACCGGTTCCATTTCCCGGTAATACCGAGAACCGGGAATACCGGTATTCCCGGTACTACGGTACTGACCGTAGGCACTTATTTCAATATAAAGTGGTGGTACCTTTTCTACGCCGTTTTATCTTTTGTGTGTTAACTATCCTTTGGTTGCTTTATTTTTTTTTTTATATCTGCTTAAACTCTAAGGTGGCATCACGTTCACTGCTCGCGTACGCATACAAAGTAACATTATGTTACACAAGGCATGGAAAGAAATGACTGAATGAATGAGCGGATACCTCAAAACAAAAAAAAAATAACAAAAAACGGCAACAGTAGAAATGACAAAAAATACAGAATTGTAATGATGTCGTCGACAACATTGGAAAAACAAAAACAAAAAAAAGCAATAGAATAATATAAAAACGATTCAGGAAGTACATAAAATGAAAAACATAAATTTTTCAACGATTTGAAAACCGCATTTTATAATTGAATCACGTACAATTTGGAATGACACTTTGTGTGCCGTTTCAAAAGTTTTGCACAAACATACATACAAATTCATTCATCTACTCTTTCATACTTGTATTGGGCCCAAAAGAATAACGTTTTTTTTCGCGTGTATACAACTATGTTTTAAATTATTTGTATTTGAATTTAAGTCGTTATATTGGAAAATGTTATTCAAAATACTTAGATATTGCACTTAGAGAAATATTAAAAAGTTACAAAAAAAGTTTTTGCGTCCGGAATTTAAAAATTTAAATCTGTTAAAAAATTTCCTTTTTTTTTTTGAAATTAAATTGAAAATTTTAAAAATTGTTAAGTGTATGGACTATGAAAACCTGTCATATAATAAGCATTTTAAGGTATTTAAGCGATATGTCCATTTTCAGCAGTCACAAGATTAGTGATTTCGGATCGAAATAAAACAAGATGTTGCGGTTCCTACAAATAAACCTCCATCACTGTAAGGCAGCCTCAGTTGCACTCTTGCTGCGCCTGACGACAGGAGCAGTTGACTTGGTTTTTATCCAAGAGCCCTGGGTGCGGGGTGGCAGGGTTTGCGGATTGAAGACCCCTGGGTTTAAGTTGGTGGTTGCCAAAGGTGAGGGCTCACCAAGAGCCTGCATCTTGGCAAAAAATGGCTTAAATATATTCTTTTTATCAACTTTTAGTGATATGGATGTTACAGCGGCTAGCTTAGAGCTTCATGGAAAGTCTATTTGGCTCGCCTCTGCGTATTTTCCTAATCCGGGGTCAATACCCCCGGAGAAGGTTGTCGGTCTAATTCGGGAGTCTGAATCTAGGGGACACCAGTTAGTAGTGTGTTGTGATGCTAATGCACATCATTCGATATGGGGAAGTACAGACACAAATGATAGAGGCGAATCACTTTTGGAGTTTTTGTTAAGCACTAACCTCTATATTTGTAACAAGGGTGGTGAACCAACTTTCGTTACAAGTACGCGGCAAGAGGTTCTTGACGTAACACTTGTATCAGATACATTGTCTGATAGAATTGATGACTGGAGAGTTTTGGAAGAGCATTCTTTCTCAGATCATCGCTACATTGAGTTTTTACTCAGGGAGCGTGCCCCGGTTGAGACAGTCTCTAGAAATCTGAGGAGAACAAACTGGGTGAAATATAGGGAGACTTTTTCTTTGCTTTTGGATGAAGTACCCTTATCTAAACCACATAGTTTGGCGCAAATTGACTGTCTGGTTGACCATATAACAAATGTTTGTAATAGGTGCCTGGATGCGTCTAGCCCTTCTGCAAAGCCTAGAGGGAAAAAAAAGCCACCTTGGTGGCCAAATGAGTTGCAGACGAGCAGAGATTCCTGCAGAAAGCTCTTTAATAAGGCTAAATTTTCAAGAGCGGACGAGGACTGGTCTGCATACAGGCTGCAACTTAAGAGTTATAAAAAGATGATCAGAAATGCAAAATGTGATTCTTGGAAAAAATTCTGTGGAAACATAGAAGACGTTTCTGAGGCATCCAGGCTGCGCAAGGTTCTGGCTTCTTCTCCTTGCACCCTGGGATACCTGAAAGATCCTAATGGGGTGTGGTCTTCCTCCAGTGGAGAGTCGCTGGATCTCCTTTAAAACACGCATTTTCCGGGCAATTCCATGATGCCGTTTCAAGCTTTGGAACGTTCTGACGCCCAAGCATCTGAAATTGCTTCGGAAATAATAAATATGCCAACATTAATCTGGGCGATAAAAAGCTTCAGGCCCTATAAATCCCCGGGACCTGATGGTATAATCCCGGCTGAGTTGCAGCAAGTGTCGGACTATATAGCCCCGTTGCTGTATAATCTATACACAGCATGCATTAACTGGTCGTATATTCCTTTAAAATGGAGGGATACCAGAATCGTATTTATCCCGAAGGCTGGGAAAAGTTCCCACACAGCTCCGAAGGATTTCAGACCAATTAGTCAGTCTTCTTTTTTGTTAAAGACAATGGAACGAATGATAGACTCATATTTGCGTAGAGTGATTGACCCGAGGTTGCTTTCGACAAAGCAACATGCATACAGCAAGGGACGATCAACGGAAACAGCTCTTCATGAGCTCGTTGGTACCATCGAGAGATCGCTTTCGGTAAAGGAGTACACTATGGTGGCCTTTCTTGATATTGAGGGGGCTTTTAATAATGTCATCCCAGAATCGATAATATTGGCATTGTCTGGTCTGGGAGTAAAGCGTGAAATCGTTTTAATGGTGGAAAGCCTACTTGCCAGTAGACGTATAACGTCTGAATTGGGAGCGTCCGTCATATCTCGATTTGTCAATAGGGGCACACCACAAGGAGGTGTTCTTTCGCCGCTTCTTTGGAACCTGGCACTGAATTCAATGCTACTATCTCTAGAAGCACGTGGTTGTCATGTTGTCGCATATGCTGACGATGTCGCGATAGCAGTAAAGGGGAAGCATCTGCCAACATTGCGGGACATTCTTCAGGGTTCTCTGAAAGATCTGTCTAAATGGGCAAGAGACTGTGGTCTAGGAGTTAATCCTAGTAAAACAGAGCTTTTTTTGTTTACAAGGAAAAATAAGATTCCTGCTTTTGATCCTATTTCTCTGGACGGTACTGAAATCACCTTCTCAGATGGAGCCAAGTATCTTGGAGTATTTCTAGATAGGAAGCTGAATTTCAGGCGTAATATTGAGGAACGGGTGAGAAAAGCAACGATTGCTTTGTATTCCTGTAAAAGGGCCATTGGAAAACGATGGGGTTTTAGCCCTCAAGTCGTTCATTGGATCTATACAGCAGTGGTGCGTCCAATTTTGCTGTATGGAATCATGGTCTGGTGGCCTGCTTTAGAAACAAAAGCGAACTGTGTCTTTATCACGAAGGTACAGAGAATGGCGTCAATGTGCATCACTGGTGCTCTTCGTACTACACCTACGGCTGCATTAGAAATCCTCCTTCACCTGATACCCTTGGACATATTGGGTAGGCAGTATGCAGCTGCGTCGGCAATTCGACTTAATAGCACGCTGCAATGGAGGAGCAGCGATTGTGGCCATAGCGCGATATAACAATACCACAAAATGTGGATTGTGCTCCCTCTTTGAGCCTCTTTGAGCGCCACTTTACCACTATGTTACCATCCAGGGAGTCTTGGATGGGGGATACTCCGGGAAGTGGAGCTACCATAAATTTTTACACAGATGGATCGAGGCTGCACGAACAAGTGGGCTTTGGGGTCTATTCGGAAGAGCTTGGATTGAGCCTGGCTCGTAGATTGCCAGATCATTGCAGTGTTTACCAGGCAGAGATGCTGGCAATAAAGGAAGTGGCTTACTGGTTGAGCTGCAATGTCTTGTCTACAACCGCAGTCAACATCTATACTGACAGTCAAGCCGCGGTCAAGTCCCTGGATTCAATGTTTCTGAAAACAAGATCTGCCCTTAACTGCCGCACGTCTTTAAATGAGATGGCCAAGCAGTTTAACATACGACTCATAAAGGTCCCAGGGCACAGAGACATTCCAGGGAATTGCAAAGCCGATGAGCTTGCAAGACTAGGAACTACCTTACAGGTTCCAACAGAATTGGAATGTGTTGGTATGCCTCTAGAAACTTGCAAGCAAAACCTACGCACAGAAAAAAAATTTTCATACTGGGCATGATTTTCTACATAAACTGTATGAATTCTACATGACTTTTTTTTCCCAGAACTTGTTCATACAGTTTATGAATTTGTACATACTGAGAATTAACAAAATATTGATAATATTTTGCTACATTTTGATTTATTTCTTCACTGAAACATTAATATACAGTAGTTCGATAAAATTCCGTGGTTTTTCACCTACATTTGGAGGGTTTTCTGAATAAAACTACAATTTCTTGATTTTTCAACTGTTCTATTTAATACGCACATAATTACATGAAATAGTAAGTATATTGCAAATAAATATGATTCAGCATACCTGTTACACACTCTCCATCAATATTTCGTGGCAGAAATTTTAAAATTTTAGCGAAATTGGTTGCGATTTTGTTGAACAAGATAACTAACATCATTTGTTGAATTATCCAAAAAGAATGAATTTCTGGAAAGAAATTTAGAAGATTTATAAATGAAAGTATACATGAATTAGTGTAACTAGGTTGTACATACCATTTAACGGTGGAAAAACGGCGATTTTTCTTGATTAATAATTTCCACAACAAAAGAAAATTTTTTGACTTTTATTTTTTTTTTTCAAATAATTGTTGTTTGAATTATTTTTGGAAAAAAAAAACAGTAGGTTCATAAATAGTATGAATTTTTTAATAAATAGTTTGAATTGATTTTAAAGATATGTGTTCATACTATTTATGAACAAAATTTGTTCTGTGCGGCTTTGTTCTGCGACGGAGACTAATCAAAGATGGGCAAATGGATGGACGTGTGAGACAACACGACTGATTTGGCCTTCTCTTAATCAGGGGCGCACAAGTGAGCTGATATCGCTTCCAAGAGGAGAGATTTCGACGGTTGTTTCTATAATTACCGGACACTGTCTTATAGGGAAGCAGAGCGGTTAAATATGCCGCAGAGCGGTTAAATGTGCCGTCGAATGACTTTTGCCGAAGTTGCATGGATGAAGAGGAGTTGGAAACTATCGAACACTTTATTTGCCATTGCCCGGCACTTTCTGGTCAGCGACTTGCTTCACTGGGATCTAGGGAGCTGTACGATCTTTCTGATTTGTCGGATGTCAAAATTCAACATCTAAGGAGTTTCATAAGAAGCTCAAACTGGTTTAACGACAGGGACTAGTAGGGAAACCTATTAAGATCCCGTGGTATCACAATGGACCTCAGAGTCTACGTGTGTTGACGTAAAACGTCAGCAGCCACTTACAACCTAACCTAACCTATTTCGGATCGACCGGCACCATTTTTCATGCAAGGATGTTTCACGCTCTGCATTAACGTATGGATAAATAACTTTTTTTTTTTTTTTTAAATTTCTAAAAATAACACAAAAAGTGTTATCGTGACAATTGAACTTTAGAATTAGTATTTTAAACAAAAATTGAAGTACGAATCTTTATTGGCAAAGAGTATTTTTGGAAGGCTCAAACAAACAATTTTTAATATTAATTTTATATTTGATTTTTTTTGGATTGAATACATTTTCTAAAGTATTTTAGCCTCCAAAACACGAATCGGTCATCAGAAAAGTTGTATCATGTCGTTATCTTGGGATATAGACATTTTAATTTTTTTGGTACACAAAATCGCCAAATTTTTAAATATTATTATCCTCTTATTTTCTTTTTTTTTGCCTGTGTTTATTTAATTTTATTTTGAAAAATGAAACAACTTATTTTTAAAATATTAAAATAATTTATTGGTAAATCCACTGTTACGAATTTAATTTTTCGTTAATAATTTTGTGTTAATAATTTTGGAAAATTTGTATAAACATTTGATTTACTATCCTTTGTGTCTAATATTACGCAAAAAGTGTGTAAAATAACAGAATATATATTTTATGTGCAATATTACTCATTGTGCCTAATTTTAAGCAAATAATTATGGAAGTGATTTTACACACAGTTTTTAAAGTCTACATTTTCTTCAGAAATATTTTTAAATTATATGAATTTCAATCGTTTTAAGCGTTAATTTTTAGATAATCCACATTTTCTATAACTTTAACAAAAAGTTTTAAATTTAAGCAATTTAATTCTCATCTAAAGTAATTTTGCTAATTAGTACTTAATTATGTTTGTAATATTTATTATTCAATTGCTATGGATTATACTTATATTTGAATGCTGTTGATTATATGAATGATTACACATTTTGTGATCTAATTTCCTTTAAAATGCCAATAAATAATTCATATTTAATAATTTATTACCTTTCCACAAATAATATTTGACACACATAAGTGACAACATTCTAATTGAAACAATTTTTGATAAATTGAACAGCGTGCAAAGACAACGACAATGCCAACAAAGACTACAGTTGGTTGGTTGGTTTCTACAGAGAAAACGCAATTTATGGCATCTGAAATGAAGGATACACGAACAACATAAAATACAAACTATAAAATCTTATATTCACATGTATGTATATTGGATACGAGAACATATTGTACTTTTTTTATAAAAAAAAAATTGTATGAAAATTTTGTACAATATATTATACAGACATCCACCCACGAACATATCCAAAGCGTTGGTTGTTAGTAACAAACAAATAGAATTTTTTGTTGCTTGTATTCTTTTAATATCACCCGGACACTATGGGACTTAGGTTGGCAAAAAGATAGCTTTAAAACGGCTTTTCCATATAAAATTTAATGTGAGGCTAACAATTGACAGAGTTGTGATAATTTTTCTAAAAAGAAAATTAAGATTTTGCATGAAATCGCCCACCCAAAAAAAAAAATTCAAAATAAAATTAACATCATGACAGGTCGCGTACTATATCTTTAAAGGTTTTGGCCCGGTGAATCCGAATTTGGCCTTGAAATTTCTTTATCGCATTAAGTTTTTGATATAACAAGGAAAGTTAAATGTCTCAAAAACCTGACGTGATAGAGCAAGTTTAAGGCTGGATTCGGACTCAGCACGCCAAAAACCTTTCAAAATATTGTACATGACTTTTTATGAATATATTTTAATGCCTGGGTAATCCGAACATTGATTTCTAGCAAAATCTTAATTTTCTTTTTTGGAAAAATTATCACAGCTCTAGTAATTTTTATCCGTTTTTTTTCAGGATAAATCTCATGGTATTCATAATTAAATTTTCTTTAAGAATACGTTTATAAATATAAAGGTTGTTGAACAAACTATAGCAGAAAAAAATCGACAATCTCGAAAATTTTTAATAAAATAACAAAAAAATAAGATATCATTGAAAAAAATAATAGATATCTTTCTTAACTGTATAGACCAATTAATACGCATAGAAAGCCCTATCTTTTTTCTATCCAAAAGAGTTAACAAATTTAAAATCGATAAAAAAGTTTCTGAATTACACGAAGTTTAGTGAGACAAATCCCAAAAAACGTTTTTTTTTGGCAATAAATCTAAAATTTGGCTGGTGGCTGGCAAGTTAAAGGGCATTTTTATTTGATCTACCTTTTCTGTATCACATCAAAAGGGATTTTCCACTGTATCACAGTGTTATTGATCTGGCGAATTATTTTTGAAGCTTTGTTTATAGCCATTATTTTATTATTTTACTTCGTTGATATTTTAGTGTTTTATGAACGAAGTTTTATCAACGAAGAAGAGTGCTGCGATAGTTATTAGTTATAAATAGAAACAAATAAATATCTGAAAAAAATGTTGTTCTGCATGTGCTGAGACTCGAACCCAGGATTTCTGGCTAGTAGTCCAACGCGCTAACCACAAAGCCACAGCAGCCTAAATTTTTCTAAAACAAGTAAATTAATAGTTGGTAGCCGCCGATACTGGTGGACACAGCTGACAAACTGCTGACATGTTATGGGGGACATTTTGAAAAATTGTATGAAGATGTCAGCAATTTCATAAAGGGAGAGCCAGCAGTATGTCATGGGTGCTTTTATTTCGCCAACTGGGCGGAGAAAAAAGTTAATTCTATTTTAAGTTTTAGAAAGAAAAATTATTTTTTAAAATTCACTTCTCAGTTTACGGTTGAATTCTAATCCATTACTAAGAAAAAAAATAGGGTTTTCAAAAAAAATCTGTCCAAAATTGTAAAAGTTACATGCATTTGAGTAAAAAATGGAGAAATTCAGAATTATCTAGCAAAAACTTTCATTACCAAATAATGAGTTAAAATGGCGATAGAAAAAAAATATATTTAGAATTTTGACCCCATGTGTCATTAAGAGTAAATTAAAATTCTGTTTAATTTTTATTAAAAAATAAAAATTGTTTTATTCGACTTTTAAAATATTATATTTTGAGGATGTTTATTCTGGCTCGAGGTCATTATTTCCTTTACTAATTAAAACCATGATATTCTCATAGCATAATTTTCAAGAATTTTTTTTTTGTTTTAAATTTATTTATGTTGGTAATTTTTGCAAGACTAGTCGACACCTGTTTCGGAATTTGTCAAATTCCATTGTCAAGATTATTTAGCAAAAAATAGAAACGATTTACTACAAAGTAGCAAACGAGTTTAATGACAAATCGTTTGTGCACAAACTAAAGTATTAATATATATTCGACTCTATCCACAATGTGAATTAGAAAGACAAAGAAATTGTATTATACTAGTAAGGCAACGATTGTCAATAACCAAGAAAAATATTTAAAACATTTTTACATATGATAGTCCATTGGACTACAACAATATGTTTTTTGTTTTGATGTGCTGGGCCATTTTTACCCCATGTTGAAACAATCCAATAATTATTTCTCTGTCTCTGAACTAGGGCTGTCAATCCCGAAATCCCGAATCCCGAAATCCCGGGATTTTTGTCATAAAATGAGTCCCGAATCCCGGGATTTTTAAGCTCAAATCCCGGGATTTTTGAAATATTAAAAATGAAGCCCTTTGACCAAAGTTTTCAGGTTTTGGCGAACATTTTCTAAAAAACCGAAACTTTGATCGAAGGGCGCCAAGGGTAAATTTAATCCGATTACCCTCAAATTTGTACTACATAAGTTTTAGGCGTAGGAGAATAAAAATGCTCGTTAAATTGGACTTTTTCGTACAAATTTTGACATAAGGCTCCGTAAAAATCGGCAGTTAGCAGCTAACTTTTCATTAAGTAATCTAAATGTTTTTATTACTTTAAATTTTCTTTAAACTAGTTTTAAAATTATACAGTGCAACAACCAAAATCGGAATGGGATGAAACCAAAAGCAAATTAAAGTTGTCATTTTCCATAACAAAACCCTCAAGGCTTTTTTAGTTCATTGCTAAATATTTAATAATAATAATTACTTGAAAAATGCATAAGTGGCGTATACTTAATTTTTTAATTGCCTTTTAATAACAATCAGAATAATTAGAAATCATTTTTTTTAATAATTTCGTTGTAGCGAAATCGACCCAAAGGTTTTCGTAGGAATCAAGCCCACGACTCCCTGCTTAATAGGCTAGCACGCTACCAACTAAACCACAGTAGCCCCCTTAATATGCACAATAAAATTGAAACATTTTTTTACTTTTATAATCCCAAATCCCGGGATTTTAAAAAACCGATCCCGTTTGACAGCCCTACTCTGAACTCGTACAATAGTTATACCAAGTTTTATAAAAAATCGCAATAAACATTTTTTTAAAGGTGCCGTTTTCTAAAAAAAAACTCTAAATATTCCAAAATTTGACCATTGACCCGAATAAAAACCGGGTTAATATTGTTCCATTTTCCTAAAACGTTTAGGGTTAAAGTTTTACATTGTTTTTAATATTTTATGTCCATTACTTTGTGAAATTTTAAAATATTAACCAAATTTTTTTATATTGAGTAAATTGTGGGCAAAGGCATTTTCCTCGAAATCCGCTGAGTTTAAATCGCTACCCCGCCAAATTATCCGAGGGATATCCCCTAATTTTTTTTTTTTAACTTGGAAAACCCAAAAAAAATATTACACTGAAACATGAATTATAAAAAAATTGTTATTAAAGTAGATAATTTCAATAAATTTAAATAATGGGACTCGAATTCATTAATCAGGTGGTATGACACACGTTAGATGCCTGGGGAAGTTGTAATAACTTGGCGGATTTTCAACCAATTTTAGTTTTTAGTACCTTATTAGAAAGGAATTTTACTCCACATCATAATTCTGTTACCACTTGAATTTATACTTAACTTAAAATACCAAAAAAAATCGAAAAAAGAAAAAAATTCATATATTTCCTTGTAATCAGCGTTTAAAATTTCAGGGCCATGCGAAACGCCTTACCCATGCCAGATCGTTCTTAAATTTTGTGAGACGTATTTTACCGCCAAATGAATATATGTATGGTAAGTTTGGGTTAGTATCTACCAATTTTGTTTTTATTTTTTGGAGCACCATATAAAATAAATCAGAGTCAAAAAATAAAGGAAGCAATTTTAGAAATTTGAAAAAAAAAATAGAAAGAATTGTGATCACATCTTGAATTATAGCTTAAAATTTGCGTAACTAAGAGTAGAGTTTTTACACTTCTTAAAAAAAAATCGAAAGTTTCGGACTTTTTCAAAAAGTCGATTTTAATTTTTAAAAGTTAAAAAATAAGTGATAATTACTTTGAATAATTTTTTCATACTTTTTTTCTAAAACAACATTTAAATACCAACAAAACGTTGTCCAACTTTTTTTAAGATGTCTATATTTTTTACTGGTCAAAATTAATTGAAAATTTCCATTTTTTAATTTTTTTTTGAAAAAACCGCCATTTTGAAAAATTGATTACTCAACACCAACATGGTATGAAAGGCTGAAAATTTAAGTACAAATTGCATTTAGTACATACTAAAATATATTAAAAAAAAATAATCGAAGGTGATCGGGTCTAAAAGTGAGTGATTTGGAATGCCCCATAAAGACCTGTATATTTTTTTTTAGTCGGAAAGAATAAATCTGTTTGCTTTGCTGGTATTATAACCCATAGTTCAAAAATATTAGTACTCTTTTATATGATCATAAATTTTGTTTTACTATTACTGTATTTGTTTGTATTCGTATGTATGTTTTGGTTGCTTGGATGGTTGGCGGGGAAAAAATATACTTTTTTTTAACTCATATTTGTTATTAATGTGTTGCCAGCGATTTAACAGTTCAATAGGGCATTTATTGGGAGACAAGAAGAAAGAGTTATATTTGTGTATGTTTGAATACTTGTATGTATTTCCATGGAACGTTTTTTTTTCACACACATAAAGGTTCTTTCTAGTTTTAGCAGTAGTCGTTTTGTTATAATAGTGTTGGTAGTCGTATATTACAAGGTATCATCCAATTTATATATTTGTATGTAGAGATTTACAATTGTGTTTGTGTGTTAGTTTTTATCTATATCCCTCTATGTGTGAGTGTGTTGTGCAAAAGGGCTTGCCTTTGGTCTTCAATTCATAATTTAATTTAACTTCCATTATAATTCATAACTCTGAATACTCATACCCGGCACCGCCTATAACCATTAGTTTTGTTGTCGGAATATGATTTGCTACACCATACATATTGCTTTGATTTTAAATCATGTTTATTTGACTGTTGTATGTCGTTCTTTTATTAAAATAAATATGATTGTTTAAATATTTGTTGGTCGTCTGAGTTATGGTTACGAACTTGATATTTTTATTTTTTTATGAAAGCCTAACATTGGTATTTTTATTAAAAATATGTTTTGATGATTTACAGTGTTTAAGCTAGTATAAATAAAAATATTTTTGAATAAAGGAAACATTTTTTTTCGAATTTTAATAGATTTATTTTTAAACGTACCAGGGCGTATAAGTGATATTTTAAATTATTTAGTATTAATCATACGCACAGTTGACTTTTGGTACACTATATGGCCAGAGCAAAAGTACCAGCAAAATAATTTGTTTTTGTTTTATATTTTTATAAAGTAACACAACTTTTAAAACCGATGTCTTCCGATCGCAGAATCTGGGACTTTTTCTATTAGAAAAATGTTTTAGAATCTTAGACTTTTTCTATAAGAAAAATGACTCAGAATCTGGGACTTTTTCTATAAGAAAAATGTCTCAGAATCTGAGACTTTTTCTATAAGAAAAATGTCTCAGAATCTGAGACTTTTTCTATAAGAAAAATGTCTCAGAATCTGAGACTTTTTCTATAAGAAAAATGTCTCAGAATCTGAGACTTTTTCTATAAGAAAAATGTCTCAGAATCTGAGACTTTTTCTATAAGAAAAATGTCTCAGAATCTGAGACTTTTTCTATAAGAAAAATGTCTCAGAATCTGAGACTTTTTCTATAAGAAAAATGTCTCAAAATCTGAGACTTTTTCTATAAGAAAAATGTCTCAGAATCTGAGACTTTTTCTATAAGAAAAATGTCCAAGAATCTGAGACTTTTTCTATAAGAAAAATGTCTCAGAATCTGAGACTTTTTCTATAAGAAAAATGTCTCAGAATCTGAGACTTTTTCTATAAGAAAAATGTCTCAGAATCTGAGACTTTTTCTATAAGAAAAATGTCTCAGAATCTGAGACTTTTTCTATAAGAAAAATGTCTCAAAATCTGAGACTTTTTCTATAAGAAAAATGTCTCAGAATCTGAGACTTTTTCTATAAGAAAAATGTCCAAGAATCTGAGACTTTTTCTATAAGAAAAATGTCCAAGAATCTGAGACTTTTTCTATAAGAAAAATGTCTCAGAATCTGAGACTTTTTCTACACTCAAAATAATTTGCAGTAAAAATATTAGTAAGTGATTTGGTACCAAAATCTACTAATAAGTTACTAATTAGTACGGTAGTTTTTTAGTATCTTCAAAGTACTAAAATTAGTAGTTTTTACTGGTTTTGAATAATATTAGTAAAAAATTTTAGTATTGATTACCAACGCCTGCACTAGATCATCTTGAACTAAAAAATTAGTTCATTAGTAAAATTTTTAGTATTGAATACCCACGTTTTTTTTTTTTTGGGTGTATAAGAAAAATGTCTCAGAATCTGAGACTTTTTCTATAAGAAAAATGTCTCAGAATCTGAGACTTTTTCTATAAGAAAAATGTCTCAGAATCTGAGACTTTTTCTATAAGAAAAATGTCTCAGAATCTGAGACTTTTTCTATAAGAAAAATGTCTCAGAATCTG
Source organism: Pegoplata infirma (assembly GCA_963921195.1). Classification (NCBI taxonomy): domain Eukaryota; kingdom Metazoa; phylum Arthropoda; class Insecta; order Diptera; family Anthomyiidae; genus Pegoplata; species Pegoplata infirma. The sequence goes on from OY992536.1 coordinate 189,537,314, forward strand.
AGACTTTTTCTATAAGAAAAATGTCTCAGAATCTGAGACTTTTTCTATAAGAAAAATGTCTCAGAATCTGAGACTTTTTCTATAAGAAAAATGTCTCAGAATCTGAGACTTTTTCTATAAGAAAAATGTCTCAGAATCTGAGACTTTTTCTATAAGAAAAATGTCTCAGATTCTGAGACTTTTTCTATAAGAAAAATGTCTCAGAATCTGAGACTTTTTCTATAAGAAAAATGTCTCAGAATCTGAGACTTTTTCTATAAGAAAAATGTCTCAGAATCTGAGACTTTTTCTATAAGAAAAATGTCTCAGAATCTGAGACTTTTTCTATAAGAAAAATGTCTCAGAATCTGAGACTTTTTCTATAAGAAAAATGTCTCAGAATCTGAGACTTTTTCTATAAGAAAAATGTCTCAGAATCTGAGACTTTTTCTATAAGAAAAATGTCTCAGAATCTGAGACTTTTTCTATAAGAAAAATGTCTCAGAATCTGAGACTTTTTCTATAAGAAAAATGTCTCAGAATCTGAGACTATTTCTATAAGAAAAATGTCTCAGAATCTGAGACTTTTTCTATAAGAAAAATGTCTCAGAATCTGAGACTTTTTCTATAAGAAAAATGTCTCAGAATCTGAGACTTTTTCTATAAGAAAAATGTCTCAGAATCTGAGACTTTTTCTATAAGAAAAATGTCTCAGAATCTGAGACTTTTTCTATAAGAAAAATGTCTCAGAATCTGAGACTTTTTCTATAAGAAAAATGTATCAGAATCTGAGACTTTTTCTATAAGAAAAATGTCTCAGAATCTGAGACTTTTTCTATAAGAAAAATGTCTCAGAATCTGAGACTTTTTCTATAAGAAAAATGTCTCAGAATCTGAGACTTTTTCTATAAGAAAAATGTCTCAGAATTTGAGACTTTTTCTATAAGAAAAATGTCTCACAATCTGAGAATTTTTCTATAAGAAAAATGTCTCATAGTCTAAGATTTTTTCTATAAGAAAAATGTATCAGAATCTGAGACTTTTTTTATAAGCAAAATGTTTCAGAATCTCAAACCTTTTTCTATAAAAAAAGTCTCTGAATCTAAGACTTTTTCTATAATAAAAATGTCTCAGAATCTGAGACTTTTTCTATAAGAAAAATGTCTCAGAATCTGAGACTTTTTCTATAAGAAAAATGTCTCAGAATCTGAGACTTTTTCTATAAGAAAAATGTCTCAGAATCTGAGACTTTTTCTATAAGAAAAATGTCTCAGAATCTGAGACTTTTTCTATAAGAAAAATGTCTCAGAATCTGAGACTTTTTCTATAAGAAAAATGTCTCAGAATCTGAGACTTTTTCTATAAGAAAAATGTCTCAGAATCTGAGACTTTTTCTATAAGAAAAATGTCTCAGAATCTGAGACATTTTCTATAAGAAAAATGTCTCAGAATTTGAGACTTTTTCTATAAGAAAAATGTCTCACAATCTGAGAATTTTTCTATAAGAAAAATGTCTCATAGTCTAAGATTTTTTCTATAAGAAAAATGTATCAGAATCTGAGACTTTTTTTATAAGCAAAATGTTTCAGAATCTCAAACCTTTTTCTATAAAAAAAGTCTCTGAATCTAAGACTTTTTCTATAATAAAAATGTCTCAGAATCTGAGACTTTTTCTATAAGAAAAATGTCTCAGAATCTGAGACTTTTTCTATAAGCAAAATGTTTTATAATCTGAGATTTTTTTATAAGATAAATGTCTTAGAATTTGAAACTTTTTCTATAAGAAAAATGTCTCAGAGTCTGAGACTATTTCTATAAGAAAAATGGGAGTATCGTTAGTGCTGTGTTAAGTTAACTTCATTGTTTCACTTGATCCTTTGCAATATAATTCAACAATTTTCTCAAAATTTCCATTTAAAAACCCACTGTTCATGAAAATACTCACACTCACAAATATACCATACTTTACGTTTGTACATATTTTACAGTTTTTAATAAAAATTTATCAAGTACATACACCGCTTGTTCTACTTTGATTTTGTTGTATGTATTTGCTTACAAAACTTTATTGGTTTATAAATTGGCTTTCATTTGGTATTGTTTACTGTAGATACATGTAGTATGTAGATGAATGGTATGAATTTACACAACAACAATAACAACAACATCAGCAAAAACAACACAACTATGGTACATGTACAATAGGGTGGATCGAAATTGGCTTTTGGGCGAATTTCGTTCCGGCTCACCGACAGATGTGTTGGAATAGACCTAAAAACAATGTGGTTAAATTTTCATGCAGATCGGTGGTCATCTTCCGCTGCCGAAATGACGTTGAAAATCCGCGATTTCTTAAAAAATAGTATTTATTTTAAAAAATTGCCAAAATTACAAAAATCACTTTATCTTCTTTTTTATTTCAGTCAGTCCTTTCAATTCGATCATATTTTCTTAGAAAAAAATTTCAGCTTAATAGGACATTGTTAACCCCTCTAAAACGGTTGCCAAAAATGACCCATACATTTTGCCCTAAACTCAAAACCACCAAATTTAAAAAAAAATTTTTTTTTTGATTTTAAGTTGCACAATCTAAAGATTTTATTGCATTTATTTCAAGTATATATAAGTTCGTTTGACAAAAAATTTTTTTGAAAAAATACGAGATTCTTAAACAGCGCGTATAACGGTCAGTTTCCAGGACATTTTGGGAAAATGGCATTTTTTTATAAAACTCAAAATTTTTAGTTAAAAACTTTTCATTTTACACTAGATTTATTATAAATTATAAAACTTAATATAGAAATGTTGGATTCTAAGAAATACTTTAACCCTAAACAGCTTTGGGCCTTAAATGACCCATGATGAACAAATGCATCTAGAAATAAACCGCTTTTGGCGGGCGACTAACGATTGGGAAGATATTTTTTTAGTTAAAAATGGGAGCGTGAGTAAAGATGGGAGCGTGAGTAATGATGGGAGCGTGAGTGAATTCGACCAACTCACGCTCACGAAAAAAAAAATTTCTCACGCAAGAAATTTTTGAATTTTGCATATATTTTACGCAGGGTTACATGAGTGTCACATTTTAATCTCACTCAAGCTGAATTTTGATGTGTTTAATTTTTCTGTCACCATAAAAAATCATGCAAACTCACGAAATTTTACTCACGTTTAACAGTGCAATTTTAAAAATTATGTTTTTAATGCAAATGAAACAAAAAAAGTTCAAATAGCATTCAAATAGTATTCCCGCTTAAATGCACCCACCCTTAAAGCTTTTTCCGTACCCACCATTAACCATTTATTTATCTTTGACACAAAAAGTAATTCACATTTAAACAAGAATATTGCTGAATAAATTCAATAGAATATTTAGTTACTGCATTCTGGCATTTGAGGGGATAATGCTTTCGGGGTGGGTGCATTTAAACGGAAAATAGTACACAAACTTGTTTACATAAAACATATGGATCACTTTTTTATTTTGCATTAAAAATATAATTTGTACAAATGCACACGTGGCACAAATTTCACGAATCACTCGTAAACGTGAGTGAAATTTCGTGAGTTTGCATGATTTTTTTATGGTGACAGAAAAATAAAACACGTCAAAATATAGTAATGTTGAGTTTTCGTGAGCGTGATTACAGCGTGAACGAGTTTAATTTGTTTCATTTGCGTGATCCTGCGTAAAATGTATGCAAACTTAAAAAATTTCCTGCGTGAAAAATTTTGTTTTCTTCGTGAGCATGAGTTGGTCAAATTCACTCACGCTCTCATCTCTACTCACGCTCCCATCTTTACTCACGCTCCCATTTTTAACTAAACAAATATGTTCCCAATGGTTAGTCGCCCGCCAAAAGCGGTTTATTTCTAGATGCATTTGTTCATCATGGGTCATTTAGGGCCCAAAGCTGTTTTGGGTTAAATAATTTCTTAAAATCCAACATTTCTATATTAAGTTTTATAATTTATAATAAATCTAGTGTAAAATGAAAAGTTTTTAACTAAAAATGTTGAGTTTTAAAAAAAAAGTGAAATTTTCCCAAAATGTCCTGGAAACAGACCTTTACACGCGCTGTTTAAGAATCTCGTATTTTTTCAAAAAATTTTTTTGTTAAACGAACTTATATATACTTGAAATAAATGCAATAAAAACTTTAGATTGTGCAACTTAAAATAAAAAAAAAAAATTTTTTTAAATTTGGTGGTTTTGAGTTTAGGGCAAAATGTATGGGTCATTTTTGGCAACCGTTTTAGAGGGGTTAACAATGTCCTATTAAGCTGAAATTTTTTTCTAAGAAAATGCGATCGAATTGAAAGGACTGACTGAAATAAAAAAGCAGATTAAGTGATTTTTGTAATTTTGGAAATTTTTTTAAAATAAATACTATTTTTTAAGAAATCGCGGATTTTCAACGTCATTTCGGCAGCGGAAGATGACCACCGATCTGCATGAAAATTTAACCACATTGTTTTTAGGTCTATTCCAACACATCTGTCGGTGAGCCGGAACGAAATTCACCCAAAAGCCAAATTCGATCCACCCTAATGTACAAGATGGACGGATTGGATTGTAAATTTAAACCAAACAAAAAAAACAAGAACCCAACTCAACCCACCTTTTTGTTGTTTATCTTTTACTAACCTTGTTTATTGTGCTAGTACGTGGGACAGTTAGCAGTTTTAGAGAAGGTATACCATATAGTTTACCATTAAAAATCCTCTCAAAGGCACATCGGAGACATGCAATTGCAGTTTTCAAAAAAATCTATAACTAAATTGAGAGTTTCTTAAAAAGAGTTTCATAAAATGTCTCAGAATCTGAGACTTTTTCTATAGAAAAAACTTCTCAGAATCTTGGTCTTCATCTATCTCAGAATTTTATATGTTTTCCTTAGAAAAACTATCTTCGATTTTAAGACTTTTCTATTAAAAAAAAACATCACAGAATCTGTTATTTTTGTTAGGAAAAATGTTTCAGAATCTTATAATTTTTCTATAGAAAAAATTTCATAGAATCTGATACTTTTTTTTAATAGGAAAGGTGTCTCAGAATCTGAGACTTTTTCTATAGAAAAATTGTCTCAGAATTTGAGACATTTGAATATAAAAACTGTATCAGAATCTGAGACTTTTCTATAGAAAAAATGTCTTAGAATCTGAAAAATTTTTCTATACAAAAAACTTTTTCAGAATCTGCTAATTTTTTTTAGAAAACATTTTTCAGAACTTAGGACTTTTACATTCTGAGACTTTTTCTATATATAAAATGTTCCAAATTCCGAGACTTTCTATAGAAAACTGCCTTAGAATTTGAGACTTTTTCTTTTGAATAAATGTCGCAGAACCTGAGGCTTTTTCTACGGAAAAGCTGATACTTTTTCTATAGAAAAATGCATCAGAAACTGAGAATTTATCTATAGAAAAATTAAATCCTGAAGCTTTCTAAAGAAAATATTTCTCAGAATCTGAGACTTTTTCTATAAAAAATTTCTCAGAATCTGAGACTTTTGCTATAGAAAAAATTTCTCAGAATCTGACACTTTATCTATAAAAAAAAATTCTCAGAATCTGAGACTTTTTCTATGGGAAAAATGTAGCGAGAAGGAAACAAGTAAGAAAATTATGGTCGGTCAAGTCCAACCATATGATACCCTATGAAAATGTTTTCCGGAAAATGGGTCCCAATTAAAAACACAGATATGGTACGATATATGTACCTCATATTGGATCTTAAAATATTGTAAAAACACACACAAACGAAATATGATTGTTGCGAATAGAGCGATTTATTTATTTGTTACGAATAGAACGATTTAACTACACCATTTCCAATTGAGTTTCGAAATTTTCCAAATGTATTTTAAAATTGTCCAACCGTATTTTAAAATTGTCCAAATATATTTTTAAATTGTTCAAATATATTTTAAAAAAATAACAATAAATAAATAAAAAAATAATTATGGGAGTTCCCAAAAAATAAAACACGATTCAGTCCAAAAAAAAAAGAGCTGGACTCCTGAAAACTGGCACGAATGTGTCTCATGGTCATAGGCCGGTTAAATTCGGATATGGGTAAAATCGGACCAGGGGCAAAAAAGTTCCCCCATTAAAGAACTAAAAAAACGACCATTTTTACACCTTTTTTTGCATTTTTGTTAAACAAATGAAACCTTTTTATATCAGAAAAGTTCAAAGTCCTGCACTTAGACCCCGGGGGCTACAAAATTTAGTTTTTTTCGGCCCGCCCCCTTTTGTGGGCGTGGATTTAAAAAAAATCATAAGAATTATGAGAAAATGGTTTTACTAAAGTTAAAAAAGCATTTTTGAGAAAGATTATTCTAGCTCAAGGTCATATTTCTCTTACTAATCGTTACGATGATATTTTCAAAGTAACAATTTTCAAGAAACTTTTTATAAAGTTGTTTGTTTTAAATTGATTGATTTGGTCATTTTGCAATTTGAGCTAGAATAATCTTTCTCAAAAATAGAATTTTAAAGGTCGAATAATAATTAATTTTTATTAATTTAAAAATTAAAACAGAATTTAAACAAAAGGATAGCACGCCTCACTTCTGTTCATATTATGAATGAGAAGGAATACAACAAAAGCAGTGAACATCTTACTCGCGTAAGAAATTTACTGTCTGTATGTATATACTAGCCTGTAATACAAGCTGTATATATGAAGGTATGTTTGAATTAAATAGTGGTGGTTTGGTTTTGACTTTTCGTTTGAAATTTAGAGCTGTATTATGTTGTGTATTTAGTACATTTCTCGTTATGACTATTTACATACAAATATAAGTCTTTATGTTTTGCCACAAACGATTGTCAATTTGCTAAATACTCTTGATAATGGAATTTGACGAATTCCGAAACACGTGTCGAGTAAGTCTTGCAAAATGACCAAACCAATCAATTTAAAACAAACAACTTTATAAAAAGTTTCTTGAAAATTGTTACTTTGACAATATCATCGTAACGATTAGTAAAAGAAATATGACCTTGAGCTAGAATAATCTTTCTCAAAAATAGAATTTTAAAGGTCGAATAATAAATAATTTTTATTAATTTAAAAATTAAAACAGAAGTTAAAAAAGCATAATAAATAAATTAGTAAATATTTATCGCGATGGGGACGGTATCCTCCACCACCCCCATACAGAGCCCCCACAAAAAATGGCTCTGATTTTTTTTTATATATATTTTTTAACATGTTGGAGGGTATCAAAGATTCGGCACAGCCGAACTTAACACTCTCACTTGTTTAAATTAAATTGTAAATTTACAACTTTTAACACGCAATAAAACTTGTAAGGGATTTTTGTGGCTTTACTCGATTTTTTGCTACCTGCCACTTTACGAGAATTCCTAGTAAAAATTTATATATTTTTTTTTTTACAAGCTTTTTTATCAATAAAATTGTAAATTTACAACTTTTTTGATGCGATAGAACTTACAAGGAATACTCGTGATTCTAATAGATTTTTTTTTCTGTTATATTACCTTAAAAATTTGAAAATTTAGGAAAAAATTGTAAAATTACAAAAAAACATTAAATTTCGATCGATCAAAACAAATTTTTTTTTTTGTTAAAAACAGTGAAAACTCTCAAATATTTATAAAATGGGATTACGAGACATTTAGTAATTTGAAAAGTATTTTTTCTGAGTGTAAAAAGAAAAAGTAATGAAAATATAATTTCCCTGCAAACAATAGGGCAATATATCGCAGAAAAGATATTGCGGCGATACGAAAATTTATCATTTCAATAAAAAATCAAAGTATTATTTTTATTATATCGCCGTTTTCTCATACGAACGATATTTTGGCGATAAACAAAATACTGAACATCCCGAGTAAAAATTTTGATATTGCACTATATCTATTTAGATCTGGATCAATATATAATCAGATCTTATTAGATCCGGAAATTGACCCGATCTAATCATATCAGTTCTGATAGTATATAATCAATTTAGATCTCGTTGGATCCGACATTTGTCCCATCTATATTCTGATCTAATTGGATCTGAATTTATCGGAATTGATATTGTTGTAGGGTCGAACCAGAATCAAATGCGTAGCGCAAGACGTAAAAAAAAAACAAAAACAAACACATCAAATTTGAAATTTTTACGTCCGTTTGATTTAGGTAACTCACATTTGAATATTAGAAACGAAAAATTATTGGGCGTTACGCCTTACGCGACGTAATTTGATTCAGGTTGGACGCGTATATAGCAAAAATCTTAATTTTTGCAAAACGTCTGTTGTTAAGAACAAATAATAGACACATTTTAATTTAAGATGGTATTATTTTTAATGTTATTTATTTAACATATAATATAATAAAAAAAGATTTAAAAGAAAGATAACTGCTCGACGTTGAACAAATCTTAAGGCTCATTTTGTCTTGATGTAATCTGATTTAAATGAATGAGGAAAATACTGAGTATTGCCTTATTTCAGTGGGTATATACCAGCTTTTTTTTAGCTTTTTAAGTAACGTTATCAAGGTGTTTTTATTTGAATTTCGATTATTTCAAAATTATTGGTTAAATTATCGAAAATCCCTGATAATGTTGCTTGAAAAGTTCAACAGAAAAGCAGGTATCATACTTACTTTTATACTGGTACCTACAGTGAGTATACTTGCCAGTTACAATGGTGTTATACTCTCTATAGTTACCCAAAATCTTGAATTTATCAGTACTAAATAAGACTTTAAATTTGTACAATCACGCGTTAAATATATATAAATACATATCGTTGCTGCGCCTAAAAATGGAGTCATGTGTTATAAAATGTTTTCTAAGAGTCCCTCGTTGGTCCTTTCGCAGTACTTTTTAGAAGTCAACTTTTAATTAACATGAAGTTTGTAATATTGGTGTAATATTAACGTGAATTTTTTTTTTTTCAAAAAGAACCGAGAAGAAACCAAATTTGGCTGTTTCGTAGGCCTCTTCAAAAATGTTTTTTTACACATGACCCCATTTTTCGGGGCAGCGACGATATGCGAAATGTAAATACAAAATCCGTAGATAAAAAACAACACTTAAAACCAAGTAAATTTTTCACTTTAAACCAATTTAATTTGGAATAAACGAATCCTTTTGATATTTCTTGATTTGAGGGAAAACTGCATTGGCTCAATCAATGTTGTTTCTCCAATTCTGTCCCAATTATATATTTGAAAAAAAATCTGCAAATTAGAACAAATCGTTATTAGTTTTAATTCAAAACTTTCGCGGTCGTTACAAAAATACTTAAAACAACGATTTTCCCATATTTAAATATATAAATAATTAAAATGTTATGTTTTTCCAAAATTCATGTAGAAAATTTTTTATGTAAAATATTATTTTTTTTATTTGACAGAAAATTCGATTTTGTTTTTCTTTATTTTGTATCAGCATATTTTATTATACCCTCCACTCTAGTGATAGAGGGTATATATAAGTTTGTCATTCCGTTTGTAACACCTCGAAATATTGGTCTAGGACCCCATAAAGTATATATATTCATGATCCTCGATCGATTTTAAGACGATCTAGCGATGTCCGTCCGTCCGTCCGTCCGTCCGTCTGTCTGTCTGTCTGTCTGTCTGTCTGTCTGTCTGTCTGTCTGTCTGTCTGTCTGTCTGTCTGTCTGTCTGTCTGTCTGTCTGTCTGTCTGTCTGTCTGTCTGTCTGTCTGTCTGTCTGTCTGTCTGTCTGTCTGTCTGTCTGTCTGTCTGTCTGTCTGTCTGTCTGTCTGTCTGTCTGTCTGTCTGTCTGTCTGTCTGTCTGTCTGTCTGTCTGTCTGTCTGTCTGTCTGTCTGTCTGTCTGTCTGTCTGTCTGTCTGTCTGTCTGTCTGTCTGTCTGTCTGTCTGTCTGTCTGTCTGTCTGTCTGTCTGTCTGTCTGTCTGTCTGTCTGTCTGTCTGTCTGTCTGTCTGTCTGTCTGTCTGTCTGTCTGTCTGTCTGTCTGTCTGTCTGTCTGTCTGTCTGTCTGTCTGTCTGTCTGTCTGTCTGTCTGTCTGTCTGTCTGTCTGTCTGTCTGTCTGTCTGTCTGTCTGTCTGTCTGTCTGTCTGTCTGTCTGTCTGTCTGTCTGTCTGTCTGTCTGTCTGTCTGTCTGTCTGTCTGTCTGTCTGTCTGTCTGTCTGTCTGTCTGTCTGTCTGTCTGTCTGTCTGTCTGTCTGTCTGTCTGTCTGTCTGTCTGTCTGTCTGTCTGTCTGTCTGTCTGTCTGTCTGTCTGTCTGTCTGTCTGTCTGTCTGTCTGTCTGTCTGTCTGTCTGTCTGTCTGTCTGTCTGTCTGTCTGTCTGTCTGTCTGTCTGTCTGTCTGTCTGTCTGTCTGTCTGTCTGTCTGTCTGTCTGTCTGTCTGTCTGTCTGTCTGTCTGTCTGTCTGTCTGTCTGTCTGTCTGTCTGTCTGTCTGTCTGTCTGTCTGTCTGTCTGTCTGTCTGTCTGTCTGTCTGTCTGTCTGTCTGTCTGTCTGTCTGTCTGTCTGTCTGTCTGTCTGTCTGTCTGTCTGTCTGTCTGTCTGTCTGTCTGTCTGTCTGTCTGTCTGTCTGTCTGTCTGTCTGTCTGTCTGTCTGTCTGTCTGTCTGTCTGTCTGTCTGTCTGTCTGTCTGTCTGTCTGTCTGTCTGTCTGTCTGTCTGTCTGTCTGTCTGTCTGTCTGTCTGTCTGTCTGTCTGTCTGTCTGTCTGTCTGTCTGTCTGTCTGTCTGTCTGTCTGTCTGTCTGTCTGTCTGTCTGTCTGTCTGTCTGTCTGTCTGTCTGTCTGTCTGTCTGTCTGTCTGTCTGTCTGTCTGTCTGTCTGTCTGTCTGTCTGTCTGTCTGTCTGTCTGTCTGTCTGTCTGTCTGTCTGTCTGTCTGTCTGTCTGTCTGTCTGTCTGTCTGTCTGTCTGTCTGTCTGTCTGTCTGTCTGTCTGTCTGTCTGTCTGTCTGTCTGTCTGTCTGTCTGTCTGTCTGTCTGTCTGTCTGTCTGTCTGTCTGTCTGTCTGTCTGTCTGTCTGTCTGTCTGTCTGTCTGTCTGTCTGTCTGTCTGTCTGTCTGTCTGTCTGTCTGTCTGTCTGTCTGTCTGTCTGTCTGTCTGTCTGTCTGTCTGTCTGTCTGTCTGTCTGTCTGTCTGTCTGTCTGTCTGTCTGTCTGTCTGTCTGTCTGTCTGTCTGTCTGTCTGTCTGTCTGTCTGTCTGTCTGTCTGTCTGTCTGTCTGTCTGTCTGTCTGTCTGTCTGTCTGTCTGTCTGTCTGTCTGTCTGTCTGTCTGTCTGTCTGTCTGTCTGTCTGTCTGTCTGTCTGTCTGTCTGTCTGTCTGTCTGTCTGTCTGTCTGTCTGTCTGTCTGTCTGTCTGTCTGTCTGTCTGTCTGTCTGTCTGTCTGTCTGTCTGTCTGTCTGTCTGTCTGTCTGTCTGTCTGTCTGTCTGTCTGTCTGTCTGTCTGTCTGTCTGTCTGTCTGTCTGTCTGTCTGTCTGTCTGTCTGTCTGTCTGTCTGTCTGTCTGTCTGTCTGTCTGTCTGTCTGTCTGTCTGTCTGTCTGTCTGTCTGTCTGTCTGTCTGTCTGTCTGTCTGTCTGTCTGTCTGTCTGTCTGTCTGTCTGTCTGTCTGTCTGTCTGTCTGTCTGTCTGTCTGTCTGTCTGTCTGTCTGTCTGTCTGTCTGTCTGTCTGTCTGTCTGTCTGTCTGTCTGTCTGTCTGTCTGTCTGTCTGTCTGTCTGTCTGTCTGTCTGTCTGTCTGTCTGTCTGTCTGTCTGTCTGTCTGTCTGTCTGTCTGTCTGTCTGTCTGTCTGTCTGTCTGTCTGTCTGTCTGTCTGTCTGTCTGTCTGTCTGTCTGTCTGTCTGTCTGTCTGTCTGTCTGTCTGTCTGTCTGTCTGTCTGTCTGTCTGTCTGTCTGTCTGTCTGTCTGTCTGTCTGTCTGTCTGTCTGTCTGTCTGTCTGTCTGTCTGTCTGTCTGTCTGTCTGTCTGTCTGTCTGTCTGTCTGTCTGTCTGTCTGTCTGTCTGTCTGTCTGTCTGTCTGTCTGTCTGTCTGTCTGTCTGTCTGTCTGTCTGTCTGTCTGTCTGTCTGTCTGTCTGTCTGTCTGTCTGTCTGTCTGTCTGTCTGTCTGTCTGTCTGTCTGTCTGTCTGTCTGTCTGTCTGTCTGTCTGTCTGTCTGTCTGTCTGTCTGTCTGTCTGTCTGTCTGTCTGTCTGTCTGTCTGTCTGTCTGTCTGTCTGTCTGTCTGTCTGTCTGTCTGTCTGTCTGTCTGTCTGTCTGTCTGTCTGTCTGTCTGTCTGTCTGTCTGTCTGTCTGTCTGTCTGTCTGTCTGTCTGTCTGTCTGTCTGTCTGTCTGTCTGTCTGTCTGTCTGTCTGTCTGTCTGTCTGTCTGTCTGTCTGTCTGTCTGTCTGTCTGTCTGTCTGTCTGTCTGTCTGTCTGTCTGTCTGTCTGTCTGTCTGTCTGTCTGTCTGTCTGTCTGTCTGTCTGTCTGTCTGTCTGTCTGTCTGTCTGTCTGTCTGTCTGTCTGTCTGTCTGTCTGTCTGTCTGTCTGTCTGTCTGTCTGTCTGTCTGTCTGTCTGTCTGTCTGTCTGTCTGTCTTTTTTTTTTTTTTTTTTTTTTTTTATAACGAAAGGTGTTTCTGAACCCATCATGGGCCATAATAGCCGGCTATTACTACTGTGAGACTCCTACTCACTAAACATTTTCACCCTCTCACTTCAACACTCTCCCCGCGGGACTGTCGTGAGGTATTACGTCGCGGGGCGGTATTAGCTATCTAAGCTACAACTCCAGTTGCTTCCAGCAATCTTCTTTGCAATTTGCGTTCATCTTCTTCTTCTCTTAACTTTTTGTGTATCAAGGTTGTGAGGTTGCAAACTAACTTCCACTTCTCTTCATTTAGTAGCATTTTGTCAACAATATTCTCGGGAGTTAAATCACCAAGTTTAGCTGTTACTTTATTTCTATCCTCCGTAAATCTGGGGCATGTAAACAATACATGATGTGCATCTTCTTCCACCTCTGGGCACGTTGGACACATTGGTGAATCATCTAATTTAAACCTATATAGGTAACTTCTAAACCCTCCGTGGCCAGTTAGAAACTGAGTTAGCTGGTAGTCAACTTCGCCATGTCTCCTAAGGAACCATTTTTTTACATTTGGTATTAGACGAAACGTCCATCTTCCATTCACGTTTTCTTCCCACCTGCGCTGCCAGTGCCTCAGGGAGGTCTCTCTTTGGAGTTTAAAAACTACTGACCTTTGGTCATATGGATTTTCTATCCGCGATTCATACAATCTTCTCGATTCATCTGCTAGAATATCAATTGGGATCATTCCAGCTATTATACAGGCTGCTGCTTCTGATGTTGTACGATATGCACAGCAAACTCGAAGAGCGCTCAATCTATATACAGATGTGATCATCCGTTTACTTTCCGCACTGAGGAAGCTCGACCACACCGGAGCTGCATACAAAATCGTGGAGCTCACTATTCTAGCAATCATCCGCCTTTTGTTTTGTCTAGGTCCTCCTACGTTCGGCATCATTCTTGCTAGTGCTGTGCCTACTTTTGCTGCATTGTCTCTGACATACTCCATGTGTTTTTTGAATTTTAGTCTCGAGTCTATAACTACTCCTAGGTACTTCAAATCGCTTTTCGATGTAATTTCGTGTTGTCCAATGTTTATTTTAAAATATTCTCTTTTTCTACGTTTACTGATCAATACGGATTCAGTTTTGTGATCCGCTAGCTGCAGTCCTGCGCTATTCAGCCACGATTTTATTTCCCTTATCGTCTCGTTTGCATAGATTTCTATTTCCTCGATGTGTCTTGCGGTAATAACCACTGCGATATCATCGCCGAAGCCAATGATACTTGCCTCCTCTGGTATTTTAAGGGTTAGGACCTCATTATACATGATGTTCCAAAGCAGTGGACCGATCACTGAGCCCTGTGGAACTCCTGCTGTAACGTCGTACGTAACCTGACCGCTATCGGTTTCATAACGTAGTTTCCTGTCCGCAAAATAGCTTGATATAATGCTTGTAAGGTATGCTGGCACCTCCAGTCTTATTAACGTATCCATTATACGTTTCCAATTTGCCGAGTTAAATGCGTTCTTCACATCCAGTGTAATTACAGCACAATATTGAGTTTTAGAACCCTTTTCCTCGATTGCAGTTTTTGCCTTTTCTGTTAGCATGCGTATTGCGTCTATTGTCGACCTTGCTTTGCGGAACCCAAACTGGCGTTCCGATAGGCCGCCATTTTCCTCCACAGCTGGTTGCAGTCTGTTATATATTAGCCTCTCCAAGATTTTCCCCATTGTGTCCAGCAGGCAAATCGGTCGGTATGACGATGGATCTCCTAGGCGTTTATCGGGCTTCGGAAGAAGGACTAACTTCTGAACTTTCCAAGGTTTTGGAAATGTACATTCAGATAGACATTGGTTGAACACTTGTACGAACATACTTGGTTTGTTTTGTATTACCACCTTTAAAGCCCTATTAGGTATAACATCTGGGCCTGGAGCTTTATTGTCCCCGATATTTTTTAACGTCTCCAAAAGTTCCTCTGTGGTTACCAACGGTATATCAGATATTTCCGGCACTACAATATGAACGTTTTCACGGGCCAATTGGTGTGGAAATAACGTTGTAACTATCTTGTCCAGCAGTACTGGGCACGTTAGTTGCGGTGACCTCTTACTTCTCAGCCGGGAGGTAACAACCCTGTATGCTGTACCCCAAGGATTTGATTCTGCTTCCATGCATATTTGCTTAAAACATACTTGTTTACTCTTCTTGATAGCGTGTTGGAATTCATGTCTAGCTCTTTTGTACTCCATCTGTCTTTCTTCAAAATCCGGCCTTCCCCTACCACGTTGGCAACGCCGTCTCGCTTTTAGACAGGTACTCCTTAGAGTGTTTATCTCACTGGTCCACCAATAATTTGAAGGTCTGGATTGTGTCAACCGACGACGTGGCATTGATGCATTACATGCTGCTTTTAGATCTGTAGCTATTTCCTCCGCCATTTCTTCTGATGTACCTTGCATGACATGATCCTGAAATGCCTCTAAAAGGCATGCCTCGTCAAGTCTTTTTGCAGCCCATCCAATTGACGTTGCCTTCTTCCGGCTTTCCGCGTTACCAATTTCACCTTCGCGACAAATTGTGAAAATAAGTGCCTGGTGATCACTATGTGTGTACTGTTCGCTGACACTCCAGCTCTGTTTTCGCCTTATCAAGGAACTGCTCATAAAAGTGAGGTCAATTATCGAACCTGTACCTCTGGCTCTAAACGTGAGTGCATCACCCTCGTTTGCCAACACCAAGTCACAGTTCGAGAAAACTTCAAGCAAAGCTTTTCCCCTCGCATCTGACTTTTTACTTCCCCATTCGACGGCCCATGCGTTAAAGTCACCAGCCACTATACATGGACTGTGTTCTACCACGTCTCTGACCAAAACATCCAGAAAGTGTCTAAATTCGTCAATTGTCATGCTAGGTGGAGCGTAACAACTATAGACATAAACCCCTCCAATTTTAGCTCTCACAAACCTTTCCTCAGAATAATTTGCCAGCTCCTCAATAGCACTATTTCCACATGCCCATATTGCAACCTTTCCTATGCGGTCTGTTGCCCATACACTTTTGTCCAAGTTTTTATATTGGTCACAAATAATAGCGACTTCTATACCAGTCTCACAGACTGTCTGAGAGAGTAGGTCCTGTGCCGCTTGACAGTGGTTGACATTTAACTGCAAAAATTTCATCTTCTTAGGTTACAAAGTGCCCTTCGAAATGCGGGACACTTCGCGCTGCCAGCCGCGTGTTTAAGGTCCACGTTTTCACCGCCCTTGCATAAAAAGCATTCTGGAGTTTCGATGCAATCCTTCGCAATGTGGCCAGTCTTTCCACATCTTCTACACATTTTAGATCTATCATGCGTGCTGGTGCACTCATGTGCCCTGTGACCAAAATCCAAACATTTAAAGCATCTTGTAAGCATCCTTCGCTGACGAAGACGACAAACGACCCATCCAATTTTAACCTTTCCGGCTTCAAGTGCTCTGTTGGCTGCATCTATTGGTAAACTAATCACCTGCCTAAAAACCTAAAAACCTGCGTTCCACCGAATCCTTTTCTCAGGCTTTTTACTGCCGACTCGGATATATCATCTACTTGCAGCTCCTGGATTAATGCGAGGTATATGTCCTCCTTAGTAGTGATCTCATCAATATCTCTACACTCTATCAACACTTCCTGCCTTCTGGTTTTTATATCGGCTTTCTCTCCAATTGATTTTTCCACCTCGCTTTGAAACTTTTGAACAGTGCACTGGTCACTTTTCTTTATCTCAAGCAAAAGATCTCCTTTTTGCGTTCTTCTTATTCGCGAAACGCTCTCGCCAAGATCCTTTAACTCCGGATCTGTTTTTATTTGCCTCAGAATATCGGCGTAAGATGCACCATCTTTTGCTGAAATAATCATGGCATCAAGGCGGCTGCTTTTTCTTAAACGTTGCCTCTTCTTCCCTTGCACTTTTTTCCAAGCACTTTTTTCCTCAATTTCTGGGTTTGTGTCCTTTTTTTCTTCCTGTTTGTTTTCAGTCCTCTTTACCTCATGACTTTTAACCGCATTCTTTTTCTTGGAAGGTAGACCTTTCCTTCTCTTAGGAGTATCATTTTTAGGGGATTCGCCAGCTAGTTCCCTACTCCTTTTGCCTTCCTTTACAGTTGGCACATTCTTTGGCGTTGTTTGTGTCGCCTGCTCTTCTTTACTTTGGTTTTTTACCGAACTTCTACTAATTTCATCGCGTGCTTTATTATAAGTCGCTCTGATTGAACGCACCTTATCCTTAATTGCATGATGGATGTTGTTTCTGGTCTTCATATAATCCATCAGATCCACAATTAGATTACCAAGATGCGAAAACGCGTCGATACGATTTATTGCGGGTGAGTCGTTGGAAGCCATTTCGGTATCCATTTTCTCCACTGGGCCATTTAATGGCGTATCTTCGAGTACTAAACCTCCTTCACTAGCACCCTCATTATTTTTATTATTTATGTTTATATTTTCAGCATTTTTGATTTCGTTTGTATCCATTCAAATGGGTCCCATCTCAGAGCCGCTATCTACGTTTTTTGTACAGTCACGTAAGATCCCATGGTTATCTATACATGCAGATATAACCAGACGATTATCTCCGCATACAGGGAGGCCATGCAAGGGTTGACGTGGACACCTTATGAGTATTCCACGTTCAGTGCCAGATCCGTGCAAAACGGGCGGTTCATCCGAATCCTATACAATGCCAACTTAATGGTCAAAACTTCGAACGTACTCCGAGGCTTGCCAGGTTTTAACGGGACGGAGGCAGCAGTGGCATTTGCCTGGAAGCCATTTCTTCAGATTTTCACTCTGAGTACTCAGGTTCCAGAATACCACTGCCGTCAGCACAGGGGTCGTCAATTCACATTCGTTGTTCCAGAAATGCCATAATTAAGGCCGTGCTGGGATTGACCTTAATGCCTTTCGGCGGGGATTTTAAACTTCTTGGGATATGCCAGTCCATAAACTTTGCTCCAGGAATACCATAATTAAGACCGTGCTGGATTTGATCTTAATGCCTTACGGCGGAAAAACTACACCATCACCTGTTAGCGGGTTACCACTTTTAGACGATTCCTCATCGACGGGACGTGGGGGAAACCACGGAGACGTCACTCTCCCAACTACTCCTCTCTTGAGGGTACCCCTGTGGTTGAATGCCTATTTAAGGGCGACATCCACTCGCCCTGACGCAGATCTTCTCTGAGCTCTTGTACCTATTTTTGATACGCTCTCCATACCTGCGACAACTCGAGGTCCGCGGGGTCGTCACTCCCGTTATCCTGTAATAAGGATACCTCTGTCTGTCTGTCTGTCTGTCTGTCTGTCTGTCTGTCTGTCTGTCTGTCTGTCTGTCTGTCTGTCTGTCTGTCTGTCTGTCTGTCTGTCTGTCTGTCTGTCTGTCTGTCTGTCTGTCTGTCTGTCTGTCTGTCTGTCTGTCTGTCTGTCTGTCTGTCTGTCTGTCTGTCTGTCTGTCTGTCTGTCTGTCTGTCTGTCTGTCTGTCTGTCTGTCTGTCTGTCTGTCTGTCTGTCTGTCTGTCTGTCTGTCTGTCTGTCTGTCTGTCTGTCTGTCTGTCTGTCTGTCTGTCTGTCTGTCTGTCTGTCTGTCTGTCTGTCTGTCTGTCTGTCTGTCTGTCTGTCTGTCTGTCTGTCTGTCTGTCTGTCTGTCTGTCTGTCTGTCTGTCTGTCTGTCTGTCTGTCTGTCTGTCTGTCTGTCTGTCTGTCTGTCTGTCTGTCTGTCTGTCTGTCTGTCTGTCTGTCTGTCTGTCTGTCTGTCTGTCTGTCTGTCTGTCTGTCTGTCTGTCTGTCTGTCTGTCTGTCTGTCTGTCTGTCTGTCTGTCTGTCTGTCTGTCTGTCTGTCTGTCTGTCTGTCTGTCTGTCTGTCTGTCTGTCTGTCTGTCTGTCTGTCTGTCTGTCTGTCTGTCTGTCTGTCTGTCTGTCTGTCTGTCTGTCTGTCTGTCTGTCTGTCTGTCTGTCTGTCTGTCTGTCTGTCTGTCTGTCTGTCTGTCTGTCTGTCTGTCTGTCTGTCTGTCTGTCTGTCTGTCTGTCTGTCTGTCTGTCTGTCTGTCTGTCTGTCTGTCTGTCTGTCTGTCTGTCTGTCTGTCTGTCTGTCTGTCTGTCTGTCTGTCTGTCTGTCTGTCTGTCTGTCTGTCTGTCTGTCTGTCTGTCTGTCTGTCTGTCTGTCTGTCTGTCTGTCTGTCTGTCTGTCTGTCTGTCTGTCTGTCTGTCTGTCTGTCTGTCTGTCTGTCTGTCTGTCTGTCTGTCTGTCTGTCTGTCTGTCTGTCTGTCTGTCTGTCTGTCTGTCTGTCTGTCTGTCTGTCTGTCTGTCTGTCTGTCTGTCTGTCTGTCTGTCTGTCTGTCTGTCTGTCTGTCTGTCTGTCTGTCTGTCTGTCTGTCTGTCTGTCTGTCTGTCTGTCTGTCTGTCTGTCTGTCTGTCTGTCTGTCTGTCTGTCTGTCTGTCTGTCTGTCTGTCTGTCTGTCTGTCTGTCTGTCTGTCTGTCTGTCTGTCTGTCTGTCTGTCTGTCTGTCTGTCTGTCTGTCTGTCTGTCTGTCTGTCTGTCTGTCTGTCTGTCTGTCTGTCTGTCTGTCTGTCTGTCTGTCTGTCTGTCTGTCTGTCTGTCTGTCTGTCTGTCTGTCTGTCTGTCTGTCTGTCTGTCTGTCTGTCTGTCTGTCTGTCTGTCTGTCTGTCTGTCTGTCTGTCTGTCTGTCTGTCTGTCTGTCTGTCTGTCTGTCTGTCTGTCTGTCTGTCTGTCTGTCTGTCTGTCTGTCTGTCTGTCTGTCTGTCTGTCTGTCTGTCTGTCTGTCTGTCTGTCTGTCTGTCTGTCTGTCTGTCTGTCTGTCTGTCTGTCTGTCTGTCTGTCTGTCTGTCTGTCTGTCTGTCTGTCTGTCTGTCTGTCTGTCTGTCTGTCTGTCTGTCTGTCTGTCTGTCTGTCTGTCTGTCTGTCTGTCTGTCTGTCTGTCTGTCTGTCTGTCTGTCTGTCTGTCTGTCTGTCTGTCTGTCTGTCTGTCTGTCTGTCTGTCTGTCTGTCTGTCTGTCTGTCTGTCTGTCTGTCTGTCTGTCTGTCTGTCTGTCTGTCTGTCTGTCTGTCTGTCTGTCTGTCTGTCTGTCTGTCTGTCTGTCTGTCTGTCTGTCTGTCTGTCTGTCTGTCTGTCTGTCTGTCTGTCTGTCTGTCTGTCTGTCTGTCTGTCTGTCTGTCTGTCTGTCTGTCTGTCTGTCTGTCTGTCTGTCTGTCTGTCTGTCTGTCTGTCTGTCTGTCTGTCTGTCTGTCTGTCTGTCTGTCTGTCTGTCTGTCTGTCTGTCTGTCTGTCTGTCTGTCTGTCTGTCTGTCTGTCTGTCTGTCTGTCTGTCTGTCTGTCTGTCTGTCTGTCTGTCTGTCTGTCTGTCTGTCTGTCTGTCTGTCTGTCTGTCTGTCTGTCTGTCTGTCTGTCTGTCTGTCTGTCTGTCTGTCTGTCTGTCTGTCTGTCTGTCTGTCTGTCTGTCTGTCTGTCTGTCTGTCTGTCTGTCTGTCTGTCTGTCTGTCTGTCTGTCTGTCTGTCTGTCTGTCTGTCTGTCTGTCTGTCTGTCTGTCTGTCTGTCTGTCTGTCTGTCTGTCTGTCTGTCTGTCTGTCTGTCTGTCTGTCTGTCTGTCTGTCTGTCTGTCTGTCTGTCTGTCTGTCTGTCTGTCTGTCTGTCTGTCTGTCTGTCTGTCTGTCTGTCTGTCTGTCTGTCTGTCTGTCTGTCTGTCTGTCTGTCTGTCTGTCTGTCTGTCTGTCTGTCTGTCTGTCTGTCTGTCTGTCTGTCTGTCTGTCTGTCTGTCTGTCTGTCTGTCTGTCTGTCTGTCTGTCTGTCTGTCTGTCTGTCTGTCTGTCTGTCTGTCTGTCTGTCTGTCTGTCTGTCTGTCTGTCTGTCTGTCTGTCTGTCTGTCTGTCTGTCTGTCTGTCTGTCTGTCTGTCTGTCTGTCTGTCTGTCTGTCTGTCTGTCTGTCTGTCTGTCTGTCTGTCTGTCTGTCTGTCTGTCTGTCTGTCTGTCTGTCTGTCTGTCTGTCTGTCTGTCTGTCTGTCTGTCTGTCTGTCTGTCTGTCTGTCTGTCTGTCTGTCTGTCTGTCTGTCTGTCTGTCTGTCTGTCTGTCTGTCTGTCTGTCTGTCTGTCTGTCTGTCTGTCTGTCTGTCTGTCTGTCTGTCTGTCTGTCTGTCTGTCTGTCTGTCTGTCTGTCTGTCTGTCTGTCTGTCTGTCTGTCTGTCTGTCTGTCTGTCTGTCTGTCTGTCTGTCTGTCTGTCTGTCTGTCTGTCTGTCTGTCTGTCTGTCTGTCTGTCTGTCTGTCTGTCTGTCTGTCTGTCTGTCTGTCTGTCTGTCTGTCTGTCTGTCTGTCTGTCTGTCTGTCTGTCTGTCTGTCTGTCTGTCTGTCTGTCTGTCTGTCTGTCTGTCTGTCTGTCTGTCTGTCTGTCTGTCTGTCTGTCTGTCTGTCTGTCTGTCTGTCTGTCTGTCTGTCTGTCTGTCTGTCTGTCTGTCTGTCTGTCTGTCTGTCTGTCTGTCTGTCTGTCTGTCTGTCTGTCTGTCTGTCTGTCTGTCTGTCTGTCTGTCTGTCTGTCTGTCTGTCTGTCTGTCTGTCTGTCTGTCTGTCTGTCTGTCTGTCTGTCTGTCTGTCTGTCTGTCTGTCTGTCTGTCTGTCTGTCTGTCTGTCTGTCTGTCTGTCTGTCTGTCTGTCTGTCTGTCTGTCTGTCTGTCTGTCTGTCTGTCTGTCTGTCTGTCTGTCTGTCTGTCTGTCTGTCTGTCTGTCTGTCTGTCTGTCTGTCTGTCTGTCTGTCTGTCTGTCTGTCTGTCTGTCTGTCTGTCTGTCTGTCTGTCTGTCTGTCTGTCTGTCTGTCTGTCTGTCTGTCTGTCTGTCTGTCTGTCTGTCTGTCTGTCTGTCTGTCTGTCTGTCTGTCTGTCTGTCTGTCTGTCTGTCTGTCTGTCTGTCTGTCTGTCTGTCTGTCTGTCTGTCTGTCTGTCTGTCTGTCTGTCTGTCTGTCTGTCTGTCTGTCTGTCTGTCTGTCTGTCTGTCTGTCTGTCTGTCTGTCTGTCTGTCTGTCTGTCTGTCTGTCTGTCTGTCTGTCTGTCTGTCTGTCTGTCTGTCTGTCTGTCTGTCTGTCTGTCTGTCTGTCTGTCTGTCTGTCTGTCTGTCTGTCTGTCTGTCTGTCTGTCTGTCTGTCTGTCTGTCTGTCTGTCTGTCTGTCTGTCTGTCTGTCTGTCTGTCTGTCTGTCTGTCTGTCTGTTCAAAACACGCTAACTTTTGAAAGACTTAACGGAGGCTCCTGAAGTTTGGCATATATGTTGGGCATTTACCTGGTCAGGTTGGTATTGCAACCCAGCGAAATCGGTCCAGTGGTTCAAAAGTTATGAGCAAAAGACTGAATTTCGGCAAGGGTTTTTCGTGAATTTGTGAGATAAAAAGCAGTATAACTTTCGAAAACCAATTCTGAAGATGCTGATGCTTGGCACATGTATTTTGCGTTCCTCCAGCCTCGTTCGTATTGAATTTCAGCCAAATCGGTCCAGTGGTTCAAAAGTTATTAGCAAAACCGTGAATTTCAGATTAGCTTCACCTAAAATTCACGTGTTAAAACCCGTTAAACCTGTTTTAAAAACATTGGTAAGTCACAAAAATATTTTACAACGTATTTTTGTCACTCAAAAATATTTTTATACCAAAACAAAAAAAAAAATACACTCGAAAAAAATTTTACACTCAAAAAAAATTTTACACTCAAAAAAAAAATAGTAAATTATTTTTTTTTTTTTTTAAATTACAAAAAAAAAAAAAATTTAAATAAAATAAAATATTTCTAATCAAAACTGTTATTTTTTTCATGTTAAAAAATTTATTATCACTTAAAATGGGCATTGTGGAGGGTATTCATAGATTCGGCCAAGTCGAATTTAACTTTTCTACTTGTTTTTTTTTTCATTTGGTATCAAAACAAATAAAAATGATGAAGATTTTCAAAATAGGGGGTATTCATTTAAAATCGAATTCTTAAAATGTTTAGTTTTTTCAGAGTGTTATCGTTGACATGGATATAAATCTTGCTATAGTGACAGATATGATAGAAGACATAACAAGATATGATACAAGATCTCGTTATATATAGCAACAGATCTAACATATCTGGTTATATATAATTTGATCTTGAATAAGATATAAATATATATCATCATATCTTCTGAGATATAATTATATCTAAATATTTTTACTCGGGATTTTTATTTTTTTTTGTCAATTTAAAATAAAATAATTTATCAAGCACAACAAAAAATCTTTGAAAGAATATAAATTTGGCCGAAAACACACAAATGTGCGTTCAAAGACACAATAAAAAATTCAGCGAATGTTGCGGATATATTTTTCAGGTGAATGCAAATATTTTTAGTACTGTTAACATGAACAAATTATGAATGAAAAAAAAAATAATGTCTATAAGGGTTCACGTTGAAAAAAAAAAAAAATGCAGAAGAAAAATTGAGTTTCTAAAAATTATAGACATTTCTGGTATTTCCTATACCGGTTTCAAACACCCCAGTTAGTGTCATCATCACCCAGCAAAAACATGGTAATGAGTTGTGAAAAGTAATCATTACCAAGTACATTATTTATAATGAGTACCCATTACCATTAACATTATTTTAAGCCTAAAAGTGACTACTTCTCAGTAATATGTTATAAAAGCACCTCTAAGTAATAATATCTTCTTGCACTTGCAGTTTTTAACCTTTACAATTAAATTAACTTAAAAAGTACTTAAAAACTTAATAAAAATTGCGCAATTTTTAAGTTTTAGTAAAAACAAGTTAAATTTTAAAAGTTTTAATTATCTAATTATTTTACTCTTATTGGTAATGGGTTTTTACTCCTTATTTGTAATCCGAGGCAGTATCTACTTATTAATCTCCATACTCTTCACTAGTTATTTTTGTCTCACGCCCTTGTTAAAATAATTAGTGTTTCATTCAATAAGTAACTACTGATTAACATCTGTTTCGGATTACAAAACCCATTACTAGTAATGCCAATTTTTGCTGGGCAGTAGGATTTTAAGTGTCGGTTTGTCTTGTTAATGAAAACTGTTTTTTATATATGTGAATATTTATAGTTTCTACAGAATAAATGTTGACAGTTTCCAACACTACAATTCTATTTCTAGCAATCTCAACCTCACTTTATACTTTCTTTCAACTTTTTTGTCTCTTACATTATTTCGCAAGGGTTGTCTATTTTCAGCTTCAGGGAATCGATAAAGATGTATCGCCGGTTACTCATTATGGTGATATTCCGGCGATACATACAAATCTATTATTTTTCGCTTATACGATTATCTGGCGATATTGCCCTTTTATCGCCAAGACGAATCGTTTTCGTATCGCCGGGATGTATTGCCGTCGGGTAACAGTTACTCCCGAAAGGTGTATCGCCGGCGATACGATTTCGATTATGGCCGCAATAACATTTATCGTATTGGCAACACAACCGGAGAATTGATATCGTTTTGTTTGCAGGGTTCAACTTAAAAAAAAAAAAATTAAATTTTAAGCGTCCAACCTGAATCAAATTACGTTGCGTAAGGCGTAACGCCCAATAATTTTTCATTTCTAATATTTAAATTTGAGTTACCTTAATCAAACGGACGTAAAAATTTCAAATTTGATGTGCTTGTTTTTGTTTTTTTTTTACGTCTTGCGCTACGCATTTGATTCTGGTTCGACCCAAAGACACAAAAAAAATGTTTCAAAATTTTCCGAAATCTTTTATCTGTAAACTTTGATTGTAACCCACGTAAAATATTTCTGTTTAGCTGATGGGCTTTAAATTTTATTTCATATTGTCATAACAAAAAATGAATCTCTCTATAGACAAACAAAAAAATAATAATATAAAAAAAAGACATAACCAATATGTCTCTCTGCATGAGTGTTAGACTGGTGCAATATCCAACAAAGTGCTCAAATCTAACTGCTTTAGTAAGGAAAAGAGGAAGAAGGTTAACATAAGAATTAGACTGAAAAAAAGTCTTAATATTTTTCTGAAGATGTGGGATAACACAGCGTGACAAAACTGGCCATTATTTTAGAAAACAAGGGGGTGTGACCACAGTTTCTACATATTTGAGACATGCTGATTGCAATGACGTACTCCGTTTTTCGATGTATGGTACAGTTTTCTTGGAAAACGTCATTAAAGATTTGGTGATTTGGCGGTTATTTCGCGAAAACTTTAAAAAATGAAGAAATTGGAAATTAAAAATCATTAACTTTGCAAATTTTTTTGTTAAAAAATTGGCTCGAAATCAGCAAATCTTTAATGACATTTTGCAAGAAAACTGTACCACGCACCGAAAAACGGAGTACGCTATTTGAATCAGCATGATCGAAATGATGGTCGTAACTCTTGTTTATTTTTTTTTTGTGTTCCGCAGTGTAATGGGAAGTAATTGTAAATTTCCGAAACGATTGTCAAGTCAATCCTGAAAATAACCAACTTTTTGAAAGCAGAAACTCTATGATTTTTTTAACACACCGATGACTGATAACTTTTTCAACGTTCGATGACGTTTAAGGTCCCCAGGGACCTAAAAATTCAATAAAGCTTGTAGTGAGATTATTTTGTAACTAAGTGTTCCAATATGGCTAATATGTTTAAAAAAAAAATCTCCAACAAACAAATATACTAACAAATTGAAAAATATTATGTGCGGGAGTGTGACGAATAGTGGTAGATAACCATACCATTTGTTGCCGTTTTATGAAACAAAATGCGTTTGACGCACTTGGATATTAGTAAAAACATGCTCCCGTTTTACTCAAATTGACACAAGAGTGACTCTTATGACTCATTTTCGAATTATTTTAACTTCTTTAGTACAATCTTATTTCACACAAAGAGATAAAATGTCAACAAATGCACTTAAAGATATAAAAGGTCCCTGGGGACCTTATACGTCATCCCAGTAGGTAATTTGTTTAATCCGCGATTATGATAACACTAGTGCAGCAATCATGTTGAAATTTACTAAGCTGCTTTATAACATCACACACATAACTGTCACCGAGTTTGGTCCGATTCGATCAAGCCGTCTTAAAATGCTGCATCTCTGAAAACCGAAAAGGTCCCTAGGGACCTTATCAGTCATCGGAGGGTTAAATAATATTAAAAAAGAAAAAAATAGAAATTAGAGATGGGCGCGTGAGTGAATTTTGACTCACACTCACTCAAGCACCACGTAAATAATAATCGAATCACTCACCAATCACTCACGCACCTTTTTTTTCCACTCATACTCACTCATAATTAAAATCGCTTACGCACACGCGTGATTCAATCAAGATTTAATCACGCTCACGTGTGAGTCACACAAGCTTTAATCACGCAATAAGCAAATACAAAACTACAAAATATTATAAAATGTTTCATAAATACTATAAAACATATCATGAATAGATACTATATAATTTTTCTTATATATTCCATTCAATTTAGAAACAATTAAAATGCATTTCAACAGTTGTATGAAATATTTCATAAATATAAAGAAATTTTTCATAAATACAAAGAATCATTTAATAATATTAATGAAACATTTCATAGTATTAGCAAAGCGTTTCCTTAATAAAATTAATTGGGCAAATGAATATGATAAAATATTTGAAAACATCTATGAAATGTTTCATAGGATTTATGAAACATTTTATACTATGTATGAATAATTTAATATTTGAAAAAAATATATATAATTATTTGATTATTTTGATGATAGTATTTTTAAAATTTTTACAGACTTACGTTGGATAAAAAATTTGTTAAACTAAACACTCTTTAAAAGTCGTTACATTTTAAAGATAATATCAACGCCAACAAAAGGGTTATGGTCAAACAAAATTAAAAAAAACTTTAGCCCCCTGGGCTCAAGCGCAGGACGTCTTCTGACATTCAAATGTTTCATTTGTTTAACAAAAATTAAAAAAAAAACTGTTTTTCCTGATTCGATCGTGCACTCCACAAACGGAAGGATGGACTCTTTCAGAATCTTTAAGAATTGTTCAATAATATGACTACTTAAAGGGTTCCTCGACCCATATTTCTATGCTTTTCACGCGAAATGACAAACTGAGCACACCTTAATACTGTAGTTGAGGGGTATACAAAGGATTGAACAAATTTAACACCAACTTTAATAACTGTAGAGCAATCCAGCACCCATTTTTTGTGATCGGCCATCCACACAAAAATAATTTATTAAACAAAAAAAAAAAACTAAGTTTTAGCTGATAAATTGACGCCTTACAATGTGCATTTATCACGCCCTTGCAAACAGGGCCAGCATGATCCAATTTCGTCCAAAAGTCTTTATAGTTAATTGATCCGTCTGAAAATGTCGTTCTAGAGGAATTCCAGGTCGCTGATTTCAAAATTTAGCTAAAAACCAAAAAAATCAAAATGGCGGACAATTTGTTTTGAAAATTGAACTCAAATTTTGTTTTATGCGGGTCTTGGAGTTACTGAATAAGAATTGTTACTCCGAGTTTTTAAAAACAAAATGGCGGACTAAATATGCTTCTTAAAGTTTAAAGAATAATCCAACTCCTGCCAAAAGTCGTAATCGTTGTTGGATCCGGCTGAAAATGTGTTTCTAGAGTATTTCGGGGTCGCTGATTTCAAAATTTAACTAAAAACTAAAAAAATCAAAATGGCGCATCCAATATGGCTTTCAAATTTTTTTAATAATTGTCCGACTTAACTCAAATTTTGTTTTGGAGTTACTGAATCAGAATTACTGGCGTGAATTTTGAAAAACAACATGGCGGACTAAATATGCTTAGTAAACTTTGTTACAAGTAACTAACAACAGTTATATTCCTTTTGTTTGTTGAAGCTAGCTGAAAGTGTGGCCTTGTAAATTTCCGGGTCTGTTATCTTAAAATCGAACTGATAAAATTCAATATGGCGGCTAGATTTTTTAACTTTGTCTGTTCTAACTAAAAATTAGTTTTAAGAGTATTAAGAGTGTCTGAAGTTAAATCCACGCACATAATTTTCATATATATTTATTCTTATTTTTGATATAAATATGGAAATGTTGTAAATGACTTATTTTCAGAAAAGCTTTTGGAAATGGTGATGACAAATTATTCACTTTTTTTATTTTTTTTTTGGAAATTCAATAAAAAATCATTGAATTTAAATTGAAATGGTGTAACTAATATTTTCCATAATTCTACAAAAAAACTAAAAGTGTAGATAATTTTTTTTTCCTACACTTAAGGCACTCTCTAACGATAAAAAAACTAATCAAGCCTTAAAACATTATTTTGGATTAAATTATTTTTTTTTTAAAACAAATCTCGGACCACTGCATATAAAGCTGTAATTTCGCCATTTATCATTTCGAGCAAGTTTGGGAAACTTTTTTCGAAAGATATGGATATAAGAAAAAATATAGACTATTGTATCGAAATGCGGATCGCTGATGATTTTTTCGGCGCGAAGTAAATAACTAAAAAATCATAGTTATTTTCACAAAAACGCGAATTGCTGTCAGGAAAATGAGTTATATTTTTGCATATTATTTTCGTTACAAAGGCTTATATATAAGGGTGAACCCTGCAAATCAAAAATTGATCATTAGCAAAAATGTGTAAAAAAAAATGAAAAAGTATCTCCAATTACAATTTTTTTTCAACGTGAGGACCTGTCAAAGGAAATAGTGTAGTTGGATCATAAAGATAAGTTCAGGAAACCAGCTCCAATATATGTCCAACAAATTCGTATAGATATTTTTTGAGAAATTTATTAAAAAAAATTTAAAAAAATCAATGGGCCATAAAACAGATATTCGCAGTAACTTTGCAAAACCCCTTGGTGATTTTGTTTAATTGATGTTCTACTATTATTTGGCATTGGAAAATTTAAGTTCTAGTCAAGTCTTAATTTTCCTGAACTCTTCTAAATGTATTATCATTTTCCGAAGACACTTAAATTTTACCTGATTTTCCCAGTTTTTAAAATTTTTTTTTGTTTAATTTTCATATATTTTTTTCTAACCATTTTTTTTTTTATTTTCTTACATTCTCCTTGTTGGAACTCGTCCCAGTCTAATATGTATGTTAGTTCGTTATTTCGTTGTGTGTATGTTTACTTTGATGTAGTTTGTCGATGTTGTTGTTGCTTCTGTTTTTGTTATTGCTTTTGGTGTTTAGTTAAAGGTGGGTGTGTGTGTGTGTGTAACTCTGTGTGTGTGTGAAAATTTATGGCGTAATTGAAACCGGAAACTACAACACAACATTTTGTGGTAAAATTTTGATAAACTCTTTTGAATAAACAATTATTTATAGCCATATCGATGTCATATATTTATAAAAAATACTATATAAATTCATATATTTACGAGAGTTTGTGTTTTTTTCTCACATGTATAAACATAAATTTCCTTCATTTTCATAATCAAATAATACGTATAATAAATTGTTATTATTTTAATTTATAACACAGTAATAACATATTTTTGTTTTTTTGTTTTTTTTTAATATTTATGTGGTTTAACAGTTATTCTTAATTACTTTTTGTTGTTAAATTTACTTTGTTTATTTACTTATTGACAGTAAATTAAAATATTTTTCTTTTACCACAAGCTGAGAAAAGAAAATTAAAAAAAAAAATTAAAAACAGTGATGGGTCAACTTCTGCACAGTAGGTGAAATTTTAAAATTTATAAATACTTTGTTATAGAAAATTAGGATTTTTTTGTATTTTTGTTAAACAAGTCTAACATTTTATGGGAATTATAAATATTATTTTTTGACAAGGAACACCCTCTAAATGCACACAAATTTTAATGAAAATGAAAGAGTTTCTCAGATCTTAAATATTTATTTAATAAACTGCTTTTCTGGCAAAAATTCCTTATCGATGTCTTTTGAGGATTTGGCCAAACTCTCCAAACAAACATGTATTCATGACAATGTTAGGACACATCATCAAGAATTACCTTTGATATGTCAGAACCTAAAGACATTTCGTCAAAGAACTACTGTGCAAACTTCCTCATTGACACATTTTTCAATTTGGCAATGTTTACTGGCCTATTCACAGTTACGATTGGTTACGACCAGTGACAGAACCTTCATGCACTAAAAAAGTTTGTTTTAGGTGACTAAAATATGCACTAAAAATCTTGAAATATGCACTAAAAATCTTAAAACATGCACTAAAAACCATAAAATATCCACCTGTTCTTTACTTTTATTAAAACAAAACATTTAAATTCAGTCTCGCATTGTAAGATTAGATATACAATGTATATTATACATACACATTAGAGTGTCCCTTATTTTGGAAATGTTGTAAAAGTTGAGACGGTTATTGACTTAAAAATAGCTGAAGAAAAATTTTACGCCCCTACAAACACGCCTTCCCTACGCGACATGGCTTTAAAGAGCGGGGCCTAAAACATAATTTTTCAATACAAACCAAATTTAATTTTTTTATTTTTAATTTTTTTTGTTATTAAAATATTATATCACTTGGTTAGCATATTCACGACAAAAAAAAAATGATTTTGGTGGGATAAGGCTTTCAGCTCTAAAAAATTTTTCATACAAAAAAAATTTAGAGCCGCAGGGGTCCTACGGTAAAAAATTTTTAAAATTTTTTTTTTTTAGTTTTGACAAATGATATATGTATATTCATAAAAAAATATTATTTGTATCTGTGACATCTTTATCGTGTTCTAAAAAAGGGGATAAATGTATTTATAATGTTTTCGATTCACGATAAAGATGTCACAGATATGAATAATATTTTTTTTTTTTTTTTTGAATATGTATCATTAAAAGCAACAGAACAACTAAAACCGTTGCCTGTCAAAACTAAAAAAAAAAAAAAATTTTAAATTTTTTACCGTAGGACCCCAACGGCTCTAAATTTTTCTTTCGAAAAATATAAAGATGTCACAGATATGAATAATATTTTTTTTTTGAATATATATCATTAAAAGCTACATAACAACTTAAACCTTTGCTTGTCAAAACTAAAAAAAAAAATATTTTTTAAAAATTTGTTACCGTAGGACCCCAACGGCTCTTTTTTTTAGAGCTAAAAGCCTTATCCCACCAAAATCAAATTTTTTGTCGTGAATAAGCTAACCAAGTTATATAATAATTAATAACAAAAAAATTAAAAATCAAAAAAAAATATTTGGTTTGTATGGAAAAATGATTTTAAAGGCCCGGTCGCGTAGGGAAGGCGTGGTCGTAGGGGCATACCATTTTTGCTGAGTTATTTTTAAGTCAATTGGAAAAAAATGAACGGGAATAAGGGACACTCTAATACACATATACAGTGTGTATAAGTCAGTGGTCGGCAGAAAGAGAGCATATGAATCATAGATGGGACTAATTAATTAATGGTACCAATTAATTGATGGTTTAATTACCATTTAATTGATGTCAATGGTAATGAAATTTTTTTCATTACAATTGGTTGTATCAATTGCACCAATTAAATTACTAATCAATTTAATTACTAATGAAAATTAAAAAAAAATAATTACCATTGGTATGGCTTCAATTAAAAAAAATAATTACCATTAGTAAAAGTCGTCACAATATTGTCAAAATCGTATTTGAAAATATCTGTTGTTTTTTGTTATTTTGTATTTCAATTTTTCACATTTTATGAACCAAACGCACGTTTGCCTTTTGTATAACACAATATTTGAAGTTTTTTATTTGCATTTAGATTTTTGTCTTTATTCATATTTAAAAAAAAACATGCTTTGATGTTTAAATTTATAACTTTTCAAAAAGACAAAAATGTATAAACAAATGGTTTTGAAACCAATTATAATTGGTGTTTTTCAACAATTGGTGCATTTCATTACAATTGGTAATTATTTTTTCAATTAAAAAAATTTAATTACCATTAAATGGTAATGAAATTTTTTTCATTACCATTGATATTAACCAATGGTAATTAAATTTCAATGGTAATGAAAAATTCCCATCTATGATATGAATGCATTGGTATATGAATATAAACATGCATGTGTTGGTGTATTTCTCAAACAAAGCGACATAAACCTGCTTGTTGTTGTATTTTTGTGCTCTAAGTTGTGAATTTTGTACACATTCGTATTGAATACACGTGAATAGCCGAATGTGTTCGGGATCCATGTGCAATTGATGCCGACCACTGGTATAAGTTGTTATTAAAAAATAAAAAAAAAAAAAATAATTGATTTAATACAAAAAAAAGATATCATTAAAAATAGATAAAAAAAATCTAAAATAGCTAAAATAATAGCAAAATATGCATTTTAAGCAAAATATGCAAAAATATGCTCTAACGAATCGATGCCATTTTAGAGCATATTCTTTGATTCGCAAAGATATTTTGTAAATGCTGTTCTGTGACCAAAGGGAAAAAACATGCATTTGCATGAAAGTCCTTTCCTTGGTTATGACTAATTTTATTATTTGCAAACTTCATATTCACTTTGTTTGTTGTAAACATAATCATAAAAAGTCTCAAAATTTAAATTATTTGTCAATTTTGAGATGAACTGGGTAGCAGGTCTTTATTTTTTTTAAATTTTCAAACAAAATTTGATTTTTGAATGATTGTTTACAACAACCATATGGAAAAAATTGAGTTATGATTAGAGTGACCATTTTTTTCTAAGCCTAAATCAGTAAGCCGAAGTTTTTGTGTTTTTTTTTTCTAGAAATAACTCTCTAAAAGCTTTTTTTAATTTCTCATATAGTTTTTTGAATTCTCATTTTGTTTATAGTTTTATGCGTATGTATCAACTTTATGAAATTGTCTTACCAGGAAGGTCTTTCACAGAGCACACACCGATTGTCCTGAAACTTGAATATAGGAAAGAGGGGAGCAAAATAAAATTTACCTAATTTTTTATAGCAGCCCAATCTCCCTTTAAGCGGGTCAAAGGGGAGGGGAAAAACTGGATTTTTTTTTAGTTTTATGAGGATATTTAATTTTTTTTAAAAGAAACTATATGAACATTACACTCTTATAAATTTTTGTTGAATTCTACCCACTTTATTGAAGGTAACTGTTCTCCTACAATAAAGTGGGTAAAAATACTCTATGTGTTTAAATTTCAACATTTGCACACAAAGTGTGTACAACTATTAAACATTTTGTCTGTACACCTACAAGTTAACTGCTTACCAAATTCTGTAGCAGTACACACAAAGTGTGTAATTTTAAAATATATGTGTCTAAAAATCGTCAGAATGTGTGTAAAAATGCATATAAAATGTTCAAAATTGCATTTTTTTTTATTCCTTTAGAAAATAAATCCAAAAAATGCATTTTGTTATTTTCATAGTTTTTATTTCTACAATAGTCAAAAAAAAAATATAAATTGCAAAAATATATTAACACGAACATAATTTTGTAATAGATTGCTTAATATTAAAAACTAAAATAAACAAGGGAAAAATAATAAATTAAAGTATAATTAAATACGCTATCTAAAAGATGATAAACATTTATTTTTAAACATTATCAATTTTATACTTTTTGAGGAAAGAATTTTAAAAATAAACAAAATCTTAACAAAAACTTCTAAGTCCGTGATCTTTAATATTCTCCTTTTCACATTTTCTTGTTACTTAATTTCCTCTAAAAGATATTCCTCTGTCTTTTTGAAAGAAAGTCCTCTCTTTAAGAATTGGAATTTGAGTT
The DNA here is from genome assembly GCA_963921195.1 of Pegoplata infirma. Lineage (NCBI taxonomy): Eukaryota > Metazoa > Arthropoda > Insecta > Diptera > Anthomyiidae > Pegoplata > Pegoplata infirma. The sequence goes on from OY992536.1 coordinate 189,570,591, forward strand.
TTGATTTTATGAATTGTTGTTTCATCTAAAAGTAAATAAAAATGTAAAAAAAGTTAATAGTATTTTTTACAATGAAATTCATATCTCCTTTTCTATTGAAATGTCTCAGATTCCGAGAATTTTTCTATAAAAAAATTAACTTGGATTCTGAGATTTTTTCTATAGAAAAATTGTCTCAAATTTTGAGAATTTTTTTTATAAAACAAATTTCTCAGAATCTGAAAAATTTTTTCTTTATAAAAATTCTCAGAAGTTGAGACATTTTTTCAATAGGAATATTTTCAAAATCTGAGATAATTTTTCTATAGAAAATTTCTTGGTATATGAGCCATTTTTTCTATAGAAACATTCTCATGATCTGAGCCATTTTTTTCTAAAGAAAACTTCTATGATCTGAGACATTTATTCTATGGAAAACTTCTCAGAATCTGAGACATTTTTCTAAATCTGTGACATCAGAATCTGAAACATTTTTTGTATAGAAAAATTCTCAGAATCTGCGATATTTTTTCTATAGAAAAATTCTCAGAATCTGAGACATTTTTTCTATAGAAAAATTCTCAGAATCTGAGACATTTTTTCTACAGAAAAATTCTCAAAATCTGAGACATTTTTGCTACATAAAAATTCTCAGAATCTGAGAAATTTTTTCTATGGAAAAATTCTCTGAATCTGAGACATTTTTTCTATAGAAAAATTCTCAGAATCTGAGAAATTTTTTCTATAGAAAAATTCTCAAAATCTGAGACATTTTTTCTATAGAAAAATTCTCAAAATCTGAGACATTTTCTCTATAGAAAACTTCTGAGAATCTAAGACATTTTTTCAATTAAAAAAATTCTCAGAATCTGAGACATTTTTTTTATAGAAAAATCTCAGAATCTGAGACATTTTTTCTATAGAAAAATTCTCAGAATCTGAGACATTTTTTCTATAGAAAATTTCTGAGAATGTAAGACATTTTTTCTATTAAAAAAATTCTCATAATCTGAGACATTTTTTTATAGAAAATCTCAGAATCTGAGACATTTTTTCTATAGAAAAATTCTCAGAATCTGAGACATTTTTTCTATAGAAAAATTCTCAGAATCTGAGACATTTTTTCTATAGAAAAATTCTCAGAATCTGAGACATTTTTTCTATAGAAAAATTCTCAGAATCTGAGACATTTTTTCTATAGAAAAATTTTCAGAATCTGAGACATTTTTTCTATAGAAAAATTCTCAGAATCTGAGACATTTTTCAATAGAAAAATTCTCAGAATCGAGAAATATTTTTTATAGAAAAATTCTCAGAATCTGAGACATTTTTTCTGTAGAAAAACTTTCAGAATCTGAGACATTTTTTCTATAGAAAACTTCTTATGATCTGAGACATTTATTCTATGGAAAACCTCTCAGAATCTGAGACATTTTTCTAAATCTGTGACATCAGAATATGTAACATTTTTTGTATAGAAAATTTCTCAGAATCTGAAAAATTTTTTCTATAGAAAAATTCTTAGAATCTGAGATATTTTTTCTATAGAAAAATTCTCAGAATCTGAGAAATTTTTTCTATAGAAAAAATCTCAGAATCTGAGAAATTTTGAGTAATTTTTATTCAAGAAAAAATCCCTATGAATCTCTGAAATTTAAAAAAAAAACATCAGAATCTTACATAGAGATATTTTTCTAAAGAAAACATTTTAAATCCTTTTTTTGTACCTTTCTTGTTTAAGATTGGCAAACATTTTTTGAAAAATATGATGTTTTGTAGATGCTACAAATTTCTAGGCTTTCAGATGTATTTTAACGCTTCTTATCAGTTTCTTATAATTTTATTAATGCATATGATGCAGCAAAATATTGTTAGTTATAATTATCTATTTAAAGTATTTTCGTGTTTTTATTGCATTTTTCTCGTTATTTTATTTCAATAGAGAAATTACCAAATTTTCTGCTTTTATTTTCCATTTTAATTTGTTTTGACAATTTAAATTTTATACTATGTTTAGACCATTCAAAAACTAACTTGTTTTTGGCAAAAAAGCATTTTGGAAAACCAAACTGTTAATACGGTATTTACACCAACGAAAACAACTTGTTTTTGAATATTTTTTTGGTTTTTGGCAAAAACTACATAAATTTTCCATACAATTTAAAAACTGTGTTGCCAACTAAAACTGGACAAAAACTAGAATTTAGGTTCTGGTCTATGCTACTATTAATTCAGTGTGAAAGTTTTTTTCAATTTTCTTTTGGTAAAAACGAATGTCAAAATAAAAATATTTGTTTTTTTGTGAAATTAATATTCAAATTTTTTAAAAAAGTAAATAAATGTGTAATTTAATTTTTTTAATAACGTGTGGCTATTATAATTTTGTGTTTTTTAGTGAATTTAGAAAATAATTAATTTGATTTGACAAACAAAAACTCTTTTTATTCGGTGTAAACAGTTTGGTTTTCCAAAATGCTTTTTTGCCAAAAACAAGTTAGTTTTTGTTTGGTCTAAACATAGTATAATACGGTATTTACACCAACAAAATCAACTTGTTTTTGAATATTTTTTTGGTTTTTGGCAAAAACTACATAAATTTTCCATACAATTTAAAAACTGCGTTGCCAACTAAAACTGGACAAAAACTAGAATTTAGGTTCTGGTCAATGCTACTATTAATTCAGTGTGAATGTTTTTTTCAATTTTCTTTTGGTAAAAACGAATGTCAAAATAAAAATATTTGTTTTTTTGTTAAATTAATATTCAAATCTTTAAAAAAAGTAAATAAATGTGTAATTTAATTTTTTTAATAACGTGTGGCTATTGTAATTTTGTGTTTTTTAGTGAATTTAGAAAATAATTAATTTGATTTGACAAACAAAAACTCTTTTTATTCGGTGTAAACAGTTTGGTTTTCCAAAATGCTGTTTTGCCAAAAGCAAGTTAGTTTTTGTTTGGTATAAACATAGTATAACACCGAATAAAAAGAGTTTTTGTTTATCAAATCAAATTAATTACTTTCTAAATTCACTAAAAAAACACAAAATTACAATAGCCACACGTTATTAAAAAAAATAAATTACACATTTATTTACTTTTTAAAAGATTTGAATATTAATTTCACAAAAAAACAAATATTTTTATTTTGACATTCGTTTTTAGCAAAAGAAAATTGAAAAAAAACATTCACACTGAATTAATAGTAGCATAGACCACAACCTAAATTCTAGTTTTTGTTCAGTTTTAGTTGGCAATTCAGTTTTTAAATTATATTGAAAATACATGTAGTTTTTCCCAAAAACCAAAAAAAATATTCAAAAACAAGTTGTTTTCGTTGGTCTAAATACCGTATAATTTTAAAATTAAAGTGTTTATTTTTTTTACAAATTTGTATGTCAACACAAAAAATACTATTTAATGTGCGTAATATTCAAATATTTGTGTGTAAACTAAGTATAATCGTTGGGGTAATTTATATGGAGACGCATACACTCACGACCGCCAAAATCATAGATAATAACCTCTATCAAAATTAAGCTGACCCGTATTATTTCGTTTGGCGAAATTCTTGCTAGTTCGTCTTTTATACGGATTATCCCGAAAGCCCTTATTTTTTCATAAGGTGGCAACCCTTTTTTAAATTTGAGATTGGGCAGCAACAAAAACAGGTAACTCTTATTCCTTCCCCCTCATTCCCATATTAAAGTTGCAGGACAATCGGTGGGTGCCCTATAAAAGACCTTCCTTGTTAGTAACTTTGTGTTAACGGCATAAATATATGTGGTAAAGTTTGAAAAAACATTTTTTTATATATTTTATTTAAAAAAGTGTTTTTAAATTATTTGTTTTAAAAAAAAATTATTTTTTCAATTTATTTTTTATTTTTTTTATTTTATTTTATTTTATTTTATTTTATTTTATTTTATTTTATTTTATTTTATTTTATTTTATTTTATTTTATTTTATTTTATTTTATTTTATTTTATTTTATTTTATTTTATTTTATTTTATTTTATTTTATTTTATTTTATTTTATTTTATTTTATTTTATTTTATTTTATTTTATTTTATTTTATTTTATTTTATTTTATTTTATTTTATTTTATTTTATTTTATTTTATTTTATTTTATTTTATTTTATTTTATTTTATTTTATTTTATTTTATTTATTTTATTTTTTTATGTGTAAGTACTCGGCTACGCCTGTTACTCGGTTAAAGATGTTGTTTTGCGATCTTGAAATTCTGACCAAAAAAATTGCTAGTCTATTATACAATTCGATTTCATTTTATTTAATACTATGTTTAGACCAAACAAAAACTAACTTGTTTTTGGCAAAAAAGCATTTTGGAAAACCAAACTGCTTACACCGAATAAAAAAATTTTTTGTTTGTCAAATCAAATTAATTATTTTCTAAATTCACTAAAAAAACACAAAATTACAATAGCCACACGTTATTAAAAAAATTAAATTACACATTTATTTACTTTTTTAAAAGATTTGAATATTAATTTCACAAAAAAACAAATATTTTTATTTTGACATTCGTTTTTACCAAAAGAAAATTGAAAAAAAAAACATTCACACTGAATTAATAGTAGCATAGACCACAACCTTAATTCTAGTTTTTGTCCAGTTTTAGTTGGCAACGCAGTTTTTAAATTATATGGAAAATTTATGTAGTTTTTGCCAAAAACCCAAAAAATATTCAAAAACAAGTTGTTTTCGTTGGTGTAAATACCGTATAAAAAAAAATCCAAAAACAAAAAAATATTTTATGTCAATTTTATGCACTTTTCATACAATTTGTATGTGGGTACCCGAATACAAATGTCACTCTGTTAATGATGTTTATTTTTTGTCACTCTCATAAGGGTTAACATAACACGTTTATTCTTTTCTGTATAAAAAATTAGGTTTAACTAAAAATCATCTTAGCTAAGCATGACTCTTAATTCTAAAATGATAACGAGATGAACATTTCAAATTTAAATTCATATTCATACATCATTTTATATTTTCATTTTCGAAAATTGTAAAAAGATTTGCACTATCATGACGCTTAGTACAGAGTACACACACACAAATTTTTCTAAACATGTACGATTATGAATACACAAAGCATTTTTCGAGTAAGGAAACCTTTGAAAACAGTTTGCAGTTATTTTTAATATTTTATGGTCAAATCTAAATCAAAATAAGCCGCTTTTGACGTAAAGAACAAAAACAAGCACATTCAATTTGACATTATTTTGGGTATTACGGCCAAAGCGACGTAATTTAATTTTGGTTTGACTCCTAAACAAAATTGAAAACATTAAAAAATCGAAAGTTAGGGTGATGAATTTTTGGCTGTAATGCAAAGAATATTTCTAAAACATTTTATAATTGAAAAAAATTACCTTATTCAAGATTGTTGTGTTAAGTGTACTGCTGCACAGTGGGAGAAATTTGTAATTTATGGAAATAATTCAGTTAGTATTGGACAAATATTCATGAAATTCAAAATGGTCATAGCTAACGTATTTTCAAGCATAACTTTGAAAGTTTGAGCCAAACGCACAGTGCCTTATTTGACACATCTAGGACAACAAAAATCCAATTTCATTTATATTGACTTGAAATTTGGTATACATGTTCGTTTTGATTTCAAAAATAACATAATGAAAAATATGGGAGGCCAGTTAAGTGCCCACTTTTTACAAAATTTTTAATTTTTGTTATTATTTCTTTAAACTTGGTATATATGGGGCATTCCAGTCCAAATCACTCACTTTTAGACCAGACCCCCTTCGATTATTTTTTATACCCTACACCACACTGTGGTACAGGGTATAATGAGTTTGTGCTGGTGTTTGTAACTACCCGAAATATTGGTCCTAGACCCACCTTTAAGTATATCGACTCAGAATCACTTTTTGAGTCGATTTAGCGATGTCCGTCCGTCCGTCTGTCTGTCCATGTAAACGGTGTAAACACGATACAGGTCGCAATTTTTAATCAATTGACTTGAAATTTGAAACTTAAGCCTCATTTGGTCCAAGGACGAAACCTATTGAAATTGAAAAAAATCGGTCCATATATAGACCTAGCCCCAATACAAATTTGGCAGGAAAAAGTGTTTTGTCTTTACAAATCACCATTCCGAATTTTAAAGAAATCGGACCAGTTCTTCTTGTAGCCCCCATACAAACCACTTTCCCGATTATCACATAAATCTCTCAAATTTCATGAAAATAGAAAATATTTAATTAAAATTTTGATTGTGTATGTTAAACGCGTACTTAAATAACCTTATCAAATCTGATAATCATCGGACCAGTTTTGCACTTAGGCCCCTTGTAAAAATTTCGCCTGATATTCAGTTAAAGCAGTTTATTGTCAACAAATAGAAGCCTATTTCACTCAAATTTGAATTGTGAGGGTTTTTTACACGTATAATAGATTTGACAAAATATAGATCTAATCGGTCCATTGGACCCATTTTCCGGGAAACTCTGGTGTGGGGTATTATAAGGTCGGTCTTGACCGACTATAATTTTCTTAATTGTTTTTTTTTTTTGGATATGTTTTAGTACTAAATGAACTTGCTCTCAAATTTTCAGATTTTTATACCATGTTGGTGTTGAGTAATCAATAATTCAAAATAGCGATTTTTTTCCAAAAAAATTAAGCAATTGAAATTTTCAATTAATTTTGACAAATAAAAAATATAGATATCTTAAAAAAAGTTGTCTAACGTTTTGTTCGTATTTAAATGTAGTTTAAGAAAAAAAAAATTTGAAAAAATTATTCGAAGTAATTATGGCTTATTTTTTAACGTTTAAAAATTAAAATCAACTTTTTGAAAACGTTCGAAACCTTAAATTTTTTTATTAGAGTCTAAAAATTCTACTCTAAATTACGCAACTTTTAAGCCATAATTCGCGATGTGATCACAATTCGGTCTATTTTTTTCAAATTTTGAAAATTTACCTTTTTTTTTGACTCTATGTTGCACCATATTAAATAAACCATGGTGCTCCAAAAAAAATGAAGTTGTTAGATATTGACCGCAAATCCAATTAGATGTATTTATTTGGATGTAAAAATACGTCTCACGAAATTTCAGGATAATCGGACATTTCTAAGGTGAGCTACATATGTTCATCGGTCATGAAGTTTAAAAACATATTAAATGGGGAAAATATGACTTTTTGTTAATTTTCTCAATTTCTTCGATACTTTGATTCAAAATTTAATTCTAATAGTTACAGAATTATGATTTGGTGTAAAATGTCTCCCTATAAAGGTACTAAAAACTAAAATCTGTTGAAATTCAGCCAAGTTATTTCAACTTCTCCAGGCTTATAACGTATGTCATACTACATGATTTATGAATACGAGTAAAATTTTTGAAATTTATTGAAATTATGTACTGTAGTAAAATTTTTTATTCTTCATGTTCCAGTTTTTGTTTTGGTTTTTTCTAAATTAAAAAAAAAAAAAATTAAAAAATGGAGATTTCAAACGAGTGTTGAAAAATGCAGGCATTTTTAGCATTAATTTAAAACATGTTAGCATAACACAGTATGAAAAATACTTGTCATCTAAATAAATTTGAACTTGAAGAATACAAAAATGTTATTACAGCATAAAATTTCAATGAATTTCATAAATCGGATTGTATTCCTTAATCAAGTGGTCCACCCCATATTAAATGCCTGGGGAAGTTTTAATAACTTGGCTGATTTTCAACCAATTTTAGTACCTTATTTGAGAGGCATTAAATTTAACTTAAAATATTAAAAAAGTTGAGAAACCAGAAAAAAAAAATCATATTTTTCTTTGTAATCTTGTTTTTTAAAAATTCAAGGCCCATATCCGATCAACCTAGATTTTTGTGAGGCATATTTTTACTCACAAATGAATATAAATAGGGTAAGTAAGGGTCAATATCTACAAATTTATTTTTTTTCGAGCACCATATAAAATAAAAAAGAGTAAAAAAAGTGCTATTTTCAAAATTAAAAAAAGAACGAATTGTGATCACATCTCGATTTAAGGCTTTAAAGTTGCGCAATTTAGAGTAGAATTTTTAGACTTTTTTCAAAAATCGAAGTTTTCGGACTTTTTCAAAAAGTCGATTTTAATTTTTAAATGTTAAAGAGTAAGTAATTACCCAGTCTGCACAGTTTCGAGGCGACAATTTTTTCGAAGTTTTATCGAAGGTTTTCCGCAAAAATGATTCGAAGTCGATATTATATACAGTCGATATTTTAACGTTTCTCGAACTCATATTTTTATTGAAAAATTAATCGACTTCGAAATGATTTCCGATCTACATTTTAGGAATTCTCGTATTTGTTGTTCCATCAAAAAAAAAAATACTTTTTTTTCGATAAATGTAACATCGAGTTTTAGTTTTATTTAGACGGTATTTATACACAGCCTTTTTTTGCTTGCAATAAAGTCTTGCAACTTTTTTTTGATAGGCAAACGGGGGTGAAAAGAAAACGGGGTAGAAAAAAAATCACGAAATCTGTTTTCCTTCTTCTATGCTTCTCACCCCCGTTTGCCAACAAAAAAAAGTTGCAAGACTTTATTGCAAGCAAAAAAAGGCTGTGTATAAATACCCTCTTATTGTTAGTTTAACAAAAATTCCACAAATTTTAATTGTTATTATAAAAAAATTATATCTAACATCAGAACAATAAAAAAAAAAATAAAATAAAAAAATCAGCGACCGGGGCACAGTGCGACATTTGGCCAATCTAGGTGGACAAAAATCGGAAAACATCCACACATGGTCTAAGTAGGATTCTGGACTTGCCATCCTTGGATCTTTACATCCAGGAATACGCACTTAGGACACAGCTGAGACTAAGTCAAAACTGCGCGCTAAAAGTTCGAGACTATGGACACACAAAACTCATACGAGACCATCGATATGATGACTGTGTGACTGATTATATGACTCCACATATCGTGTGGAATGCAGGTATAACAATTGAAATACCATCTAGAGTATTCTGGGAAAATCCGCCTGTTGGGGAACAGCACATTGCAGTCTACACGGATGGATCAAAGATGCCACAGGGAACAGGTAGCGGTGTCTACTGTGAGAAACTGGGAATTGAACATAGTTCAGGCGGAACTGCATGCAGTGTCAGAGGCAGCCAGGCTTATTTTAATGAGGCCGATCTACTCTAGTGAGATCATTATTTACATTGATAGTCAGGCGGCTTTAAAGGCACTATATAATAGGAATATTCGATCAAAGGTTGTCAGCCGTTGTCGCCAAGAGCTTATGGCTCTCATCGAACAACACTCTTTAAGACTGTGCTGGGTTCCAGGTCATCAGAATATTCCAGGAAACGAGAAAGCTGACGAGTTAGCTCGTATGGGAGCAGCTTTACCATTAAGTTCAATCACGACCGACGTGCATCCGGGCCTGGATGCGATTTATTTCGAAATACGGAGAACATTTGAACGACAGGAAGATTTGAAATGGGAAAGCAGCCAGGACTGTATCCAGACGAAGGCCTTGTGGACTCGCGGTGGAAAAAGTATCCAGAAAACACTACTTTATATGGAAAAATCAGACCTTACAGGCCATACTGGCTTGAAAGCTTATTTGAAAAAGTTAAAATTGATAAGAGATGACTTGTGCAGATGGTGTGGGGACTTTTAATAGACTTTTGAGAAATAAAATATATTTTTGAGCACCATCCCAGCTTCAAACACTTACACTGCGAATCACATCAATAAGGAATCGAGTTTTTCAGTTTTTAATCGAATATATCTTTGTAACGAATAAGCGGAAAAATATTAAAAAATGCACTGATAGAGACCATTATCTAGCAAATAACGTCAAATAATAACAATAATCAAAAGACTGAAAGAAGTCCTTTAAAAAATATTTTTCGGCAACGTGTTAAAAAATTACTAGTTTTTTATGAATCACTTGAATAAGGAATTTTTTAATACAGACCAAGTAGGACCTGAATCCAATTTGTTATGGATAGCAATTTCTTAAACAACAAAAACAAAACAGTTTTGTTTCGATTTTCAATTAAAATGAGGCTCACAACAGCTCTTAGATCTTCCGAAAAGAAAAAAGTACTGTATTTAAAGTCCAAGGTGTTAAAGGCCGTTGAAATCGCGAAAATAATAGAGAGCGGCAAACCTATTGAAGGCAATTATTTAAATAACATTAAGAACTATGGAAAAAACACGAATGGGCGAACTAAAATGGCAACAACAGAACGAAATCGACAAAAATTTTAAGAATTCCCTCGAATTCCACGTTGACAGGTTGCGAAAATATCAAAGAAAGTGGTGATTTAATGGGTATTTTGACAGTCCATCACAATTAAAAATTAAATGAGTTCATCGTCCGTTGCAAATTGCAAAAAAAAAGCCACCCCTTAGTTCCAAACTTAAGAAGCATCGATGGTAACGTAAGGAACAGTAATGATGCCACAGTAGAATAGCGCACCCCATACCATAACAACACCTTCTATGATCTGTCTGCTATGCAAAAACGGTTTTTATTGTCTCAAATCACCGAAAACCATTGTATCCGTCTAATGCAACGGTATTATTTTTTTTTTTTGTCGGAATAAATTACTTTGAAAAATTTCTCAGACCGTGTCATTGTATTTTTGCATAATTTTCGACGAGCTATGAACTCACTTGACTTTTAAACGCGACGGACTGTAAAAATACTCGCATTAACGCCACTTTATTTGAGAATTTTGAAAGATGTCGGCGTAGAACTTGGGGGAATTCTTAAAATTTTTGTCGATCTCGTTCAGTTGTTGCCATTTGAGTTCGCCTATTCATGTTTTTTCCATAGTTCTGAATGTTATTTAGATAATTGCATACAACAGTTTTTTTCCTCTCTGTTATTTCCGCGATTTCAACGAACTTCAAAGTCAGTACTTTTTCCTTTTCGGAAGAGCTAAGAGCTTTGGGAGTCCCATTTTTATTGAAATTCAAAACAAAACTGTTTTGTTTTTGTTGTTTGAGGGATTGCTATTCATTATAAATTGGATTCAGGTCCTACTTGGTCTGTATTACAAAATTCCTTATTCAAGTGATTCATAAAAAACTGGTAATTTTTTAACGAGTTGCCGAAAAATATTTTTTTAAAAGACTTCTTTCAGTCTTTTGATTATTGTTATTATTTGATATTATTAGCTAGATAATGGTCTCTATCAGTGCATTTTTTTATATTTTTCCGCTTATTCGTTACAAAGATATATTCGATTAAAAAGTGAAAAACTCGATTCCTTATTGATGTGATTCGCAGTGTATAACTTTTTTGTTGTTGGAGTTATAAGTCTATTTTTTTTTTGTTAATAGAACATTTTTAATCTAGTTTTTAAATCCGTGCTCATTTTTAAATTTAATCGAAAACTTATTGTTGTAATTTATTAAAAACAAAAACTTAAAATTTAAAAAAATAATAATAAAAACGGAAACTTCGTTGGAATAAAACTATAGTTTCCTCACGCTCCCTCACACGACCTATGCATGTGGCAGGTGTTGGAATGTCTCTACACTCAAAATAATTCTGCAGTAAAAATATTAGTAAGTGATTTGGTACCAAAATCTACTAATAAGTTACTAATTACCAGTAGTACGGTAGTTTTTTAGTATCTTCAAAGTACTAAAATTAGTAATTTTTACTGGTTTTGAATAATATTAGTAAAAAATTTTAGTATTGATTACCAACGCCTGCACTAGATCATTTTGGACTAAAAAATTAGTTCATTAGTAAAATTTTTAGTATTGAATACCCACGTTTTTTTTTTGTGTAGTAAGAGATTAAACCATGTTTCCTGGCGATTTTTTGCGATTTATAGAGAATTTTAAAGTTTAGTGAACGTCTAAAATGGACTTTTTGCTTGATTTTTTTTTTAATTCCAGAGATTTTTAGTTTTAAACTATTTGAAATATACACTTATATTGCACAAAAAATTGAATGATTATGGAAGAATACATTGTAATATAAAATGTAATGTGTTATTTCACCAAACCCTTGCTTAACGGCATTACATTTTTTTAACGATGTTTAGTTTTTGTATAAAATATGGAAAAATTGGATAATTGTTAAATTCGTAGAATTCGCAATGGAATTAAAATAATGAAAACCAAATAACTTTAATGTTTGAAATTCTAAAATATGAGTGATACCAAGCACACGATTTCAATAAATTACTATACCGCTATTTCTATTTTACTTTTAAAAAGCTGCAACGCGTTTTTTATTTAAATAATAAATGTACAGTTTGTAAAATCTTTTTGTGTGCAATAAATTTATAAAACTGCAAATAGTGGGTGGACCACGCCCTTTTTTGTTACAGTATAGAGTTAATTTTACAATGTACATAAGTCAAAAAATGAAATCAAGCCCAAGGTTGTCCAACACAGCTTAAATATCTGCTATAAAAAAGTGGGCGTTATTGTGTACAATTTTTGTTACAAAATGGTACACAAATAATATTTTTTTTTTTACAAAATTTCATAAAAATTCTTCAAATTATTTAAGCGATTTCTTAGATAATAGTTAATTGTTCGATTGTTCCAAATTTTGTTTTCAATATTAGTTATGTCCTACATTATTATCAAACGAAATTTCAAGCCAGGATCTTTTAAATTAGATTTTTGTCCACCTAGATTGGCCAAATGTCGCACTGTGCGGGGTTTGAACCACGGCCATAAAACTACAAATCCTAAGCTGCAGAACCTGCTAGCCAACTAGGCCATACACAACTTGAAATTTGTTTGTACTAATATATATATATTGAAATAAAAATGTTTTCAAATTATGAGAAGTATGTCAAAACAAAATAAAATGAATATAAAAACAGGGTCATTCAAATAATAATAAAAATTATAATTTAAGGGCAATTCAAATAATAATAAAGAATTCAAATTTTAGTAAAAGTAATTTTAAAACACTACTTTTATGATCAAACTTTGGCTGAAGGAGTAAGGTGTTCAACCAGTAAACTGGGAGTTCTGAGTTCAAATCTCAAGTGAGACAGATAAAAATAGTAATTACACTCAAAATAATCACTCTGTTAAATTACATAGATACTCTGCTGAGCCAGCAGAAAATACCATAGATTTCCAACCAGCAAGATTTTTTGTTATTTTACGAAGAAAACTCTGTAAAATGATTTCGATAAAAAAAAAGAATTTTACCAAAAAAACTCTGTAAATTTACAAGGTTTCAGTTAAATGCATTTTATGAGTTCAAAATTTTACAAAAAAAACTCTGTAAATTTACAAAGTTTTAGTTAAATCCATTTTATGAGTAAAACTTTTCTGCATCAAAAACGTTAATTAAAATTAAATTAATTAAAATTAAAATTTTGTTAAATTTTCCCGCTTTAATGCTTCCAAATTGTAAATTTACTTTTTTATTTATGTGAATATTGCGAGTTTTTAACAAGTATCTCCAATTTTACACGTCATCTCGCAAAATTTACCAGTTTTTATTGTAATTTAAGACACTTTTTTAAATAGGGTCATATCGGTCATATTTAAAAGTTTTTTTAATGTGATTTTTATTTTTACAGAGCAATAAGTAAAATTACAAATGAAATTTAGTATTTTGGTTACGAGAAAAAAACAAAGTATTTTTCTAAAATCCGTATTTTAACAAAAAAAACTGTTTATTATCGGCAAAATAGAGATTACAAAGTAAAAAGTAAAATTACAGATAAAATTTTGTTTTTCGGTACCAAGAAAATAGAAAGTATTTTCTTAAAATCTGTATTTCGACAGATAACTTTGTCAAATATCTGTCGAATTGAGATTACAGTCATTTTACAGAGTATTTAACAGAGTAATTATTTTGAGTGTAGTAAAAATTAAATTTAAAGAATAAATAAATTAAATTAGTAAAAATTGGTTAATTGTAAGTAAGTAGTAGTAATAATATTTATTTTTTTTAATTCTTACCGTTTTTAAAACAATTAACTAAATTATTAAAAATCATTTGTATCGAAATTCATGAAATTTTTCGATTAAAAATCGAATCGAATCCTGTACCAAAACTCGATTCTATATCATCTTGCATGCCACATAGGAAAACACGCTTTATATCGACATTATATCGAACTCGATATCGATGAAATTCTTAGAGAAAACGATGCTTTTTCGAATCGATATCGACTCATTTTGCATACTGGGTACTACTTAGAATAATTGTTTCATATTTTTTTTTCTAAAACTACATTTAAATGCCAACAAAACGTTGTCCAACTTTTTTTAAGATATCTGTATTTTTTACTAGTCAAAATTAGTTAAAAATTTTAATTTCTTAATTTAAAAAAAAAAAAAATAACTATTTTGAAAAATTGATTACTCAACACCAACATGGTATAAAAATCTGAATTTGAGATCTGAATTTGAGGAAGTTGCTTTTATACCTACTAGAACATATCCAAAAAAAAAAAAAATGATCGAGTGATTTGGCCTGGAATGCCCCATATACTCTCAATGACTGTACAAATAAAAAAAGGGACAGCCAGACAATTGCCACTTTTAAATATGTTTAAAAAATATGTAAAAACAAGGTTTACATATCGCCCCACAGTTTTCGGCGTCGCAGACGGTAGCAAAAGTTAGTCGTTGAAATAAGTACTACGGATATAGGTCAATATCTCTGAAAAGTCCAGCGACCAATGCGTACCAAAAGCAAAAAATTCCCTAAAAAAATATATAGTTTTTTTGTCAAAAATTTGTATTATGTTTAATTTAACAAAAGATAGAAGTAATAAATTAAAAAAAAGAAAATATGTATGCTGCTTAATGCATTTAAATATCCTTTAAAATTACCAAAAAATAGTAAATAAATATCTCTTTTTGTTAAAAAGTTACAACAGTTTAAACTCAACTTAATTAATGCGAAATAATGTACACTATTTACAGGATTTTACAAGATGCAATTTTATGCAACCACCTCTTAATAACGGGAGGGATTATCGTCCTTATATGAGCATTTCCGTGTTATTCGGAATGTTTTATAATACATACAAACAAATCATGAAAATCGGGGAACTTTTTTTTTAATTTTTGTCGTGCTAGATTGGCGAAATGTGTGCCCTAGAGCCAAAATAGTGTTTGACCAAAATAAGATATAGCAGGCGATATTATTTATTTATTGATTTTTTAACATATAATTACAAATCATATACTAAATTAACCTAACCGAGATGGGTGACAAAGACCAATATCTCGTTGTAGCGAAACAGACCAAGGCCTCTGGTGGGAATCGAACCCACGACCCCCAGACTCATAGGCTAGCACGCTACCAACTAGCCTACTGGGGCGCCTCAGACGATATTATTTTTTATAAAATTTGATAAACGAAAAAAATTTTAAGCGTTTAAGGTGTTCGTATGCAAAGGGTGCCGTTCAAGCGCTGCGATTCAAATTCCATACTTGAGCCAAAATTTATTAGCTATGACCATTTCAAATTTCATGACTATTGATCCAGTACACCGAATGACAAAAAATTAGCCATTTATCCCACTGTGTGCTGTATGATATTTATGTTCTATGTTGTATTTATACGATTTGTGCTTTTTAGCATTTTTCTGCATGATTTCCTTAAAAGCCTATCTTTTAATGTTTGCTTATTCATTCGTTTCAGATTTTTTTTCACATATTCCCTAGGGTATCCCATATTTTGAATTTAATTGAAATGCCTTGTTTCCTTACTTTCCGACAATTTGAAATGTGGGAGGGGTTAAAACCTAAATGCTAAAAATTTAAATAATTTCGAACAAGGTTTTGTCCTTACGGCCATAATTACCATAATTTAAAGAAAGAAATTTAAGTGGGTACTGTACCTTCAAGAAGTGGTACCAAAATTAGGACCACCCTAATAGCCTCACATATGAATGTATATGTATGTTTTGGTATAAAGCTAAGCAATGTTGAATCGTCTATTTTGTTTGCAATATATCGTTTTCATTCATGACTATCCATATTTATCAAAAACGTATTCAAATTATGACTAGCAAAAATTCCATAAAAATTATGCAGTATATTTTTGTATTTGTTTTCATCTTGTTTTCATCTTAAAGAAGAATTTTGATGTTAATTTCATGTAAAACAAAGTGGCACATTAAGGGTTTATTTGTTTGTTTCAATACCCTGCAGGAAAAGTGTGTCTCTGGATCTAAAATTAATGTCTATCTCTTGACAAATAAAAATTGTCTCAAAATAGTATATTTGTCCCATGACTGCAGACAGAAGAACAAAACAAAATTTTCATACTTTTACCAAGTACTTATGTAGATCCAGATACATTTTTTTCGCTTTGTACACCTAGAAAAGTTTTACAGTAACTGTTTACGGTTATTCAAAAAGTTTTTCGTTAAAGCTGTTTTAAACGTTTTATCGTTTGTTTTTCAATGAAAATAAAATATTGAACGATTTATACAGTTGGTAAAATAATAAACTACAAAAGTTACGGAAAAATATTTTTATCAGTTAAATTATTTGTGACTGATTATACCGTATAATTTTACAGAAGTACGGTTTTTGTAGTTTGTTATTCAAAAAATTTTATTTTTACTTCACAAAATAAAAAATTGTAAACAGTTAAAATAACTGAAATATCGTTTGTTTTTACGGAATGTCTAGTCATTTATTTACGTTTAAAAATAACTGAAAAAGTATGTTGTTTCAACTGAAATATAAGTAGTCCGTTTTTTAAAAGGAAAAACGATTGTTTTAAACGTTTTTTCAGTTAAATTTACTTACAAAATATTTTGAGTGTAGTAACAAATTTCATAAAAAAATGATTTTATAAAAAAATTTTGACAAATTCTGATTAATTTTTATTAAAAAATAAAAAATTGTTTTATTCGACCTTTAAAATATTATATTTTGAGGATGTTTATTCTGGCTCGGGGTCATTATTTTCTTTACTAATTAAAACCATGATGTTCTCATAGCATAATTTTCAAGAAAATTATTTTTTTGTTTTAAATTTATTTATGTTGGTCATTTTTGCAAGACTTAATCGACACGTGTTTCGGAATTTGTCAAGATTCCATTGTCAAGATTATTTAGCAAAAATAGAAACGATTTACTACAAAGTAGCAAACGAGTCTAATGACAAATCGTTTGTGCACAAACTAGCATATTAATACATATTCGCCTCTATTCGCAATGAGAATTAGAAAGACGAAGAAATTGTACCATACTAATAAGGCAACGATTGTCAATAACCAACAAAAATATTTAAAACAATTTTACATACGATAGTCCATTGGACTACAACAATATGTTTTTTGTGTTGTTGTTGTTAATTAATCAGAATTTGAACATAATGGTTGGCACGCCATGTGATGAATAACCCTAATATGGAGTTTTTTCTCACAACAACAACACAAAAAACATATTGTCCAATGGACTATCGTATGTAAAATTGTTTTAAATATTTTTGTTGGTTATTGACAATCGTTGCCTTATTAGTATGGTACAATTTCTTCGTCTTTCTAATTCTCATTGCGAATAGAGGCGAATATGTATTAATATGCTAGTTTGTGCACAAACGATTTGTCATTAGACTCGTTTGCTACTTTGTAGTCTCGGATATAATTTTTTTTTGACAATATATTTTGCGTTTTGGTATAACATTTATTTTAAAGAAAAACAAAAATTTCAAAAAGTTTCGAAAATTTTTGAAAATTTTTCAAATCCGGTTTTAAAAATCTTTTGTAATTTTTTTGCGTTTTGAAGTAAAAATTCATTTAAAATGGAATTAGGATTTTTTTTTTTTAATTTTTTATTAAATTTGCTTACAACGAACGTCTTTCACAGGGCACCCACCGATTGTCCTGAAACTTAAATTTTGGAATGAGGGCAGAAAACTAAGAGTTACCTGAGCAAAAACATTTAACATCAACGAGTATTTTTTCGATGGCCTCCGATTTTTATAAAATTTTGTGACCGTGTTGTAAACAGGTATTAAATTTTTTTTTTTGGAAAGTGTGGCAACTTTTATGCTTTGGAGTTTTGAAATTTGCGGTATAGGGACTTCACTAAAAATGTCATAACTTTTGTTGACAAGCTTCTTTTTGCATTGGATAGGTAAAACTATAGGGATTAATAAATTAATTAAAAAAATATATATATTCATTTTTTTTATAAAAAATTTTGGAAAAAGAAAAATAAAAATTGTTTTTAAAAAAAGTATTTTTAATATTTTTCAAAATCTGTATAAAAATGGCCAATAATATGATCTAAATACCCTGAAAATTTTAGAGTGGGATTCGTAATAGTTTTTGAGATATCACAAAAATGTGGAAGTATGTACCCAAGAAAACGAGAAAAAAATTTGGGAAAACAAAAAAATTAAATATTTGTTTTTAAAAAATATATTTTTTAGATTCTTCATATTTTTTATACAAATAGACAATTATGTGTTCTAAACACCCTGAAAGTTTTATAGTTTTTGATATTTTTTTTTTTTGCTCAAACAAATTTTTTTTTGCAAGGAACTTCAGGTCGAATTTGAATCATTGGTTAAGGTTGTTTAGTGTAAAACTCTTGTTTTTTATGATTTTTCTTTTATAGAAACATTTTCAAATTTTAAAAATTTATTCCTATAATAAAAAAAACTTAAATGTTTGGGCCTT
Organism: Pegoplata infirma; assembly: GCA_963921195.1. NCBI lineage: Eukaryota > Metazoa > Arthropoda > Insecta > Diptera > Anthomyiidae > Pegoplata > Pegoplata infirma. The sequence goes on from OY992536.1 coordinate 189,589,227, forward strand.
TATTCATAATACTTAAAGTGTACTTAAAGTAGGTTTATTTGACAAATATTCATGAAATATCAGTCAAATAAACATACAATAGATTTAATTTACTCATTATGAATAGCCCAGTTGATATTTTGAAAAATGTTTCTTTAACCCTGCTGTTAGGTTAGAAAAAACTTACGGATGTTAGGTTAGTGGACCATTTGGTCCATACTTAATATTCAAACAAAATAACAATTTAATATTATATTTGCATATATTTTGGATCATTTCTACCTAAATACGATTATTTTAAGCTTTACTCAACGTTAGAGATGGGTGCGTGAGTGAATTTTGGGTCACGCTCACGCAAGAAATATTATAATCGCTCATGAATCACTCACTCGATTTTTTTCTTTACTCACGCTCACTTACTACTCACGTCAGTAAAGCTAAAATAAGTTACGATCATGCGTGACTCACGTGATTCATAATTACGCTCACCCCAATTCACGCAATATTCACTTACAAATACACAATTTTAAAGAAATTAAAAAAAAAAAAATTTCATATATTAGCAGACCGTTAATTTGAATTTTAACTGATTGCTAAACGAAAAATAAAAATAAAACTATAAATAAAAACTGAAAACAATACAAAAAATTATATTGAATCACGCAAGAAAAATGGCACTCACGCAAAAATTAGGATCGATTTCTAATCACTCACACATAAAAGTTTTGGAATGACACTCACTCAAGCATGATTCTCGTAACTAACTAGACTTTCGCTCGAGCGTGAGTCACGTGTGATTCACGAGAACCACGCAAATCACGTGACCAGCACCCATCTCTACTCAACACAGCTAATGTAAACATTTGTTGAAGGATTCCCTTTTTTCATATTCTTTACTTTAGAGATTGTTTTGTATTACAATTCAACAAAAGGTGCATATGTTAGTTTTGTTTTTTCCTATAAATTCTAATGATTCATCTCATTTAGGTGGCGTGGATATTGCTGATCAAATGGTTGGTCCTACAGCACGAAACGCGCAAGAAATCGATGGCCTAACGTTGTATTTCCAAACATACTTGATATCCCAGCAAAACCTTAAACATGGTAACGGTTATGCAATGTATTACCATGTAATGCATAGCCCAATAAAAATTAAAAAATGTGCATTGATTTTCGCCTACCGCTTACCATAGGCATTCACTATATTTATTTTTCATGCATTATGTAAAACTCATGCATTACTTTGAGTGACATCCAAAACAAAATGAATCAATCAACTATAGGGTATTGTAAGGTTGCCTTATTCAATACTGGAGTAATGATTTTTGTTTGGGATAAGACTCAAAGTAGCGCATGAGTTTTACATAATGCGTGAAAAATACAAAAAAGTTATGCCTATGGTAAGCGATAGAGAAAAATGCATATTTTTGTTTTTTTTGCTATGCATTACATGGTAATGCATTACATGGCCGTCACCATTTTAAAAGTTTTGCCGGAATACCCGCTTTGAATGCGTGCATCCTATTTTCTAAAATCGACGTTTCATGGGCTCCGGCAATCAAAATCGCAGGTGAAAATATACTATGGACCAAATGGTCCCTTAACCTAAGATACGTAACTTTTTATTTTTCTCAGTCCTGGTTTAAGTCAGAACCTAGATTTTTTGTAAATAACATTGTTTTATAAAAAGACCCCATGAGCAAAAAATCTAAGCCAGTATATATCACCGTTTAAAAGTTACAAAGGAAACAATCCAAAAATTGGACCAAATGGGCTTAACCTAACAGCAGGGTTAAGAAATTTACAGGTTCTAAAGCATTTTTCTGACAGCAAAACCACAGATTCTGACATAATTTTCTAATAGAAAATAACTCAGTTTTTGAGATATGGTATTATATGGAGATATTAACAAAAAATTTTCTGATATGGAAATTATTCCGAGTCATTTGCTTAAAGAGAAAGTTTATGATTCTGAGACGTTATCCCAATAAAAAAATTCTGAGGTTCTGAGACATTTTGATACAGAAAAACTTTTAAAATTAATACAAAAATATTTTGAGTAGGTGTATTCTAGCTCGAGGTACTTATTTCCTTTACTTATTAAAGCTATGATATTCTCATAGAATAATTTTCAAAAAATGATTCTATGAGAATATCAAAGTCTAAATAAGTAAGGAAATAATGATCTCGAGCCAGAATAAACTTACTAAAAATATAGGCCCTTACCACAAGAAAACAAAAAGTCTATTTTAACAAAAGTTTTATTTTAAATTTCGAATTTTCAATACATTTTTTGAAAATCGATTTTAAAAACAAAAACAATTTGTATGGAAATAAAATTAAAAGCTGATTTTAAATATATTTTATTTTTCTATGGTAAGTGAACAAAGTTACGTTAATTGTAACACTTTTAATTTCCAGTGATTGGATATAATGGGAATCTAAAGTCCCCTAGGTGGAGAATAAATACCAAAGGGGAAAGGTTTATAGAGGGGAATTTGAATGACTTATGTCACGTTCTACCAATGTTCAGGGGGAATGAAACAAATAGGTGATATTTGTATTGTAACTTACATTAAACGTTTTATTAAATTCAGGATATTGAATAATGGATAAACGATTGTGTACTTCCTTCTGTTACTGCTGGATAATAATAGAAACCAAAAGGTCTTAATGCCTCAGCCAAGAAGGCTCGGTTTCCATCATATTTGGCGTATAAGAGCGGAAATATACAACGAGTACCATATGTTTTGTAATTAAATTCAGAAAATAGGGGGTGTTCATGTACAATTCAGGGTTTGAGTTATAATCTAATGTAGTTTTTACGACTAATGTATAGTAAACTAGTTAATTCAAATTACTTAAAGTATACAAATTCATAAATTCATTTATTTAAAACTAGAAATTGCTTAAGAATGGCAAGTACGATTTAGCTGTGTTTATACAATTGTGATTGAAGGACATAATTGCAATAAACAGTAAGGCTGATAATATTTGAAACAAAAATTCTTAATTTCTGATACACCTTCATGTAGAAAAATCTCAGATACTTATGCAATTCACACACCAAAAATTTCTATATTTAGAAAAAATTTTCGTTAAGAAAAGATCTCAGATTTAGTGAGTTATTTCCCATTGACAACTTCTTAGGTTCTAAAATATTACAATTTTTTTCTTTTCCATTTTTCTACAGAAAATGTTTAAGATACCGAAACGATCTTTCTGCACCAAAATGTTAAAGGTTTAAAAATATTCCTGAGAATAGAAAAATTGAAGACTTAAATGCTTTCTAAAATGTTTGTAGGCAATTTTATAGATTCTGACTATTTTTTCTAATAAAAAAGTTTTGGTTTCTGAGAAACTTTTCCCTAGAAAAAGTCTAAGATATTCAAGCATTTTCTGCGAAATATTTTCATTAGAGAGTCTAAGAAATTTTTTCCCAAAAAAATTTTTTAGTTTCTGAGTCATTTTTCTCATAGAAAAGTCTCAGAGTCTGAGTCTCCGAAATTTTTTCTCCAAAAAAGGTCTTAGATTTCGTCTAGAAAAATTCCCAAATATTTCGTCTAGAAAAATTATGGTATTTTTTATAAAGAAAAGTTTTATTTTTTTTAAATTTTTATCACATATAAAAATTCTAACATTCAGAAACATTTAAGGATCCTTAGAAATTTTTCATAGAAGAATTTCTTCTATAGAAAAATTCCCCGATTTTTCTTATCGAAAACTTTTAAGGATTTTCCTATAGAAAAAATCACATTTTCAAATTTTTTCATATAGAAAAATTTTAACATTCCGCGACATTTTTCCTTTAAAAAAATTTTAAGATTCTTGAAAATTTTTCATAGAAATTTTTTTCAGATCCTTGGACAATTTTTCATAGATTTTTTTTTTTTTTTCTTTTCATTTCCTTTTCACTTTCCTTTTTTTCTTCTTCTTTTCTTCTTTTCTCTTTCCTTTCCTTTCTTTTTCATTTTCTTCTTTTTCTTCTTTTCCTTTTTCCTTTTTTTTTTCTTTCCCCCCGTAGATCTGCGCCTGATAAAAAGTTCATATAGTTTCTTTTGAAGAAATAGGAAAAATCCTCAAAAAGCGAAAAAAAGTACCAGTTTTCCCCATCCCCTTTGAACCGCTAAATGTGAGATGGGGCAGCTAAAAAAAAAACAGGTAACTCTTATTTTGCTCCTTTCTTTCATATATGCAAGTTTCAGGACAATCGGTGGGTGCCCCGTGAAAGACCCTCCTTGTTATTTCAAAATTTTGTATTTTTAGTAATATTCTTTTTTTTTTATTCTTCAGTTATCATATATCTTTCCGACAAACAAAAAGTTACAGACCAGGATTGTGTTGTAAGAGACACCCGTTTCACAGGGCAATTCATTTTTGACCTCCAACTTTTTTGAAAGACAGTAAAAAAAAATAATTGATAAATCTGCTGTTTTCCGTTATTTTCTTAAACTAAATGGTTAAAGATTTGGTAAAAACACCTATTTCTGCAGAAAAGTTGTTTACAAATTCTTTGAAATAGGTTTTCTTCTGAATGAATTCATAAATTACACAATCTGCTCTGTGCAAATTTTCAGAAAACTTATCCGATTTTCCGCAGATGACCCCTTATTTTCCTGGGCTATATCTTTTATTTGATATATTAAAATTTTTATTTGATAACAAACATTACGTTTGAAATCTATCCATTTTTAACTTTTTTATTTTCTTAACACTCATACGATACGTAAAACTGGTTTTAAACCTAAAAGTATGCAATATTTTTATCAAGCACATCGCAAAACTGGTGGCGTATAATTAATGTTTGAGTTTTAATTTAAAAAAATCATACGCCACGTGAAAACCAAATTTAATAGTATGTAATATTTTTAGCAAAAAAAATAATTTTGCAAATCTGGTGGCGTATTAGTAATGTATGTTTCATTTTAAAAATGTAACACTCATACGACATGGGGTACTTAATTGAAACCTAAAAGCATGTAATATTTTTAGCAAGAAAAAACTAATTTGGCAAATCTGGTTGGCGTATAAGTAATATTTTAGTTTCATTTTAAAGTTATAACACTCATACGACAAGTGGTACTTTATTTAAATCTTCATTCTAATTGCAAAGATTTTAGTTTACTACTATAAATGGGTAAGTGTAGTTCTGTAGTGTAGTTCTACTTAAAATTATTAAAAATTTACGCAATTTGAAGTAGTATGTTATATAAATTGTTTTTGAAATTTATCCAATTTATAGCAGGAAACTGGACTCATTTTTTCAGAGTGTAAAATATGTAATGCAATATTTTAAGCAAAAACAAAATTAATTGGCAAATCTGGTGGGTGGCGTATTAGATTTGTTTTTGTTTATTTTTAAATTCGTAACACTTGAATGACATGTGATACTTATTTTAAACCTAAAATCCTACAGTAAATTTTCGATGGTCTCCGATATTTTAAAAGTTATGTGAATGTGTGTGGCAGTTGCCACATGTTAAAGGGTTGTTTTTTTTTTTAAAGTGTGGCAACTCTATAGCTTTAAAGTTTTGCAAATTGCGGTGTAGGGACTTTACTCAAAAGGTCATAAATTTTGTTGTATAAAAGATACACTGCTTGACAAAACTAACCACTGTTTTAGAAAACGAAAGTTCGACCATCATTTCTATATATTTCGGACATGCTGAATCGAATGGCGTACTCCGTTTTTTGATGTATGGTACAGTTTTCTTGCGAATGTCATTAAAAATTGGCTGATTTTCAGCTTTAAATGTTATGGCATGAAAAACAAAGATATAACTTGCAGCAATATTTCTAATGTAAATTTAGTTAAAAACTTTTCATCTTAAGCCCTTAAATTCGCGGATTTCTTAATCTTTTCACGTTTCCGCAAAATTAACCCCTAAATTGGTCTCTGATAAAAAACATGCATTTTGTGGATCATAAAGGTATCCATGCCACTACGAATAGTGGATGTTATATGGGGCATCATGATGAAAATCGCGAAAACCCGATTTTTTGTATATGGCAGCATCACTTTACGAGATGATGTAAGGCTCCATCATTTAGTATATAATGTGGGAACATTAAACAATGATCCGACCAAAAATTTGTCCAAAAAATTTTCATTTGCAAAAGTTATCTTAACAAAAACTATAATAATTGCATGACAAACCCTGAAATAATAATAATTTTTGCAAATGAAAACATTTTTGGCCCAGTTTTTGCTCTGTTAGTTGTTTAAGGTTACCACATTATATACTAAAAGATGGAGCCTTAAATCATCTCGTAAAGTGATGCTGCCATAGACAAAAAAACGGGTTTTCGCGATCATGATTTCGATATATTTCGGACATTCTGATTCGAATGGCGTACTTCGTTTTTTGTTGTATAGTACAGTGTTCTTGCAAAATGTCATTAAAAATTGGCTGTTTTTCAGCAAGTTTTTTTAAAAGAAAAATTTCCAAAGTTATTGATTTTTAATTTTTATGGCACGAAAAACTAAGATATGACTTGCAGAAATATTTCAAGTGCACATATGGCTTAAAACTTTTCATCTACAACCCTTAAATTCACAGATTTCTTAATTTTTTGATGTTTTCACGAAATTTACCACTAAATTGGTCTTTAATAAAAAACTTACTTTAAGTGGATCATAAGGGCAACCATAACAATACAAAAAGTGGACAAAAACAATCTACTTATATAATATGGACCATCATGTCGAAAATCGCGAAAACCAGTTGGAAAAATGCATTTATTCTGTAAAAACTATAAATATTCACATATATAAACAATAAGGGGGGCACCAATTCCTTTTTTTGGATTTTTTTTTTTGGTTTTGGTATGTCTTGTAGAGCGTATTATAAGCTTTAAAACAAGCAAAAATGGACTCTGTAGCTACAATAGCACACATGATATTAAAATTTTAAGGTTCAAGAGTGTTGCGATTTTGAGATTTTAGGGGAAATTGTGAAAAATTTTGATTTTGAGTGATCCCATTGTTGTCCGAACTTAAAAATTTTAAAATATATTCTTTAGGACTTTCTCTATAAGATTATCAAGTAAAAAAAAAAAAAATCGGGGGATACCATCCTCCCCATTTTCTCCTCCCTTTATCACGACGATAAAATAAGGGAGGTAACCCTTAATTTTTTTTTGAAAATTTTTTGGTTATGAAAGGTCTTGTAGAGCATATTATGAGCTTCAAAACAAACCAAAAATGGGCTTTCTAGCTAAATTAGAACCAACGATATTAAGTTTTTACGGTGTAAAGCGTCGCGACTGGGAGATTTTGGGGGAAATTTTGACCCTCCGTATTTTCGGCCCCTGTTGACTTAGAGGGTTGAAAATTTTCATTTGTTAGTTTTTTACGTAGTGTAAGAACTGAACCAAATTTCATCAATATCGGAGGGGGTCAAAAATATTCATGATTGATTTCACTTATAATGACCCTTAAATAAAATTTCTATAACTACTTTAATTTTATGCTTGTAGTAATTATTGTATCAAATTCCTATAATTTCTTATTTTTTTTAAGAATATACGAATTTATTTAACGAATTTAATTTTGAAATTTATGATCTTTCATAGAATAGGACATAAATTATGGTTTTATTGTAAAGATTTTTTTTTACAAATTTTCTATTTTGCTCATTTTGAGCAGGTGGCACATTTTCAATTGACCATTTAAATGTTAAAGAATAAAGACATAAAAAAAAAGGAAAACTATGTAGTTAAAGTTAGAGAGGGTAGTTACAGTGAAATTAAGGCAATAATTCAATCTGGTATATAATACTTGTAAAGATTCTATATGTTAGATTTTGTTAGTGCTAATAAAAGATTATTAGGGTGTCACTTATATACAGAATATATAAAAAATTAAAAAAAACAAGTAAGAGTGTTAAATTCGGCTGTGCCGAATCTTTTATACCCTCCATCATGCAAAAATAAATAAAAAAAAATCAAGGGCGTTTCCCTTTTTTTTGGAGGGGGGGGCGGGGGGTCGGTAGTGGTAACTGGGGGCAAATTTCTTCTTGAATATGTGTGTAAAAATTCATTCTTATCATTATTAAAAAAAAATATTCCACGCCTATAAAAAGGGGCGGACCGAAAAAACGACGTTTTCTTATTCACTGGGTCCAAATACAGGACTTTAAACTTATTGTAGCATAAAAATATTGCATTTGTTAAACAAAAACACAAAAAATCATGTTACAAAATGGTATTGGTTTCCCAGCAGAAATAAATCGAGATTTTGGCGACACAGCATCTGTTTATAGCATACCGTAGCGCATCCAAAGAGCGCTCTTAGGGATGCAGTAAAAGGAAGGGGAAAAAATTTTAATTTTTTTTTAAGATTTTTTATAAAAAAGTTATAATGTGTAATTATTTTTTGATAAAATTTCACACTTGCTTTCCTTTTAAATATTTTTTACACTTTTTGAATAAAAAAACATGAGTTTTAGACAAAGACACATGATTTGACTTCATCATTATTGCGCATTAATCAGCGCTGCAAAGAGCTCTTCAATCATAGCATCTTTGACCGCTGTTCCCAAAAAAAAATCCCATAAAAAATGTGAAAATGAAAATTTCCGATATTTTTTTGATGTTCACTTCCGATTTTTTTTTCATTTTGTTTCACATAAATAAAGTTTTGTAAAGTAAAACGAATGAATTTTTTTGTTATATTTTTTTAATTTTTAGTTATTTGATTTAAACTTTGAACAAACAAGATAAATTCGAATTTTATTTAAAATTCATAAGGTATTTGAAATAAAATTTTTGTTTAAATAAAATTCTCAAAAACATTTGAATTTTATTATTTCCAAAAAAAAAATTCTCAAAAAAAAATAATTTTATTTTTGGTTTGAATTTTATTTTTGGTTTAATTTTATTTTACTTTTGGTTTGAATATTTATTTGTTCAAAATATATTTGTTATTATGGAAATAAAATTCTTTTTTTTTATTAATAAAATTCTTTAAAGAATTTTAAATAAAATTTTTTTGAATTTTATTTCTTCTAAGAATTTAAAATAAAATTTTTAAGAATTATATTTAAAATTCTTTCTTGAATTTTTTGAAAAATTCAAAATTGAATTTTATCAATAACGAATTTTAAATTTTATTGTTTTTCCTTGTCTGACTTTGAATGAACCCGTAAACAAACACCAAACTCGATTTCATGTGATTCGGAAAATATCATGTGATTTGAAAAGTTTTGAAAGACATAACAGAGGCCTTTAACACATTTTAAATGATGATAAATAGGCCAACCAAAAACAGCCAATGCTTATTTGTTATTTCGATGAATAAACCGATTTGGATTAAACACAAGCTCTAATCACGAAAAAACAGAAAAACTAAGATACATTTGTTATAACTTCTTTTGAATATTTTTTCATTTATTGGTAAATTTTTTATTTTTTATCTCATTTTTACATTTTAATTTTAGAACTTTAATTTTAGAAAATACAAATTTTATTACAAAATCAACGCTAAAAAGATACATGAATTTACAGCATCTTTATTCTGCTTAAATCAGCTCTACAAAGATACATGAATTCACTGCACCTTTAATCTGCTTAAATCAGCGCTAAAAAGATACATGAATTTACAGCATCTTTATTCTGCTTAAATCAGCGCTCTAAAGACACGTGATTTCAGTGCATCTAAAGAGCGCTGTTTCTGTGTATCCAACTAGCGCTCTAAAGTGGGACATCGCCTTAGAGAATCATGCATGAATTCAGCGCAATTGGATGCGCTCCTTTACTCAAGTTCCCCTTCCAAAAGCTGCTGAACGTTCAGCAAAATTTCTGCTGGGTTAGTACTTCAAGGGGGAACTTTTTTCCCCCTGGTCCGATTTTGCTCAATTACGAACTTATCCTGCCTATGAACATCAGACATATTCGTGCCAAATGTCGGGAGTCGAGCTCTTTTATTTTAGACTGCATCGTGATAACTACAGACGGACAGACGGACGGACATTGCTAGAATATCTTACAATCGATCACTGATCATAAATATATTTACTTTGTGGGGTCCTAGACCGATATTTTGATGCGTTACACACGGAATGACAAAGTGAGTATACCCCCATAATGTAGTTGGAGGGTATAAAAACTAAAAAAAGATTAAAATCTCATTTTAAATTTATTTTTTATACCCTCCACTCTAGTGATAGAGGGTATATATAAGTTTGTCATTCCGTTTGTAACACCTCGAAATATTGGTCTAGGACCCCATAAAGTACATATATTCATGATCCTCGATCGATTTTAAGACGATCTAGCGATGTCCGTCCGTCCGTCCGTCCGTCCGTCTGTCCGTCTGTCTTTCTGTCTGTTGAAAACACGCTAACTTTTGAAAGACTTAACGGAGGCTCCTGAAGTTTGCATATATGTTGGGCATTTACCTGGTCAGGTTGGTATTGCAATCCAGCGAAATCGGTCTAGTGGTTCAAAAGTTATGAGCAAAAGACTGAATTTCGGCAATGGTTTTTCGTGAATTTATGAGATAAAAAGCACTTGACTTTCGAAAAGCAATTCTGAGGATGCTGAAGCTTGGCATATATATTTTGCGTTCCTTCAGCCTCGTTCGTATTGAATTTCAGCCAAATCGGTCTAGTGGTTCAAAAGTTATTAGCAAAACCGTGAATTTCAGATTAGCTTCACCTAAAATTCACGTGTTGAAAACCCGTTAAACCTGTTTTAAAAACATTGGTAAGTCACAAAAATATTTTACAACGTATTTTTGTCACTCAAAAATATCTTTATACCAAAACAAAAAAAAAAAATACACTCGAAAAAAATTTTACACTCAAAAAAAATTTTACACTCAAAAAAAAAAATTAGTAAATTATTTTTTTTTTAAAAATGACTAAAAAAAAATTTTTTAAACAAAATAAAATATTTCTAATCAAAACTGTTATTTTTTTCACTTTAGAAAATTTATTATAACTTAAAATGGGCATTGTGGAGGGTATTCATAGATTCGGCCAAGTTGAATTTAACTTTTCTACTTGTTTTTTCTTGTGGTAAGGCTGATAAATTTTTGAAATTGAACTCCTTTTCTTTTTAATCCATCCAAAGTAGTTGGTTTACAGAATATTTTTTTTTTTATTTTTTAAATTTAAACCATTGCACAAATCTTGTAATTCATAAAAAATTAAGTACCACCTTAATTCAATTTTTTTTGTGTGTTTCTTATAATGGAATAAAGAAAATGTTTGCTCAAATATAAAAAAGCTTAGTCTAATAAAAAGTAAGGGTACGTATGTATTTAATAGCCAACTATTTGACCCTTCCTACTGACATTAGGATTAGAGTTAAATACATAAGTTAAGACTTTTCCAAAATATATACTAACGTTATATGTATGTATGAATAACTGACTATAATTATGTGTTTACTTGTAGGCCTAAAGTTAATCTTATGTTCGTAATGGTTTGTTTGAGATAAGTCTTATTTCTAGCATTCAGGTATTGCTTGTTTTTAGTTATAAAATTGTTCAAACATTTTGAAAAAAAAAAAAAATAGCAAACAATTTAGGAAAACATAATGGAATTTTTAGTGAAAAAATTATATATTATTCATGTTTAGTTTAATAATATAAACTGAATCCAATATTGTCAAGAATTCTGTCAAATAAACTTAATACGTACAAAAAAAATTCTGCGGAGATTGTACTCTTGCCCAAACTATTGAATCATGTTAATGTTTAGCTGAATAAATAGGTGTTCTCTCCAAAGCAAAATTTTTCATAAAAAAATAACGTTATATTTATTTGTTATTCCATGAAAAACACATTAAGGACCCTATTATGTTTATATTTTATTGATCCTCATAGGTTTCTAAGACATTTAAGTGCTATCCATCTATCTGTTTGTCTGTGTTTGTCGATAGAAAACAGTGCTTGATTAAAAAAGAGTTTTAAAGAAAAAAGATAATTGGTAAAAAAAATTTTATTATTTGGTGAAAAAATAATTGATAAGAAAATTTTTTGATGAAAACAAAAAAAAATAATGAAAAAAAAAAACATTGAAAAAAAATTTTAATGAATACGAAGAAAAAATTATTTAAAAATGTGAAAAAAAAATTATGAAAACGAAAAAGAGTTTATTCTAATTCGAAGCCTTTTCATGTTCCTCATTATGAATTAACATAACAAGTACTTAAGGTGATATGATGTACACTTTTTTTCGACTTTTTTGTAAGAGTTGTGTAAGTGAAACAGATATATATGAGTAAAAGAAAAAAAAACTATATTGAATTTTCGAAGTTGACGTTTTTTTGTTTCCACTTTATTTATAACACACTGTGTGAATTATCATTATTTGAAAAATAAATAAAACAAATTTAAAAATTCCAAAAAAAAAATTAATTTATTTATAAAAGTTACAAGAAATGTTCAACAAATAAATTAAAGCATATTCTAATAAAAAAACCTTGCAAAAAGCGTTATATACATAGAAATAAATTTAAGTTTAAAAATTTTGTTCCGAAAAATGAACGAAATCTTCCCATTTTGCATGCAAAAAATAACACAACAATTAAACTTCATATTTTTTCAAAATTTATGCAATAAAACACATTGAATTTATAATATTTAATCATATTTATATTGGTATTATTTTATTTTTTATTTTTTGCACATTTTTATGTAAAACAACACTGTATTTTTTAAGTGTTTTTATCGGCGCATGCCATATTCTGTTTTGTTATCAAGGGTTTGTAATTGAAGAAGAAAACATTGTATTTCTAAAGATTATTTTTAATGTGGATTTATTCCAGACCATGGTTTCTGTAGCCACCTCTACGTCATCAGTGGAGAAAATTACATTAGATATAAATTGTTTGGTTATTTGTAAGACTGTTTTTTCTATATGTTTTTTCATCAACAGACTTAACTCTGAGTGGAATAGAACCCACGTTCTTCAAATTTTCCATCAGTTTGCAAAGCAAGTACTCTACCATCTGAGCTATCGCCCTGCTTGACAAACTAACAGCATAAGTTGGTTTGTTCGTATTTCATTACAGATGTTAAGTGTGTGACGTCAACAGAAGATTTTTATTTTACACCAACAATTACGATCCTTAGAAACAACAACATTCCTTAATCTCTCTTTGTCAATTTTCAATATTTTTTTTGTATTTTCAATTATTTTCTTTTTGTTTGTTTTGGTTTTTTATAAATATTTGTTTATATATTTTTGAAAAAGTAAAAACTGCCAGTTGACAAATAATAAAAAGACAAAAATTTTTGTCTTTTTTAAAGTTTTGCTGCTTTTTCTCTGCTTTCAGAAACTTGAAACTTTGACTTGAAATAACTTTTTTGTTTTTATAGTGTTTGTTTTTTACTCATTACAAAACCTATTGGAATATAGTCGCACTTTTTCTTCTATTCTTTATCAAGACAAACAATTGAAGAAAACAAGTGTACATCATAACACCTTTATGATAACTTTACTTCCCAGCTAACAAAATGTAGAGCCCTCAAAATGTTTGTCTTTAAAATGTGTCCAAAAATGGATTGGTTTTGAAGCCCACATATTTTAGAGTCGAAAATGATTCAAAAATTAAACTATTATTTGAACTTTAAATTTTGTTTTTCATAAAAAGCTCTGTTTTTTGAGGGAAAAAGGAGCCATCTAAAATAAGTCCAAAAAGACTCCAAAATGAAAGGGAAATTTCTTTAAAAAAAATTAGTGTCCAAAATGAATCTAAAAGATTGTACAATAAAAGTGTTTATTCAACCTTCCAAAAAGACTACAAAAATTTATTCTTTTTGGAGCCGATACAATTTTTTTTTTGAATACGAAAAAAGAATTTTATGTCAATAAATTTTCAAAATTATTTAAATTATTTTTTTATTCACACGTGTAATTTGTGGTCGTTACAAAATTGTAAAAAAAATATAGAAAATAGCGTTAATAAAAACGCTAAAAAATTTTCGTGAAGTTGAACTAATATAAGCAAAATGGTTTGAAGGTGCAAATGAACGACTGAAACTCCGCTGCAATAGTCTCATAATTCTCAAGAAGCTATAATGGAAAACTATTTATTGATTTATGTTGAAATATGTTTCGTATTTATATTTATACCATCATTATTCTTTAATTTTGTTATGTATTTTATAATGTTTTCCAGAAAAAAGTTTGATTATTGATAGTTTTAAAATTATTATTATAAATTTTTATTAAAAATTCATTATAACAAAATATGGGATAAAAAATAAAAATGCCTTTTCATTGTCTTATTACTGTAGAAGATTTGAAATTAAGGAAACCAAAAACCATCCATAAACAACCCTAAAAGTGCACAAAAATGACTCCCAATGTGCTCAAAAATGAGTATTTAAAGACTCCAATATCGGAGGGAAATTTCCCCTCACACACTATTTCCTAGACTCATTTTGGAATCCAAAAAATAAAGCTCTTTTGGATGAACCACTTTCATACAAAAAATTTAAATTCTTGTTATATTTTTGGAGCCCATTTTGGAGTCTAAAATGAGTCTGCTTGTTTGCTGTGTTTCTTTATTAGGATATTCTCCCATTAAATAACACCGCTCAACACTCATTTTCCGGTTTGAATTCTGTTGATCAGTTTTAGTAGACTTTGATCCCGTGATTCCAAATCTGTTCTCCAAATTTTTCCATCACGTCCAGATTTTTAGTTATTCATGGTTGAAAATGCGAAAAATTACGATTTTTGCATTATTTGGAAGCCTGCACAGCAGCCATTCAGTGGAATACAAATCTGGTATGAAGCGCAAAAGTATAATTTGTCTTTGGTCTCCAACATAGAAAACAACTTTTTTCTAATTATTGCGTTTGGTTGGGTTAAAATTGCGTTTTAAAATAACACTGCTAAAATTATCATTTTTGTAAAAATGATAAGATACCTTAGTTTTTATTGATATTTTTCAAAGAAAAACTAAAAAAAATAAATATTTTCCAAATTTAAATTTTCGGAAGATTTCTGTAATGGGTTTAAAAGTCTATAAGAAAGAATGAACTTTTGCCTAAATTTTGGGCTCATCACAGTAAATATTGATCATCTGGTTTTTGTTTTAGAGCATTTTTAAAATGGTGCTTTTTCTAATTTTTTTCACAGTGTTTTTTTAAAATACATGTTTGGCCAATAATAGTGCAACAACTTCAAAGTTTTTTGATCGTATAGTTGAGATCATAGTTTAGTTCTACTGTAACGCTTTATACCAGATTTTTATTCCACCCAGTGGCTGCTGTGCAGGCTTTCAAAAAATGCAAAAATCGCGATTTTTTGCATTTTCAACCGCGAATTATTAAATTCTAGACGTGATGGACAAAATTTGGAGCACAGATTTGGAATCAGCGAGTCAAAATCTTTAAAAATGTTCTAACAAACTTTAAACCGGAGTCAAAAACGTTCGATTTGTTGAGCGGTGTAATCATAGACTTTATTGTTTTCAAAAAATTTGGCAATTTTCAGGAATGAATTGATGATCGTTTTCTTCTATAGAAAAAAAGTCTTAGAATCTGATACTTTTTCTATAGAAAAACTTTCTCAGAATCTGAGACTTTTTCTATAAAAAAATGTCTCAAAATCTGAGACTTTTTCTATATAAAAACTTTCTCAGAATCTGAGATCTTTTCTATAGAAAAAATGTCTCAGAATCTGAGACTTTTTCTATAGAAAAACTGTCTCAGGATCTGAAACCTTTTTCTATAGAAAAACTGTCTCAGAATCTGAGACTTTTTCTATAGAAAAACTGCCTCAGAATCCGACATTTTTATTATAGAAAGAACATTTTTATTATAGAAAAGATTCAGATTTTTCCTATAGAAAAAATTTCAGATTCTGAGTTATTTTTCTCATAGAAAAAGTCCCATATTCTGAAATATTTTTCCTAAAGAAAAAGTCTCAGATTCTGAGAAGAAGAATTATTTGTATCGGATTTTTAGTAAGCGAATTAAAACCACATAAAAATGTTACATTAAGTTTATTATTTTAAGTATTAAGTCATTTATATAACATGTATATTTTTTTTTTTTCAAACAATAAAAAAAGCAAACAAAAATTAAAAAAACGTGTTTTAAAATTGGTATTTTATTTTGTAGTTTGGTATTATATCGAAAATATATTAAACACAGCTATGGTTGGGACAACCGTCAATACGGTTGCCATAACCGGCAAAGGCCGTTATTTGAGGTTGCTGCAACCGGCATTTGTCGGTTGCCACAACTATAAATTGTCGGTTGCTACAACCGTATATTTACCGGTTGCAGCAACCTCAATCTGAAGGTGGAACCTTGTATTTTACTGTGAGTGTTGTTAATGAAAAGTGTTTTTTATATATGTGAATATTTTTAGTTTCTACAGAATAAATTTTGACAGTTTCCAACACTACAATTCTATTTCTAGCAATCTCAACAATCTCAATACTTTCTTTCAACTTTTTTGTCTCTTACATTATTTCGCAAGGGTTACCAACATGATCTGGAATTGCAGACACAAATGAAGGAATTTGCATTTTCTTTTTCGGAGACGTGCCTAATAGGCTGGGTCGTATTCCAACAAAGTGCTCAGATCAACTATTAATAGTGAAAAAAAATTGGTTCAAGTAAATACAAGCAATTTAAAACCAAAATGAACAAAATCGGTCCATGGCTTCCGTTCTCGCATCGCTGGTCAAAATTGCGGTTTTTGAAAAAATGGACATAATTTAAAAAAAAAATTAAATATTAAAAAAAAAAATTATTAAAAAAAAAAAAATTTTTTTTGTATCGCATTAATTCAAAGATATTAGGAAAATTTTGTTTGTTTTTTTCGGATATCGATAACCCACCCAAACGTGAGGCAAAAAAAAACTCACATTTTCAACATGGAGCTCAAAACTACTTTTTCACTATTTTAAAAATTTAGTGAAAAATTTTTTTTAAATATATTAGTTTATCCACTTGATATCATTGAATACATCTCAGGGATTGTAGAAAAAAATTCTTAGTTAAATTCCTTCGTCCAGTTGGTGTGTGGAGCGATTTGAATTTAGCGGATTTCCAGAACATGTGTTTTTATCGACATTTTTGACTAATTTGTAGTTGTTAGCAACATTTTACTTAAATTAACCAACTTTTTTTGTTCAAATGGTTGTTTTGGACCTTAGTAAATCTGCTTTGAAATAATAGGCTTTTTGGACAACGCTAACCCTTGCCGGCACGGGGTTAAAAAATTCCTCCAATGAAATTTTTGAAAATTCCTCACTCTAAAATCGTGTATGTGTTTAAATAATCAACAATTGCGCGCTTAAGCGGAAAATGCTTTAAACTAAATAAAATAAAAAAAAATGGCATCCGAAATTTCATTACGTCTTCGTCGTTTTTACTGTGTAAAGCTAAAAGTGAAAAACATATTATTTAATATGTCAAAAAAGTCCATTTGACTATGAGCAACAAAACAGCTGTTTGAAATTGTTTGGGCGATCGTTCAACAAAAGTTAAAGATGTCCTTCAAGAAAACTTTGTATAAATTTGTAATTGTTGATTATTTAAACAAATACACGATTTTAGAGTGAGGAATTTTCAAAAATTTCATTGGATGAAATTTTTAACCCCGTGCCGGCAAGGGTTAACGTTGTCCAAAAAGCCTATTATTTCAAAGCAGTGTTACTATGGTCCAAAACAACCATTTGAACAAAAAAAGTTGGTTAATTTAAGTAAAATGTTGCTAACAACTACAAATTAGTCAAAAATGTCGATAAAAACACATGTTCTGGAAACCCGCTAATTTCAAATCGCTCCACACACCAACTGGACGAAGGAATTTAACTAAGAATTTTTTTCTACAATCCCTGAGATGTATTCAATGATATCAAGTGGATAAACTAATATATTTAAAAATTTTGTTTTACTAAATTTTTAAAATAGTGAAAAAGTAGTTTTGAGCTCCATGTTAAAAATGTGAGTTTTTTTTTTGCCTCACGTTTGGGTGGGTTATCGATATCCGAAAAAAACAAACAAAATTTTTCTAAATATCTTTGAATTAATGCGATACAAAATTTTTTTTTTTTTTTAAATAATTTTTTTTTAAATATTTAATTTTTTTTTTAAATTATGTCCATTTTTTCAAAAACCGCAATTTTGACCCGCGATGCGAGAACGAAAGCCATGGACCGATTTTGTTCATTTTGGTTTTAAATTGCTTGTATTTACTTGTACCAACTTTTTTTCACTATTAATAGTTGATCTGAGCACTTTGTTGGAATACGACCCAGCCTAGTGCCTAATGGCGACATATATTGTTAGTAATTTTATTTGATTTTATCTGTAAGTACAGATCGAGCACGGGCTCTAAATATATTTGTTATAAGGGTTCAAGTTGAAAAAATGCAGAAGAAAATTGAATTTCTAAAAATTATAGACATTTCTGGTATTTCCTATATTTTTGAAAATTTGACTTTTTCAAAAAATATAAAATTTCAGAACGGTTTCCGAAGATTTTACAAAAAAAAAAAATTCAGTCGATACAAGAATGTAAGTTTTTCAGATTGTGGTGCACTCGGATTTAATTTGAAAAATATTTAATCAAGAGAACTCGACGCAAATTTTACCATTTTCCAACTTTTAACCACGCCTCCTAATCCCAGTTTTTGAAAAATTAAAAACAAAAATTTTCTTTGTTTCATAAAGGACTATCTATACAATCTATTTATAAATGCATGGGATAAATGTTTTTCTGAAGCGGGACAATTGCTGTGGAATGGCTCATATTCATAAAAAATTTGCTCCTGTCTGTGACGTTAATATCATGTTCTAAAATGTTAAGAACAAAACTGCGGTCTAAAATATCGAAGACACAACTAAAAAAAAAACAATTCAACCAAATTAATTTTATTTTTTCTGTAAGTACAGATCGAGCACGGGCTCTAATTATATTTGTTATAAGGGTTCAAGTTGAAAAAATGCAGAAGAAAAATTGAATTTCTAAAAATTATAGACATTTCTGGTATATCCCATACCGGTTTCAAACACCCCAGTTAGTGTCATCATCAGTAGGATTTTAAATGTCGGTTTGTCTTGTTAATGAAAACTGTTTTTTATATATGTGAATACTAGCTTACCATCCCGGTACTTCGTTACCGGTTGTATTGAATACCGAATAATAGAAGGATCAGGATTACTCTATGATTTCAAAAAATTCCCCTAGGTAGTCTTTGTTTTATTTACTTGTGGACGTTTACGTCTTTCATAAAATAATATTTCAATGAATAATTTAAACAATACAATTTGAATAACTTCGCTGGTACGTTATCATGTGCGTTCCGGTGAAAAAAAGATATTGACAATTTTCGAGCCCTTACATCAGGTTTTTGGATTTAAAGTGAATAAATATTTCAGTGAAAAAAGAAATGGGAATAAAAATAAGTTTGAGTGAAAAAACATATAGGGAGAAAAAATATGGAATAAAAAAAGTTAATTACGATAAATTTGAGTAAAAAGTATCATTCCATATTGTTCCCTGCTCTATTTCATTTCGATCCCCGTTCTACTCCATTTCATTTCCAATTCCATCTCCTTTTGTTCCATGCAAGTTTCATTCCTCTCCGTGTAATATGCGTTAAAGAAATAAAAATTTATATTGTCGTTATTGTATAGCTATGAAAAGTACCATTTTACACCCCTTTTACCAGGTACCCCTTTTTATCCTAAAATTTTAAATTTTAAAATATGTCTGTTATTTCTGGGGCTTTTAGTTTAATAGTTAGAAAGGTAAAAATAACCATTTGCCACCTCTTCCCTTAAAATTAAAAAAAAAATTTCCAAAAAACCTTTTTTTTTTTTGTGCTAGTTGATCCTATATTTATCAAATATCAAGTTTCTGAACCATTATTTCAAGAAATATAAGAATAACCAAATTTACACTTCTTTATCCCCCTTACAATCAGTCGCGACCCTTAGAAACAGAATTTCCTAAAATAAAGCATTCAAAATTTCAGTGCCTAGTATCATTACTTCATGAAATATAAAAAGTATCAAAAAACCCTTTTTTATACCTCTAGAAACGGATTTTTTTAAAAAATACTTTAGCAGAATGTTTTTTCACCGAAGTACCCTACATTCCAAAATTCAAGCTTCTAAGGTCATAATAATGACAAAAGTACCAAAAGTACACTTTCTTACCCCCGTTAGAAACGGAATTTCCAAAAAGTATTTCTTCCAGAATGTTTTTTTCTTCATCGAAAAATCCTACATTCCATATTTCAATTTTCTAGGATCATTGTTTCACACTTTCGGTACTTTATATTAAAGGTAATTTTTGTAAAAGATACTTTTTATAAAAAGTACTTTTTATAAAGGGTACTTTTATAAAAGGTACTTTTTATAAATGGTACTTTTTATAAAAGGTACTTTTTATAAAAGGTACTTTTTATAAAAAGTATCTTTTACAAAAATTACCTTTAATATAAAGTACCGAAGGTGTGAAACAATGATCCTAGAAAATTGAATTATGGAATGTAGGATTTTTCGATGAAGAAAAAAACATTCTGGAAGAAATACTTTTTGGAAATTCCGTTTCTAACGGGGGTAAGAAAGTGTACTTTTGGTACTTTTGTCATTATTATGACCTTAGAAGCTTGAATTTTGGAATGTAGGGTACTTCGGTGAAAAAACATTCTGCTAAAGTATTTTTTAAAAAAATCCGTTTCTAGAGGTATAAAAAAGGGTTTTTTGATACTTTTTATATTTCATGAAGTAATGATACTAGGCACTGAAATTTTGAATGCTTTATTTTAGGAAATTCTGTTTCTAAGGGTCGCGACTGATTGTAAGGGGGATAAAGAAGTGTAAATTTGGTTATTCTTATATTTCTTGAAATAATGGTTCAGAAACTTGATATTTGATAAATATAGGATCAACTAGCACAAAAAAAAAAAAGGTTTTTTGGAAATTTTTTTTTTAATTTTAAGGGAAGAGGTGGCAAATGGTTATTTTTACCTTTCTAACTATTAAACTAAAAGCCCCAGAAATAACAGACATATTTTAAAATTTAAAATTTTAGGATAAAAAGGGGTACCTGGTAAAAGGGGTGTAAAATGGTACTTTTCATAGCTATACAATAACGACAATATAAATTTTTATTTCTTTAACGCATATTACACGGAGAGGAATGAAACTTGCATGGAACAAAAGGAGATGGAATTGGAAATGAAATGGAGTAGAACGGGGATCGAAATGAAATAGAGCAGGGAACAATATGGAATGATACTTTTTACTCAAATTTATCGTATTTAACTTTTTTTATTCCATATTTTTTCTCCCTATATGTTTTTTCACTCAAACTTATTTTTATTCCCATTTCTTTTTTCACTGAAATATTTATTCACTTTAAATCCAAAAACCTGATGTAAGGGCTCGAAAATTGTCAATATCTTTTTTTCACCGGAACGCACATGATAACGTACCAGCGAAGTTATTCAAATTGTATTGTTTAAATTATTCATTGAAATATTATTTTATGAAAGACGTAAACGTCCACAAGTAAATAAAACAAAGACTACCTAGGGGAATTTTTTGAAATCATAGAGTAATCCTGATCCTTCTATTATTCGGTATTCAATACAACCGGTAACGAAGTACCGGGATGGTAAGCTAGTATTCACATATATAAAAAACAGTTTTCATTAACAAGACAAACCGACATTTAAAATCCTACTGATGATGACACTAACTGGGGTGTTTGAAACCGGTATGGGATATACCAGAAATGTCTATAATTTTTAGAAATTCAATTTTTCTTCTGCATTTTTTCAACTTGAACCCTTATAACAAATATAATTAGAGCCCGTGCTCGATCTGTACTTACAGAAAAAATAAAATTAATTTGGTTGAAATGTTTTTTTTTTAGTTGTGTCTTCGATATTTTAGACCGCAGTTTTGTTCTTAACATTTTAGAACATGATATTAACGTCACAGACAGGAGCAAATTTTTTATGAATATGAGCCATTCCACAGCAATTTTCCCGCTTCAGAAAAACATGTATCCCATGCATTTATAAATAGATTGTATAGATAGTCCTTTATGAAACAAAGAAAATTTTTGTTTTTAATTTTTCTAAGGTCATAATAATGACAAAAGTACCAAAAGTACACTTTCTTACCCCCGTTAGAAACGGAATTTCCAAAAAGTATTTCTTCCAGAATGTTTTTTTCTTCATCGAAAAATCCTACATTCCATATTTCAATTTTCTAGGATCATTGTTTCACACTTTCGGTACTTTATATTAAAGGTAATTTTTGTAAAAGATACTTTTTATAAAAAGTACTTTTTATAAAGGGTACTTTTATAAAAGGTACTTTTTATAAATGGTACTTTTTATAAAAGGTACTTTTTATAAAAGGTACTTTTTATAAAAGGTACTTTTTATAAAAGGTACTTTTTATAAAAGGTACTTTTAATAAAAGATACTTTTTATAAAAGGTACTTTTTATAAAAGGTACTTTTTATAAAAGGTACTTTTTATAAAAGGTACTTTTTATAAAAGGTACTTTTTATAAAAGGTACTTTTTATAAAAGGTACTTTTTATAAAAGGTAGTTTTTATAAAAGGTACTTTTTATAAAAGGTACTTTTTATAAAAGGTACTTTTTATAAAAGGTACTTTTTATAAAAGGTACTTTTTATAAAAGGTACTTTTTATAAAAGGTACTTTTTATAAAAGGTACTTTTTATAAAAGGTACTTTTTATAAAAGGTACTTTTTATAAAAGGTACTTTTTATAAAAGGTACTTTTTATAAAAGGTACTTTTTATAAAAGGTACTTTTTATAAAAGGTACTTTTTATAAAAGGTACTTTTTATAAAAGGTACTTTTTATAAAAGGTACTTTTTATAAAAGGTACTTTTTATAAAAGGTACTTTTTATAAAAGGTACTTTTTATAAAAGGTACTTTTTATAAAAGGTACTTTTTATAAAAGGTACTTTTTATAAAAGGTACTTTTTATAAAAGGTACTTTTTATAAAAGGTACTTTTTATAAAAGGTACTTTTTATAAAAGGTACTTTTTATAAAAGGTACTTTTTAAAAAAAATAATTTTTAAAAACGGTACAGAATTTTCAGAAAGTACTTGTTCCAGAATTTTTTATTTCACTAAAGGATCCTACATTCTAAATTTCAAGTTTGAATGACCATTATTTTAATAAATAAAAAAAAGTAGCAAAAGTACACTTTTTTACCCATTTTACTCCCGTAGAATCTACATTGGCAAAAACCCAGCCGTAGTGAATCTTTTTTCCCGGAAGTGAACCGAAATTTCAAATTTCAAGTTTCTAGTACCATTATGTCAGGAGATATAAAAAGTACCATAAGTACAGTTTTTTACCCCCTCAGAATCAACACTGGCAAAAATCCAGCCTTAGTGGATCTATATTTCGGGAGGTGAACATACAGTCCAAATTTCAAGTCTCTATGACCATTATTTCAGGAGATATAAAAATTACCAAAAGTACAGATTTTTACCCTTTTTACCCCCTTAGAACCAACATTGGCAAAAACCCAGCCTTACTGGATCTAAATTCCATAATGTAAACATACAGTCCAAATTTCAAGTCTCTATGACCATTATTTCAGGAGATATAAAAAGTACCAAAAGTACCTTTTTTTTGCCTTTTTACCCCCTTAGAATCAACACTGGCAAAAATCCAGCCTTAGTGGATCTATATTTCGGGAGGAGAACATACAGTCCAAATTTCAAGTCTCTGTGACCATTATTTCAGGAGATATAAAAAGTACCAAAAGTACAGTTTTTTACCCTTTTTACCCCCTTAGAATCAACACTGGCAAAAATCCACCCTTGGCGGTCTTATATTCCGGGAGGTGAACATGCAGTCCAAATTTCAAGTCTCTACGACCATTATTTCAGGAGATATAAAAAGTACCAAAAGTACAGTTTTTTACCCTTTTTACCCCCTTAGAATCAACATTGGCAAAAATCCAGCCTTAGTGGATCTATATTCCGGGAGGTGAACCTACAGTCCAAATTTCAAGTCTCTAGCTTCAGCGGTTTGGGCTGGGCGATGATGAATCAGTCAATAAGTCAGTCAGTCAGTCAGTCACGTTACTCTTTTATATATATAGATTTATAGTTTCTACAGAATAAATTTTGACAGTTTCCAACACTACAATTCTATTTCTAGCAATCTCAACCTCACTTCATACTTTCATTCAACTTTTTTGTCTCTTACATTATTTCGCAAGGGATACCAACATGATCTGGAATTGCAGACACAAATGAAGGAATTTGCATTTTCTGTTTCGGAGACGTGCCTAATGGCGACATATTTTGTCAGTAATTTTATTTTATTTTTTCTGTAAGTACAGATCGAGCACGGGCTCTAATTATATTTGTTATAAGGGTTCAAGTTAAAAAAATGCAGAAGAAAAATTGAATTTCTAAAAATTATAGACATTTCTGGTATTTCCCATACCGGTTTCAAACACCCCAGTTAGTGTTAAATTTTTTTTGTTGCCGTCTACAAGCTAATCAAGTTAAATAACAATTAAGAAATTAAAAAATAAAATAAAAATATTTTTATTGTATGACAAAATTTAAACCTTACGGTTTAAAAATGCCCGATTTGGCTAAAATTTTAAATATTGGGTTTTTAAACTAAAAGTAACCACAATATTGTCCGGCAAAAGATATAGTTCGAGTCACCCTAATGTAGGTATGCGGATATAGTCATTTGGATACTGCAATTTGTAGACTATTTGATTTGATTGTTTAAAAGATACTGAAATGAAGAAAGGCAGCAATTCTAATAAAACATAATCCATAAAACAAAACAATAAAGTTCATCTGACTCTAAAAGCAAAATGAATCCTTTAACAATAAATCAAAAAAGAAAAAATATTAAACTCAAATATACAAAATGGGAACGCAATTAAGAAAACATTTTTGTGTCATGCATAACACCGAAAACTATTTTTGAGGTCTTAACTATTTTGAATGGTGAATAAAACGTAACCTATTCTGATTAATTTTTATTAAAAAATAAATAAGAATATCATGGTTTTAATTAGTAAAGAAAATAATAACCTCGAGCCAGAATAAACATCCTCAAAATATAATATTTTAAAGGTCGAATAAAACAATTTTTATTTTTTAATAAAAATTAATCAGAATTTGAATAAAATGGTTGGCACGCCATGTGATGAATAACCCTAATATGGAGTATTTCTCACAACAACAACACAAATAACATATTGTTGTAGTCCAATGGACTATCGTATGTAAAATTGTTTTAACCCTGCTGTTAGGTTAGAAAAAACTTACGGATGTTAGGTCAGTGGACCATTTGGTCCATACTTAATATTCAAACAAAATAACAATTTAATATTATATTTGTATATATTTTGGATCATTTCTACCTAAATACGATTATTTTAAGCTTAACTCAACGTTAGAGATGGGTGCGTGAGTGAATTTTGGGTCACGCTCACGCAAGAAATATTACAATCGCTCATGAATCACTCACTCGATTTTTTTCTTTACTCACGCTCACTTTCTACTTACGTCAGTAAAACTAAAATAAGTTACGATCATGCGTGACTCACGTGATTCATACACACAAAAAAAAATCGAGGTAATATTACCTAAATTTATAGTATAACTTTATCTAAGTGCCTAGATAACATAGAGCCTACAAAGTTTTTAGACAATATTACTAAAAAGCCAAGGTGATTTTTAAAAAATGATATGTTCGAAAAATTATCTATGCTTTTAGGAAATATTCCTAGGAAACTTTGTAAACTTTTCAAAGTTAGCAGAGTAAAAATTTATATATAAATTTTGGTAATTTATCTAAATTATTTTGTTAATACGCTAGGTATAAATAATTACACACTTTACTAAATTAAATAAATTAAAAAATTATTTGATTTTATTATGTTTTATAAATAAATTTAATCATGAATTACAATTATTGTTGTTATAAAAAGATTTTGAGAAATATTTTTCAAAAAATAAATTCTCAAATTCTGAGACATTTTTTCTATAGAAAAATTCTCAGATTCTAAGACAGTTTTTTATAGAAAAATTCTCAGATTCTGAGACATTTTTCCTATAGAAAAATTCTCAGTCTCTGAGATAATTTTTTTATAGAAAAATTCTCCGATTCTGAGATATATTTTCGATACAATAAATTATCAGATTCTGTGACATTTTTTCTATAGATAATTCTCAGATTTTTAAAATTTTTTATATATTTAAAAAATTCCTCAGATTCTAAAACATTTTTCTATAGAAAAATTCTGATTCTAAAATAATTTTTCTGTAGAAAAATTATAAGATTCTGATACATTTTTTCTGTAGAAATCTTCATAGATTCTGAAATATTTTTTCTATAGAAAAATTCTCAGATTCTAAAAGTTTTTTGTTATAGAAAAATTCTTAGATTCTAAGACAGTTTTTTTTAATAGAAAAATTCTCAGATTCTGAGACATTTTTTCTATAGAAAAATTCTTAGATTCTGAGAAATTTTTTCCATAAAAAAATTCTTAGATTCTGAGACATTTTTTCTATAGAAAAATTCTCAGATTCTGAGACAGATTTTTTATATAAAAAAATTTTAAGATTCTGAGACATTTTTTCTATAGAAAAATTCTAAGATTCTGAGACATTTATTCTATAGAAAAATTCTCAGATTCTGAGTAATTTTTTCTATACAAAAATTCTCAGATTCTGAGATATTTTTTCTATAGAACAATTCTCAGATTCTGCGACATCATTTCTGTAGAAAATGTCTCAGATTCAGAGACATTTTTTCTATAGAAAAATTTTCAGATTCTGAGACATTTTTTGAAAAATTCTTAGATTCTGAGACATTTTTTATGTAGAAAAATTTACAGATTCTGAGACATTTTTTCTATAGAAAAGTTCTCAGATTCTGAGACATTTTTTCTATAGAAAAGTTCTCAGATTCTGAGACATTTCTTCTACATAAAAAAATTTTAAGATTCTGAGACATTTTTTCTATAGAAAACTTCTCAGATTCTGAGACATTTTTTCTATAGAAAAATTTACAGATTCTGAGACATTTTTTCTATAGAAAAATTTGAGACATTTCTTCTACATAAAAAAATTTTAAGATTCTGAGACATTTTTTCTATAGAAAAATTCTCAGATTCTGAGACCTTTTTCTATAGAAAAATTCTCAGATTCTGAGACATTTTTTCTATAGAAAAATTCTCAGATTCTGAGACATTTTTTCTATAGAAAAATTCTCAGATTCTGAGACATTTTTTCTATAGAAAAATTCTCAGATTCTGAGACATTTTTTCTATAGAAAAATTCTTAGATTCTGAGACATTTTTTCTATAGAAAAATTCTCAGATTCTGAGACATTTTTTCTATAGAAAAATTATCAGATTCTGAGACATTTTTTCTATAGAAAAATTATCAGATTCTGAGATATTTTTTCTATAGAAAAATTATCAGATTCTGAGATATTTTGCTATAGAAAAGTTTTCAGATACTGAGACATTTTTTCTATAGAAAAATTCTCAGATTCTGAGACATTTTTTCTATAGAAAAATTCTCAGATTCTGAGACATTTTTTCTATAGAAAAATTCTCAGATTCTGACACATTTCTTCTACATAAAAAAATTTTAAGATTCTGAGACATTTTTTCTATAGAAAAATTCTCAGATTCTGAGACATTTTTTCTATAGAACAATTCTCAGATTCTGTGACATTTTTTCGATAGAAAAATTCTCAGATTCTGAGACATTTTTTCTATAGAAAAATTCTCAGGTTCTGAAACATTTTTTCTATAGAAATATTCACAGATTCTGAGACATTTTTTCTATAGAAAAATTCTCAGATTCTGAGACCTTTTTCTATAGAAAAATTCTCAGATTCTGAGACATTTTTTCTATAGAAAAATTCTCAGATTCTGAGACATTTTTTCTATAGAAAAATTCTCAGATTCTGAGACATTTTTTCTATAGAAAAATTCTCAGATTCTGAGACATTTTTTCTATAGAAAAATTCTCAGATTCTGAGACATTTTTTCTATAGAAAAATTCTCAGATTCTGAGACATTTTTTCTATAGAAAAATTATCAGATTCTGAGACATTTTTTCTATAGAAAAATTATCAGATTCTGAGGCATTTTTTCTATAGAAAAATGATCAGATTCTGAGATATTTTGCTATAGAAAAGTTTTCAGATACTGAGACATTTTTTCTATAGAAAAATTCTCAGATTCTGAGACATTTTTTCTATAGAAAAATTCTCAGATTCTGAGACATTTTTTCTATAGAAAAATTCTCAGATTCTGAGACATTTTTTCTATAGAAAAACTCTCAGATTCTGTGACATCTTTTCTATAGAAAAATTCTCAGATTCTGAGACATTTTTTCTTTAGAAAAATTCTCAGATTCTGAGACATTTTTTCTATAGAAATATTCACAGATTCTGAGACATTTTTTCTATAGAAAAATTATCAGATTCTGAGATATTTTGCTATAGAAAAGTTTTCAGATTTAGAAAAAGTATCATTTAATTTAAGAACTTCTCTATAAATAATTGTCTCAGATTCTAAGAAATTTTGTACCATTATACATATCATTATAATTTAGAAACAAGCTAATTGTTTTAAGCACTTGTTTTAATCTTTAAAACAGCTTTAAGATTCCTTTTTCTCTAATTCTTGTTGACTTTTTCCCATCATAATTTGCCTAGAATTTCAGAAATTCGCGTTATCTAAAAAAAATTAAAAATTATTGAATTTACTATTTTTACCAATAAATTAAATAATAAAATTACCTTTGCGTACATAATTTGTTGCGAGTTGTTAATTTCCATCGGCTTTATTGCGTTGAAAAATTATGAAAATATATGTTAAAAAAATTTTGATGTTTGTTTTATTTTTATTTAATTTCAAATTATTGTCATGACAATAAAAAATAAAAAAAATAATTTCGAAATTTTACCTATTTTCATTAGTAAACCTTACATGGCCATTAGATGAAAATGTAAAGTAAAATTATACTTGTGGCATAGGTAATAAGTCGTGGCTTTTAATATTCATACAAAAATAATTCACCTAAGCCAGCTTAGATAACATTACCTCGACGTTTTTTTTCTGTGTAATTACGCTCACCCCAATTCACGCAATATTTACTTACAAATACACAATTTTAAGGAAATTAAAAAAAAAAAATGTTTTTCATTTATTAGCAGACCGTTAATTTGAATTTTAACTGATTGCTAAACGAAAAATAAAAATAAAACTATAAATAAAACTGAAAACAATAAAAAAAAAATTATATTGAATCACGCAAGAAAAATGGCACTCACGCAAAAATTAGGCTCGATTTCTAATCAATCACACATAAAAGTTTTGGAATCACACTCAATCAAGCATGATTCTCGTAATTAACTAGACTTGCGCTCGAGCGTGAGTCACGCATGATTCAGGAGAACCACTCAAATCACGTGATCAGCACCCATCTCTACTCAACACAGCTAATGTAAACATTTGTTGAAGGATTCCCTTTTTTCATATTCTTTACTTTAGAGATTGTTTTGTATTACAATTCAACAAAAGGTACATATGTTAGTTTTGTTTTTTCCTATAATTTCTAATGATTCATCTCATTTAGGTGGCATGGATATTGCTGATCAAATGGTTGGTTCCTACAGCACGAAACGCGCAAGAAATCGATAGCCTAACGTTGTATTTGCAAACATACTTGATATCCCAGCAAAACCTTACACATGGTAACGGTTATGTAATGCATTACCATGTAATGCATAGCCCAATAAAAATTAAAAAATGTGCATTAATTTTCGCCTACCGCTTACCATAGGCATTCACTATATTTATTTTTCATGCATTATGTAAAACTCATGCATTACTTTGAGTGACATCCCAAACAAAAAGAATCAATCAAGTATAGGGTATTGTAAGGTTGCCTTATACTATACTGGATTAATGATTTTTGTTTGGGATAAGACTCAAAGTAGCGCATGAGTTTTACATAATGCGCGAAAAATACAAAAAAGTTATGCCTATGGTAAGCGATAGGGAAAAAATTAATATTTTTGTTTTTTTTTTTTGCTATGCATTACATGGTAATGCATTACATGGCCGTCACCATTTTAAAAGTTTTGCCGGAATACCCGCTTTGAATGCGTGCATCCTATTTTCTAAAATCAACGTTTCATGGGCTCCGGCTATCGAAATCGCAGGAGAAAATATGCTATGGACCAAATGGTCCCTTAACCTATGATACGTAACTTTTTATTTTTCTCAGTCCTGGTTTAAGTCAGAACTTAGATTTTTTGTAAATAACATTTTTCTATAAAAAGACCCCATGAGCAAAAAATCTAAGCCAGTATATATCACCGTTCAAAAGTTACAAAGGAAACAATCCAAAAATTGGACCAAATGGGCTTAACCTAACAGCAGGGTTAAATATTTTTGTTGGTTATTGACAATCGTTGCCTTATTAGTATGGTACAATTTCTTCGTCTTTCTAATTCTTATTGTGAATAGAGGCGAATATGTATTAATATTTTAGTTTGAGCACAAACGATTTGTCATTAGACTCGTTCGCTACTTTGTAGTAAATCGTTTCTATTTATGCTAAATAATCTTGACAATGGAATCTTGACAAACTCCGAAACACGTGTCGATTAAGTCTTGCAAAAATGACCAACATAAATAAATTTAAAACAAAAAATAATTTTCTTGAAAATTATGCTATGAGAATATCATGGTTTTAATTAGTAAAGAAAATAATGACCTCGAGCCAGAATAAACATCCTCAAAATATAAAACGTAACACAATTATTTTTCAATAAAATATTTCATAAATGTTTATACCCTCCAACTACAGTATGGGAGTATACTCACTTTGTCATTCCGTTTGTAAAGCATCGAAATATCGGTCGAAACACACGGTCGAAATACTCCATAAAGTATATATGTTATTGATCCATGATCGATTCTTTAACATTCTATGAATGTTCGCCAGTCCGCCCGTCTCTCTGTAAATAACACAATGCAGTCCAAAATAAACGAGCTAGGATCCTAAAGTTTTTCACGACTATGTCATATGGTCATAGACAGGTAAAGTGTTTAAGCGGGCAAAATTGGAGCTGGGAGAAAAACAGTTTCTTCTAGAAGAACTTCTCCAACCTCTGAAAAACTTGATTTTTTCATGTTTTTTTATTAAGCAAATGAAGCATTTTTTTAAAAGAAGAAGTTCAAATTCCTGTAGTTGGACTTGGGGGATAAAAAAATAAAGATTTTTTTGGGCCGCCCCACTTTTGCAGGCGTGGCTGTAAAAAAAATCATTAAAAAGATGATAAAATTGTTTTACTGTAGTGCAAAATGTATAATAAATGAATTATAAAAATTGATCGTGAGATGGAAGGTATCGCGACAGCTCTCCAAACCACTTCCCCAAAAAAAGACGCCCCTGGATTTTTTTTAACAGTTTCTTCTTGAAGATCTTCACCAACCTCTGAAAAACTTAATTTTTTTTCCTGTTTTTTATTAAGCAAATTAAGCATTTTTATAAAAGAAGTTCAACTTCCTGTAGTTGGACCCATGGGATTAAGAAATAATGATTTTTTTGTGCCGCCCCCTTTTGCAGGCGTGGCTGTAAAAAAATCATTTAAAAGAGGATAAAATGCATAATAAATAAATTATAAAAATTGATCGTGAGCGGCTCTCCAAACCACAACCCCAAAAAAAGACGCCCCTTGTTTTTTTTTAATTTTTCTTTTTACATTTGGCGCAGCCGAATTTAGCGCTCTCACTTATTTTTTTTTTTCTTAAATTTTTTTTTTTTTCTTAAATTTTTTTTTATAAATTTATTTTATCAAATATTTTTTTTCATATTTTTTATACCCTTCAACTACAGTATGGAGGTATACTCACTTTGTCGATCCGTGTGTAACGCATCAAAATACCGCTCTAGGACCGCATAAAGTATATATATTTGTAATCAGTGATCGATTCTAAGACATTCTAGCTATGTCCGTCCGTCCGTCTGTATTTAACACAATGCAGACCAAACAACATTTCTATATAACAATAAGCTCAAACTCCTGCATTTTGACCCAGAGAACCCTAAAATGTCGTTTTTTTTGGTCCGTTCACATTTTATATGCGTCGAATAAAATTTTTTTTTAATAATGATAAACTTGAATTTCTTTAGTGCAAAAAGCATAAGAATATTTGAGAGAAAATTTGCCCCCCCCCCCCACTTACCACTACACAGAGAAAAATAAATTTCCAACTGAATTTTTCAGTTGTATCAACTCAAAATTCGGTTGCTGCTACTAAATTTCGCTGTGGCATACGAATTTTTTAGTTGTTTCATTTAAAAGACAGTTGTATTAATAAAATTAAGTTGTAACTACCGATATTTAGTTGTTTTAAACTTAATACAATTGCATCAACCGAATTTTTGTTGCAATAACTGAATTTCAGTTGGAGATTAGCAAATTTGTTTTCTGTGTGTACCGTCTCCCTCCCCAAAAAAAGAAGGAAATGCCCAATTTTTTTTTTTCATATTGAAGGGTATAAAAGATTGGGCACATCCGAATTTAACACTCCTACTTGTTTTTTTATCAAATTATTTTTTTTTTATTTTTTGTTTTTTGTCATCAAAGAAAAATTTTTGTTTCATATTTTTTTTTTTTCATCTAAATTTTTGTTTCGTCACCAAAAACTTTTTTTATCAAACATTTTTTTTACCAACATTTTTTTACCAACATTTTTTTTCATCAAAAAATTTTTCTTTTAATTTTTTCTTATTTTTTCACCAAAACTACTTTTTCACCAATTCTAAACTTTTGACATAAAAATGCTCCATTTGTTTAACAAATGTACAAAAACAAGTGAGAGTGTTAAATTCTTCATTGCCGAATCATTCATACCCTCCAAAAGGTAAATGAACACATTTACAAAATTTAAAGCTCTCTTGGTTTGGACTGCATCTTGCTTCCACAGACAGATGGACGGATGTATATGCTAACTCTTGAAAATGGAATTTGACGAATTCCGAAACACGTGAGTATTGCAAAATGGCCGAACCAATCAATTTAAAACAAACAACTTTATAAATAGTTTCTTGAAAATTATTACATTGACAAAACCATCGTAATGATTAAGTTGTAAAATTTCTTTTATATTGACCTTGAGCTAGAATAATCTTCCTCAAAAAAAATATCTTTTTAAGAACGAAAAAATGACTTCTTGAAACCGGAGCTAGAGGGTTAACTTGGTCAAAGAAAATAATCATCATAAAATTATATAAAACACAGAGGAATGTCATTTTTAGCTCAGAAGTATTTTTGCACTATTTTTTTAGATTTTTAACACTGCTTTGTTTTTTTTTTTCATTTTTAAGCATTTTGCGCATGTCGCACAAACTTTTAACTTTTAACGACCCCTAATAAATTTTTATGAAAAAAATATTTGCAGAACTTTTTATTCCTTTGAATAGACGTTTTTATACCCTCCAACCACAGTATGGGGGTATACTCACTTTGTCATTCCGTTTGTAATGCATCGAAATATCGGTCGGGGACCCCATAAAGTATATATTTTATTGATCCATGATCGATTCTAAGACATTCTGTGAATGTCCGTCCGTCCGTGACAATTTTTTTTGATTTTTTTTTACATTTTGGAGGGTATAAAAGATTCGGCACAGCCGAACTTAACACTCTCACTTATTTTGACTTATGTGATTTGATAATAAGCCAAAATGACCATATTTTTAAGCTCGGACATACATTTATTGTAGTTTATTTGCATTTCGAAACACATTTGATACAAAATTAAGAACTTTGCAAGATACTTTGGTGATTTTGTTTATTTAATTGTATCTATTGTGGTTAATTTTTCTTGTTACACAGTGTAATCACAATAGAAATTTAGTCTCTTAACACAGCTATAACCGACTTTGTAGTCTCTAGTGTTTTATTTATTTTTATACCGAAATATACAATACATTGACCTTGTGGTTCTAACAATCATCAGTATTCATTTGCTGAAAAACATGAACATTAAACATATGTCACCACATAAACACAGACGTTAGGCCTTCTTCTTCCATACAAGAAGAACAGGACATACTTTATGTACACATTCATTCATTTCAGAGTTACCTTAACCAATTCAAATAACAACTACACAGTACACATAAAACAACAAGAACTACAGGCATGAATATACACTTTGCTCCAAAATTATCCAGATTTAATTGATTTTTTATTTTAATCAACATCAAGCGCTTTAAAATATGTTGTTTTAAGAAAGCAATTGATGAATTTAATTTAAAATTTATTTTTAAAATTCTGTAAACTTTTCTGACATAATTTAAACATGATTTTCAAATTGCTGAACAAGAATCACTACAATTGGATAATGGATAACATGGTTTTATAACAACATGCTGTGCATGATAAGTTGGTTCTTATGGATGATTTTTTTTTTTGTTTTTTATTTTCCTCTTGACCACTTGTATACGTTTCAATAAAATTTGCAGTCTGAATAAATAAGATTTTTGGAAACACGTCATTTGTTAATAAAAAAAATTTTCTATTTTTTTTTTTCAAATGTTTGGCAAAATTTTTAAATATTTTAAGACAATATTTTAAATTAAATGGAACATCTTTATTTTGTTTTATATTTCTTCTATGAGAGTATGCCTTTAAGCAAAACAGTTCAACAGTAAATTTTTAATGTATATTAATAACATTTTTATTTAAACGTTAAATTAATTTTTTTTTTTATTAAAGACAAGCACATATTTTTAATTTATATGTGAGGCATTCTACACCAAATGTCCAGCGAAAAAAAACATGTGTACTGTAAACTTCTGAATAGGTTGTATGGATAGCCCTATATGTAACTTAGAAAATTGGGTTTTTGGTTTTTTAATTTTTTTAAAAACTGGGCTTAGGAGGCGTGGTGAAATATTGGAAAAATGGTCAAATTTGTGGCGAGTTGCCTCAAAAATTTACATTCTTATATAGTTTTGTATGGGCTATCGTCTAAATTTTTTTTTTTTTTGGAAAAATTTCAGAACCCGTTGTGAAATTTTCCATTTTTTAAAAATGTCAATTTATCAAAAATCCGGCCACTTTTTTTTTTAATTTTTTTTTTTAAAGTTTAGATGTTTTTCCATCCACACAAAGAAATTCAGATACACGTACTTTCTTTTTTTCGAGAAAATCGCATTTGAATTTTAAATTTCATAACAATTTTGCAATTTGCTTGTATTTTCTTGTTTTAAAAGAGCGTATGAGAAATATTTATGCTATTAATATTACTCATTAGCAACTCTAAACCAAGAAAATACAAGCAAATTACAATTGTTATGAAATTTAAAATTCAAATGCGATTTTCTCGAAAAAAAAAGAACGTGTTTCTGAATTTCTTTGTGTGGATGGAAAAACATCTAAACTTTAAAAAAAAAATTAAAAAAAAGTGGCCGGATTTTTGATAAATTGACTTTTTTAAAAAATGGAAAATTTCAGAACGGGTTCTGAAAATTTTCCAAAAAAAAAAAAAATTTAATCGTCCATACAAAACTATGTAAAAATGTAAATTTTTGACATTGTGGTGCATTCCGTTTTAATGTGATAAATCCAAACAACCTATTCAGAAATTTACGGGACACATGTTTTTCTGTAGCGGGACATTTGGTGTGGAATGCCTCATGTACATTTTAGTTTGGTCCGAATTTAATTAAAATTTTAATTAAATTTACGAATTTTTAAGTAATTTTTTTCTGCCATACCTAACCTAACCTTGGGTGCCTGAGGAAGTTGGAAAATTGGCTGATTGTCAATGTAATTTAGTTTTTAGTATCTTATTTAAGAGACATTTTACTCCAAATCACAATTCTGTAACCACTTGAATTTAAACTTAGATCAAAATATTAAAAAAATTGAGAAGACTAATATTAAGACACATCTTTTACTGTGTAAATCGCCCCTGTGCCCCCTCCGCCCTCTGTTTATTTCTATACCCCCAATACCATGGTTTGGAAATTCCCCCAAACCGAATTCGAACGCAAAAACAGGAAAAAATAATAAAAAGGAATGGAAAGTAGTGATGAGATGAGGAAAGAGGGTCAAAGAAAAAAAAAACTAAAAAATTTTCTCGGAATCTTAGATTTTTTTATGGATAAAAGTCTCGGAACCTTGGAATCTTTCTATAGGAAAGTCTAAGAATTTTTCTATAGGAAAAATATGAGAATTTTCGTACAGCAAAAATCTAATAAATTTCTTCAGGAAAACTATCAGAGTGTTTTTATAAAATAATTTATAAGAGTCTGAGACTTTTTCTATAGAAAATATTACTCAAAAAGTGTGAGAATTTTTTTATTGGAAAAATTTTAGAATTTTTCGTTATGAAAAATGTCTCAGCATAAGATACTTTTTTTATTTGAAAAATGTTTCAGAATCTAGGAATTTTTCTTCGTTAAAAATGTCTCAGATTCTTAGACTTTTTCTATGGGAAAATGTCTCAGAATCTTAGTTTTGTCCATTATGAAAAGTGTTTCGAAATCTCAAATTATTCGCATAGTTTTTCTAAAGGAAAAATGTCTTAGAATCTGAAAGTTTTTTATAGGAAAAATGTCTTAGAGTCTGATATTTTTTATGTAGGGAAGTGTTTGAAAACCTAAGTATATTTTAAAATATTTTGAGTTGGTTTTTTTCCCCCAATGCACAGTGCAACATTTGGCCAATCTAGCACGACAAAAATCAAAAAAAAAAGTTCCCCAATTTTTATAATTTGGTTGTATGTATTATAAAAAATTCCTAATAGCACGGAAATACTCATATAAGACCGATAATTCTGTTGGTTATTAATATGTGGGTGCAAAAAGTTGCATCTTGTAAAATCCTGTAAGTAGTGTTCATTAATTCGCATTAATTAAGTCGATTTTAAACTGTTGTAACTTTTTAACAAAAAAAGATATTTATACACTCTTTTTTGTAATTTTAAAGGATATTTAAAGGCTTTATGTCATATCTTTTCTTTTTTTTAAATTTTTTTTCTATTTTTTATTAAATTTTTAAAATAATAAAAAATTTTTAAAAGAAAATTTTAAATATATTTTATTTTATGGAATAGAACTTTTGTTTTTGGTCCCTATTGGTCGCCGGACTTTTTCAGACATATTGACCAATATCCGTAGTATTTATTTCAATGGCTAACTTATGCGACCGTCTGCTACGCCGACTACAGTGGGCGATATGTAAACCATGTTTTTATATATTTTTTTAACTTATTTTTAAAAAGTGGGCGTGGCAGTTGTGTGACCGCCCCCTTTTTTGTGAAATTATTTCTACAGTCCTTGGGAGTATATATACCAAGTTTAAAGAAATTACAACCAAAATTAAAAATTGTTTAAAAAGTGGGCGTGGCCGTTAACTGGCCTCCCATATGTTTCATAATGTTGTTTCTGAAGTCAAAATGAACATGTTTACCGAATTTCCAGTCAATATAAATAAAATTGGATTTTTGTCGTCCTAGATTGGCCAAATGTGGCACTGTAGAGTCGAATATGTATTTATATTTTAGTTTGATCATTAACGATTGTCATTAAAGACCCTTTGCTACTTGTAGTACAGAGTTTTTATTTTTGCTAAATAATCTTGACGATGGGATCTGACAAATCCCGAAACACGTGTCGATTAAGTCTTGCAAAAAATGACCAACATAAATAAATTTAAAACAGAAAAATAATTTTCTTGAAAATTATTCTTATGAGAATATCATAGTTTTAATTAGTAAAGGAAATAACGACCTCGAGCTAGAAAAAAACATACTCAAAATATAATATTTTAAAGGTCGAATGAAACAATTTTTATTTTTTAATAAAAAGTAATCAGAATATATTTCAAAATCTTACTTTTTCTTTAGGAAAAATGTCTTACAATCTAGGAAATTTCCTTAAATAAGTAACAAATCATTAGGATAGAAAATTTCTGGTTGATCTCTATAGAAAAGAATTTCAAATTAGAAAGAACTCTTTCGGAATCTCAGATTTTTTCTGCAGAAAAAATTTTTTCTAACAAAAAGCTTTTTTCCGAAAAAAAGTTTTTAGATTGTGCCAAATTTTTAATAGGAAAAAAAACTAAGAACCTTTTTCTAAATTTGGAAAATGGATGAAAATTATCTCAAATCTGATATTTTTTTCTATTGAAAAACTACCCAGCAAAACTTTGGTAATGGGTAGTGATTATATAACACATTACCAGGTAATGGATATACCTTATTTGTAGCATTATTTTAGGATGTCTTACCAAACATTTGTTCCACAACGTATTATTTTAAATGCATTACTAATAATTTGCTACGTAATGCATGATTATTGGAAAAAATGTATTTCATATTTATTATTTCTAAACATTAAATCATGGATGACTTATATTGGTTACATTATGTATTATTTGAAAGTTTGAACTAATGCATTATTTATAATTGGATGCATAATGCATTACAATAACATAAAAAATAATTATTTTATAAAAAAATGCAAAAGTTTAAACTAGAGATGGGCTCACGACAGGAAATTTCTAACGACACACACTCCCGAGCATATTTTATCTACTTACACTCACTTACAATCACGTGAGTAAATTTAATACAAAATTACTTTTTTGCTACTCGTAACACCTTATATATTATCTTCTGGTATGCTATATTATTTCATTTCTCGTAACCTATAAAATATCATATATTTTACACCTTACTCGTATTCTTCGTTATAAATTTATGGCTTTTTTTATACCTTACTGGTATTCTTTGTGATAATGTGGATGCATTACTTTGAGTCTCATCGCCTGTTAAAATCATCAATGCTGCAATGTATAAAATAAGAGATCCTACACTTTATTTTATACCTTATTTGGTAATCTAAGTTTTGCTGGGTATTTTAGAATCTTAGACTTTTCTATCAAAAAAATGCTTTAGAACATGACCTTCACTGTAGTAAACATTTTTTTAAAAAATTCTTTTAATGAATCTTTTCTACACTTAAAAAAAAATAGAAAAAGTCTCGGAATCCCATTTTACCAATATTTGACATTTTTCCTGGCTTTTTAACAAAAAATTTTCGATCAAAATTTAAATTTTTTTTTTTGGTAATTTTACAGTTTTTTACAAATTTCCAAGATTTTTTACAAAAAAAATTCTACACTCGAAATATTTTGTAGGCAACAACAAATGAAAAATACATTTAAAACAAGTGAAAAAACAAAAAACCCAGTAATTATACTCTTGTTTTAACAAACATAAACATTTATTTTTTACTGTTAATAAAATTTTCTAAAATATATATCATTGAAAATAATATCACTTTCATTTTTATAACCTCCAACCACAGTATGGGGGTATACTCACTTTGTCATTCCGTGTGTAACGCATCGAAATATCGATCGGGGACCCCATAATGTAAATATATTATTGATCAGTGATCGATTCTAAGACATTCTAGCGATGTCCGTCTGTCCGTCCGTCCGTCCGTCTGTCCCTCTGTCTGTCTTTCTGTCCGTCTGTGGAGGAAACGATAAAGTCCAAAATAAAAGAGCTAGACTCCTGAAATTTGGCATGAATATGAGTAATGGTCATAGGCTGGTTAAGTTTGGAGATGGGCAAAATCGGCCCACGGGGGAAAAAGTTCCTCCTTAAAGAACTAAACCAACCTCTGAGAAAACGCAATTTTTTTTAGATTTTTTGTACTTTTGCTTATATATGTATCGTTTATTTTTTTATGACAGAAGAAGTTCAAAGTCCTGTAGTTGGATCCAGGAAGATTTTCTTTCACCACCGAACCCCACCCCCCCCCACCAAAAAAAAGACACCCCTGTTTTTACAGCCGAATTTAACACTCTCACTTGTTTTTTTTACAATCAAATTCGAAAAAAATAATCTACGAAAACATTAAAAATTAATGATTTCGTAAGCTATTTTTACAATTTTTCTATTGAATTTTATTTTAAAAAATTTTTAATAAAATTTTGGGGAATCGATCCCGCAATCAACTACATTCGGGCAGACACTCTACCCATCGTGCCAAAGTCACTTGATACAAACATGTTTTAAATTTATTAAATTTATGTAAAAAATTTATTGAATTTTTTTTTACAAAAAAATAACCCACACAATTAGGTAAAAACTAATGATTTTTCTTTAAAAAATGCCAACAATTAAAAAAAAAATAATGTACACAAATGATTAAAAATTAAATTATTTTTACATACAGAACAAAAATAAATGACTTTTAAAATTGAATGATAATGAAAGTCTTTATTTTTTTTGTTGTTATTTTTGAAACAAATAACTAAAATAGTCACTAAAAAAAAACTGAAAGTTAAACAAATGGTTTTTCTTTTAAAAACTACAAAACGTTAAACTTTTTAAATAAACTACAAACAGTTAATGACTTAATTTTTGAGTGTACATTTTTTTTTTTTGTAATTTTAAATTTTTTTACAAATTTTAAAATTTTTTTACAAAAACAAAATTTAGTAAATTTACGAGAATTTCTTGCAAGTTTTAAAGTTGTAAATTTACCAATTTTATTGGTAAAAATATTATAAAATTACAAAAAAGTTCGTAATTTTTACTACACTTGTTTTTTTTTACTGACCAACACTACATGAATTGCATTGTGTTGAAATCAGGAAATATAGGTATGGGAAGGAGGAAAGAGGGAGTAGTATTTGTTAATATTTGACTTGAATTTGAAGATGTTAAAAGTGTCGGGAAAGACATAAGCGGGAAGTCTGTTCCACATACGAATTGTTCGGCCAAAGAAAGAATTTTCTTTTTAGTGAGTTGTGCGCTCAGTTGACCAATTTGATGTTCAGTTTTTATTAATGACTACTTCTGTTCTTTGATTCAAAAATTACACACTAAAAAATAAAGAATTTCATTAACATTTAATTTTTAAAGTCATTTATTTTTGTTCCGTTAGTAAAAACTACTGATTATTCTTTAAATTTTTTATGATTTTTGTAAGTATTCTTTTTTAAATTGTTGGTATTTTTTAATTCTTTTTTCATTATTTTTTACCAACAAATTCGAAAAAAAAATAACCTATTAATGATAGTTCTGTTATTTTTACCAACAAATTCAAAAAAAAAAAAAATACGAAAACATTAAAAATTAATTCTGATTAATTTTTATTAAAAAATAAAAATTGTTTTATTAGACCTTCAAAATATTATATTTTGAGGATGTTTATTCTGGCTCGAGGTCATAATTTTCACGAAAATTATTTTTTTTTTGTTTTAAATTTATTTATGTTGGTCATTTTTGCAAGACTTAATCGACACGTGTTTCGGAATTTGTCAAGATTCCATTGTCAAGATTATTTAGCAAAAATGGAAACGATTTACTACAAAGTAGCAAACGAGTCTAATGACAAATCGTTTGTGCACAAACTAGAATATTAATACATATTCGCCTCTATTCACAATGAGAATTAGAAAGACGAAGAAATTGTACCATACTAATAAGGCAACGATTGTCAATAACCAACAAAAATATTTAAAACAGTTTTACATACGATAGCCCATTGGACTACAACAATATGTTTTTTGTGTTGTTGTTGTGAGAAATACTCCATATTAGGGTTATTCATCACATGGCGTGCCAACCATTACGTTCAAATTCTGATTAATTTTTATTAAAAAATAAAAATTGTTTCATTCGACCTTTAAAATATTATATTTTGAGGATGTTTATTCTGGCTCGAGGTCATTATTTTCTTTACTAATTAAAACCATGATATTCTCATAGCATAATTTTCAAGAAATTTTTTTATTTTTTTTTTTTGTTTTAAATTTATTTATGTTGGTCATTTTTGCAAGACTTAATCGACACGTGTTTCGGAATTTGTCAAGATTCCACTGTCAAGATTATTTAGCAAAAATAG
Organism: Pegoplata infirma; assembly: GCA_963921195.1. Taxonomy (NCBI): domain Eukaryota; kingdom Metazoa; phylum Arthropoda; class Insecta; order Diptera; family Anthomyiidae; genus Pegoplata; species Pegoplata infirma. The sequence goes on from OY992536.1 coordinate 189,631,161, forward strand.
AAACGATTTACTACAAAGTAGCAAACGAGTCTAATGACAAATCGTTTGTGCACAAACTAGAATATTAATACATATTCGTCTCTATTCACAATGAGAATTAGAAAGACGAAGAAATTGTACCATAGTAATAAGTAGGGATGAGATTTCCATGCAAATGCATGTTTTTTGCCGATAGTCTAAAAACGATTTTGACCAATTATCTTTCCGAATCAAGAAATTTGCTTTAAAATGGCATCGATTTGTTTTCGCATATTTTTGCATATTTTGGTTAAAATGCTTATTCTTTGCATAGTTTGGTTTTAAGTGCATATATTGTGCATATTTCCTGCTTTTAAGTGCATATTTTTGCATATTTTAATTTAAATTAGCAAAAACACAAATTGAAATTTATTTGTTTCAAAACCTGTTCTAAGTTTTAAAAATTTATTATGAAAATTAGAAAAAATATTTTTTTCTTTTTATTTTTTTTTATAGATTGTCCTAATTTCTAAAAAAAAATCTTGCTTATATAAAGTTTTAAATGTTACTATTTGAGCCCGGTGTTATTTTTTGCTTTTTTAAGAAGTTTTTCGAACGAAAACAATACTTTTATTGCGCACATTTATTTTTTAGTGCATATTTTTAGGTTTTTTAGTGCATATTTTGAATTTTTTAGTGCATATTTTAAGCGCATTTTTTCGATTTTTTAGTGCATGAAAATCTCATCCCTACTAATAAGGCAACGATTGTCAATAACCAACAAAAAAATTTAAAACAATTTTACATACGATAGTCCATTGGACTACAACAATATGTTATTTGTGTTGTTGTTGTGAGAAATAATCCATATTAGGGTTATTCATCACATGGCGTGCCAACCATTATGTTCAAATTCTGATTAATTTTTATTAAAAAATAAAAATTGTTTTATTCGACCTTTAAAATATTATATTTTGAGGATGTTTATTCTGGCTCGAGGTCATTATTTTCTTTACTAATTAAAAACATGATATTCTCATAGCATAATTTTCAAAACAAAAAAATAATTTTCTTGAAAATTATGCTATGAGAATATCATGGTTTCAATTAGTAAAGAAAATAATGACCTCGAGCCAGAATAAACATCCTCAAAATACAAATTTTTAAAAATATATTTAAATTGAAAATTGTAAAAAATAACGAAAACATTAATTTTTAATATATTTTGAAGATGTTTATTCTGGCTCGAGGTCATTATTTTCTTTACTTATTAAAACTATGATATTCTCATAGCATAATTTTCAAGAAAATTATTATTTTTTTTTTTTTTTTGTTTTAAATTTATTTATGTTGGTCATTTTTGCAAGACTTAATCGACACGTGTTTCGGAATTTGTCAAGATTCCATTGTCAAGATTATTTAGCAAAAATAGAAACGATATACTACAAAGTAGCAAACGAGTCTAATGACAAATCGTTTGTGCACAAACTAGAATATTAATACATATTCGCCTCTATTCACAATGAGAATTAGAAAGACGAAGAAATTGTACCATACTAATAAGGCAACGATTGTCAAAACCCACAAAAATATTTAAAATAATTTTACATACGATAGTCCATTGGACTTCAACAATATGTTATTTGTGTTGTTGTTGTGAGAAATACTCCATATTAGGTAGAGTTTGCAAATAATCGAGATATTTCATAATCGCGATTACGATTAAAAAATTTGCCGTTAATCGCGATTTTTGATTAATCGAATTTTTTAAATAATTTGAGTTGCTTTAAAAAAATCTTTTAAAATTTACATTTTAGAACGAACTATTATTTTTAAGAAATAAAATTAAAAACTTTCGAACTTTCCCAGTAAAAATTATTCTCGATTTTGGCACCAAATCTATTTTTAGCATATCATTGCGCATCGAAAGAGAGCCGTTGAGAATTTTTTGTTAAAACTTAAGCCGCATTCACAATGTTGGAGTACTCCAATCAGTGGAAAATTTTATATCTTTCCCTTTTTCACTTTCATATTTTTGAATTTGTCTATCCTTTTTCAATCCACTCCATAGTCAAACATGTTCTACTCTGGAGTTCCAATCTGGAGTTAACAGAGGTATGTTAACCGTTAACAGAGAAAAAATACACCCCTGTTAAAGTGCCATCACTAAAAATGTCATTTAAACAAAATAAACAAAACAAAAAATTTTATATTGAAACAATTTAAAATATTTTAAAACTTTTTAAAAAATATAATTCTATCATAAACTAAATTTAGTGGGGAAATTTTGCCAAATTATGAGACAAGTAAGTAAACTGACAAATACAATGTGACAAAACTCCACTCTGCATTTTGTACAGTTAACATTTCAATCTGTGGTCGATAGTGGAGTGACTCCGACATTGTGAACGTAGCTTTATAATTAAAATTGTTTGTTTGTAAAATTTCAAACATACTTTAGTTTTGGACATTTTCAACACTTTTTAAATGTTTAAAAAATTTTTTGGAGAAAAATACTAGATTTTCTTACATCTTTATTGTAAACTCTACAAATCAGCGCTGAAAAGATACATGATTTTACTGCATCTCAATAGCCCTTTGTCTGTGCAACTAAAGAGTACTCCAAACAGTGACTGGTTTGGATCCAGTCTTTGGCTTGTGATTCCTTTCCAAAAGCTTCTTCCAGTTCATTAAAATTTCTGCGGGGTCGTGTCGGGATAACTGCCGATGACCAGTGAAGAGCTAATTGTGAGGAAATTTATTAAAAAATTTTAAAAGGCAGCATTAGTCGGCAACCAGCGGTCAAAGTATGGAAAAATTAAGTTTTTTTGACAAAATTCATGTCCAAAGGAAAGAAAAATCGCAAATAAGTTAAATGAATCATGGGGCAACCCGTTCCAAATAATCGGTTCCAGAACGCATAATATCATCCTAAACTCGATTCTATTTAACATTCCAGAATCAGTGATATTTGTTTGAAATTGTCCCGAAAGTAATCGTTTTTAGAGTAATTAATTTTTTTGAAAAATAATTTTAAATAGATTCTTCAAAATGGGTTTCAGGGACTGATTCGTTATAAAAAGAGTGTATTTTATAGAAAATTTTTAATCGTAATCGCATGACTTTTTTGTCGATTACGATTACGATTAATTGGTGCGATTAATCGCGATTACGATTACGATTTTAATCGTTTTGCAAACTCTAATATTAGGGTTATTCATCACATGGCGTGCCAACCATTATATTCAAATTCTGATTAATTTTTATTAAAAAATAAAAATTGTTTTATTCGACATTTAAAATATTATATTTTGAGGATGTTTGTTCTGGCTCGAGGTCATTATTTTCTTTACTAATTAAAACCATGATATTCTCATAGCATAATTTTCAAGAAAATTATTATTTTTTTTTTGTTTTAAATTTATTTATGTTGGTCATTTTTGCAAGACTTAATCGACACGTGTTTCGGAATTTGTCATGATTCCATTGTCAAGATTATTTAGCAAAATTAAATTAGTAAAGAAAATAATGACCTCGAGCCAGAATAAACATTCTCAAAATATAATATTTTAAAGGTCGAATAAAACAATTTTTATTTTTTAATAAAAATTAATCAGAATTTGAACATAATGGGTGGCACGCCATGTGATGAATAACCCTAATATGGAGTATTTCTCACAACAACAACACAAATAACATATTGTTGTAGTCCAATAGACTATCGTATGTAAAATTATCTATATATATAATTTCCCTATTTGTGTGTTCCTCTTTTTTTGTCTATCCAGAGCTTTTTGAAGCCAACTGATGAGCTACAAAGCTGAAAATTGGCATGCATATATTAAAACACCTGGGGCAGATCCTAACGTAGCCGGATTTTTGATTTTTGACCTGTAGGAGGAGAAATAAGCGGAAAAGTGGGAGTGGCAAAACTCAATTTTTTGACCTTTTTGCTTAATTTAAAGCCCCCTAATGACTTAGGAAGCTGAAAACTTCCTAGAATATAGTCCTAACAATGGCGCATATCACCAAGTAGTCGGATTTAAAATTTTTGCAATGTGCGCGTAGAATTGAGGGGAAAGTGGCGTGGCAAAATTGGGATTTTTTTATCATTTTTACTTCTTTTGAATCCCCCAAATGACTAAAGAAGCGGAAAATTGCATAGCATTTAGTTCTAACAATGAAGCATATCCTGAAGTAATCGGATTTCAATTTTTTAGACTGTGGAAGAAGAATTAGGAGAAAAATGGGAGGTGGCAAAATTATGTCTTTTAATATTTTAACTAATTTGAAGACCCCCCAATGACTTATGAAGATTAAAATTGCCATTTTTGCTTATTTTAACGTCCTCTAATGGCTTAGGAAGTCCTATCGATGAAGCATATCCTGAAGTAGTCGAATTTTAAATTTTTTGACTGTGGGCGGAGAATTGAAAGGAAATGGGGAGTGACAAAATTGGGATTTTTAACACTTTAACTTGAAGTCTTCAAAGAAAGCGGAAAATGCATAGCGTAACGTCCTAACGATGTAGGATATCCTGAAGTAATCGGATTTAAAATTTCTCGACTGTGGACGGAGAATTAAAAGATAAAAGAGCGTGGAAAAATTGGGATTTTTTAATATTTTAACTAATTTGAAGACCCCCAATGACTTAGGAAGATGAAAATTTGCATCTATATCGAAGGTTTCATGGGGAAGATCAACACGAACCTGGATTTTTGATATCCAGTGTATGGGTGGAGAAAAAGAAAGGCAAAGGAACGTGGTAAATTTATTTCCGTCTATTTTATGCATATTCATTTTTTTTGTGTTTCTCTTATTTTTTGAGTATCCAGAGCCTTTTTAATCTCACTGATAGACCTAAACGCTTAAAACTGGCGTGCAAATCGTAAAACACCGGGGACAGACTCTTACGAAGCCGGATTTTTTGCCTGTCGGCGGCGAATTACGAGAAAAAGGGGACTTGGCAACATTTTAGAGTATTTGAAGCTCCGCCCCAATGAATTAGGAAGCTAAAAATCCCTAACATATAGTCCTAACTATGAAGCATATTCTAAAGTAGTACAATTTAACATTTTTGGAATGTATACAGTGAATTGAGAGGAAAAAGGGGCAACGCAATATTGTGTTTTATTTTTTTTTAATTTAACTAACTTTAAAGCCCTTATGACCTACGCAGCCGAAAATTGGCAAGCCTATTGTCTTGACACTGGATCATATTCTAAAGTAGTCAGACTTAATATTTTTGGACTGTGGACGGAGAATTAAGAGTGAAAAGGGGCGTGGATACGAGTATAGTCCTAACAATAGTAGTATATACACTGATAGAAAAACGCTTCATATCACTAATGAATGGAATTCATTAATGTTGTTTCATTACAACAATGAAATATTTCATACGCTGAATGAAATTTCATACATATTGTGCAAGATTTGCATTAATTTCGATTCATTAGATTTCATGGTTTCATTAAAAAATTTCATTAAGTTTTGTTTATAAAATTTGCTGTTTGTGAAAGTGTTTTTTTAACTCGGTTATTTTGTGATTTTTTCAGACTTTTTTTATGCAATTTGAAATAAAAATTAAATTATTAATTTTATATTTACTGAATTCGCGCTGTTTTAAATTACTTCGTGGTTTCAGTAATGTATTACAATTTAAGGTTGGAGTAAAGTATTGTACGAGAAAACTAAGTGAAATTTATTTTTTATTATACTTAATTCTATAAAAAGATCTTTACAATTTCATACATATATTTCATTTTAAAAATAAAAGTAGCATTTGTTCAATGAAAGTATTTCATTTCAAAAATAAAAAGTAGGATTTATTCAATGAAAGTATTTCATAAGATTTAAATACTTTTTTCATTAAAGTAATGAGAAATTTTCATAAAATACAATTTATATTTTGTATGAACAATTTTCATTAATTTAATGAAACTTGTTCTTGCAATTACATTTTATGATACATATTTCATTAATTTAATGAAACCCTACATAGGTTCCTTTTTTACGTCATTTTTCATAACAATAATGTAGATTTTCATTATTGTCATGTACAAATTTCTATCAGTGTAGAACAACAAATATAGTACTAACAAAAATAAAGCACTAACAGATTTAAAGATTTTGAATTAAGAGAAGAAATGGGCGTGGAAAAATCATGTTTTTACATCTTACCTAATTTTGAAGACACCTTATGACCTTGAAAGATGAAAATTGGGATGCATATGGTACGGACTCTGGCAAAGATCAACACTGACCTGGATATCCAGCGAAATGGAGGAGATAAAAAAAATCCGTTGTGAATTTTGTTCGGTTTATATATATAATCTGTAACGTAGCCGGATTTTCGGCCTTTGAGATAGGGGTAGTGGCGGAAGACGGCGAAATTAAGTTTTTAATCATTTAAACTATTTCCGCAACCCCTAATGAGACAGGGGGAGTGGCGGAAGACGGCGAAATTAAGTTTTTAATCATTTAAACTATTTCTGCAACCCCTAATGACTAAGGAAGCTGAAAATTGTAAAGCATAAAGTATTGACAATGTATCATATCCTTATTAAGTCAACTGTGTACGGAGAATTATAAAGATACAAATTGCCATGTATATAGGAGTGACCATTAGACAGATCCACACGATGGATTTTTGATATCCGGTTTAAGGACGGAAACGAAATGGGCGTGCTAAATTTAGTTCTAAAAATTTTATCAATAAAACCTTTTATACTCATAAAATGTTTTTCCAGTTTGGGAAATATATAGATGTAACTCAATCTAGCAACATTAAATTTTTGAAGCACAAACATAATTTTTTATAAAGTTTGGTAAAAAATTAGAATTATTAAGAAAATTGATTTGGTGTTCCGCCTGGCAGGGACAGGCTATTCGACTAGTTTTAAATATTTTTGTTGGTTATTGACAATCGTTGCCTTATTAGTATGGTACAATTTCTTCGTCTTTCTAATTCTCATTGTGAATAGAGGCGAATATGTATTAATATTCTAGTTTGTGCACAAACGATTTGTCATTAGACTCGTTTGCTACTTTGTAAGTAGTAAATCGTTTCTATTTTTGCTAAATAATCTTGACAATGGAATCTTGACAAATTCCGAAACACGTGTCGATTAAGTCTTGCAAAAATGACCAACATAAATAAATTTAAAACAAAAAATAAATAATTTTCTTGAAAATTATGCTATGAGAATATCATGGTTTTAATTAGTAAAGAAAATAATGACCTCGAGCCAGAATAAACATCCTCAAAATATATTAAAAATTAATGTTTTCGTTATTTTTTACAATTTTCAATTTAAATATATTTTTAAAAATTTGTATTTTGCGGATGTTTATTCTGGCTCGAGGTCATTATTTTCTTTACTAATTAAAACCATGATATTCTCATAGCATAATTTTCAAGAAAATTATTTATTTTTTTGTTTTAAATTTATTTATGTTGGTCATTTTTGCAAGACTTAATCGACACGTGTTTCGGAATTTGTCAAGATTCCATTGTCAAGATTATTTAGCAAAAATAGAAACGGTTTACTACAAAGTAGCAAACGAGTCTAATGACAAATATTGAAAATTATGCTATGAGAATATCATGGTTTTAATTAGTAAAGAAAATAATGACCTCTAGCCAGAATAAACATACTCAAAATATAATATTTTAAAGGTCGAATAAAACAATTTTTATTTTTTAATAAAAATTAATCAGAATTTTAAAAATTTGTAATAAAGTAGTTGATTGCGGGAATCGATCCCGCAATCAACTACATTCTGGACAGACACTCTACCCATCGTGCCAAAGTCACTTGATATAAACATGTTTTTATATTTCTATAAATAATTTATTATTTTTTTTTTTGTAGGTAAAAACTAATGATTTTTCTTTTAAAAATGCCAACAATTAAAAAAAAAAATAGCTTACACAAATCACTAAAAATTAAAGAAGAATCACTTATTTTTACTTACAGAACAAAAATAAATGTTGTTAAAAATTAAATGCTAATGAAAGTCTTTATTTTTATGTTATTATTTTTGAAACAAAGATCATAAATAGTCATTTGAAAAAAACTGAACATAAAACAAAGGATTTTTCTTTAAAAAACGACAAAACGAAAAACTTTTTAAATAAACTACAAACAGTTAAAGAAATAATTTTTTGAGAGTAGTAAATTTACGAGAATTTTTTGTAAGTTTTATTTCGCCAAAAAAGTTGTAAATTTACAATTTAATTGGTAAAAATCTTATAAAATTACAAAAAAATTCGTAATTTTTACTGCACTCGAAATATTTTGTAGGCAAAAACAAATGAAAAACATATTTAAAACCTATGATAAAATATTTGAAAACCATTCCAGTAATTATTCATTTGTTTTAACAAACATCAACATTTATTTTTTACTGTTAATAAAATTTTCAAAATTAATTAACCTTGAACATTAGAAACTAACGTCACTTGCATTTTTTTTACCAATAAATGCGAAAAAATAACCTACGAAAATATTAAAAATTAATGATTATTGTGTTATTTTTACCAACAAATTAAAAAAACAAAAATAACCGAAGAAAACATTAACAATTAATAATTTAGTTGGTTACTTTTTCAATTTTTGAATTGAATTATATTTTAAAAAAATTTTAATAAATTTTTGGGGAATCGATCCCGCAATCAACTACATTGTGGCAAGACACTTTACCCATCGTGCCAAAGTCACTTGATACAAACATGTTTTAAATTTATTAAATTTATGTAAAAAATTTATTGAATTTTTTTTACAAAAAAATAACGCACACAATTAGGTAAAAACTAATGATTTTTCTTTAAAAAATGCCAACAATTAAAAAAAAATATATACACAAATGGTTAAAAATAAAATTATAAATGACTTTTAAAATTGAATGCTAATGAAAGTCTTCACTTTTTATGTTGTTATTTTTGAAACAAATAACTAAAGTAGCCATTTAAAAAAAACTGAAATTTAATCAAATGGTTTTTCTTTTAAAAACGACAAAACGTTAAACTTTTTAAATAAACTACAAACTTAATTTTTGAGTGTTTATTTTTTTTTTGTAATTTTACATTTTTTTACAAATTTGAAAAATTTTTTACAAAAACATAATCTAGTAAATTTACGAGAATTTCCGAGAATTTCTTATGAAATTACAAAAAAGTTCCTAATTTTTACTTCACTTAAAATATTTTGTAGGCAAAAACAAATGAAAAACATTCAATCAAAAAATTATGTCATTAACTTAACAGTTCATGCGAATAACGACGAATAGACCATTTGAATAATTCTACAAATGAACAGTTCATGCCAATAAAGACGAATAGACCCTCTGTAGAATTTTACAGGGGACAATAAAAACGCAGGAAACGGTTAAAAAATAATATTTATGTCAACTTTATGGTATTAGCTTAAAGATTAAAGTCACATCTACCTATATACAAAATTTTAGTATGGTATTCGGAAAAGAACTTGCCAAAAATTGGACTTAAATTTTTGCTTAAATGGAAAAAGGGCGAATATCCAAAAAAAAGTATTGAAATTTAAATAAAAATGTGTTATTTTGCAGCATATTTTGACTACATTTTCATGAGACTTGCAAAACTTGACGAGCTATGGTTGGTATTTGTTTGTAACACTTTAAGGACTTCAAGGATACACTTTTTAAGGACACTGATGATTTTTTTTCTCAAATCTGGTTAATTTGTTTGTATGTGCTAAGATTGTTTTTTTTTTTTTTGTGTTCAATTTCAAATTTTAGCTAATATTAATTTTAAACTCGCAGCTAAATAATTTTTATATAATATTTTGTTAAGGATGGATATTCGCCAGTTTTGCTTTCGGGTAATTCCAAAAATTTTCGCCCCACTGTTCGGAAACATGCCTTTGGACGCCACTGAGAATTTGGCTCATATATATCCACGTTTATATGAGATATGTTGCATTTTTGGATTTTCAAAATTTGCTGTAGTTTTCAAATTATCGCGGGTCAAAGTTCGACTTTTTTAGCAAAAGTCAGAAAAATACATGACGTTTAACGTGCTCTAACTTTTTAACTAGTAATCCGATTATCACAAGTAATGGCTCATATGAAAGCTTAATTCTTCTTCTTTTAGGAAATATTTTCAAAAGCATACGGTTCTTTTTCAGAAGTGCTGCAAAAATTCAAAAACATTTTTTTTTTGCAAATATTTAAAAAAACACATCTTCGATTTTTTTAAAAAAAAGTTTGGTGATAAACAATACTGTTTTGTACAACATATCCAAAATTCAGAGTGGGATCCCAATGGGATCAAAAAATATTCTGGTTTTAGTACGAAGTTTTTAAATTTTACCTTAGAAAATTAAAATTTTATGTTTGTTCAATATAAAAATTTAAATTTTCAAAGAAAATTATACTATTAAAATTTTGAAAAACATTCAAAACATTAGAAATTTAAATTTTCTAAGGGAAAAATATGAGAACATCGTACTTAAAACAGAATATTTTTTGATGCCATGGAGATCCCACTCTGAATTTTGAATATGTTATACAAAACATTGTTATTTTTCACCAGAATTTTTTTAAAAAAAATCGAAGATGTGTTTTTTTAAATATTCGAAAAGAAAAAATGTTTTTGCATTTTTGCATCATTTCTGTAAAAAAAAACTGTGTTATTTTAAAAATATTTTCTAAAAGAAGAACCCCAGCTTTCACATGAGCCTAAATTTGTGAAAATCGGGTTATTGGTAAAGAAGTTACAGCTCTTTAAACGTGATGTATTTTTCTTACTTTTGCTTAAAAAATCAATCTTTGACCCGCCATAATTCGTTAAATACACCAAATGTAAAAAAACGATATATGGTACATATATCGTATTTATAAGGGCTATATATGTGTCAATGTTCAAATTAATCTGAGACACCATTTCCAAAAACGACTAAAATTTGAGCTAAATTTTCTGGAATGGCCCTTTCCACACTTTAAAGTCTTATAACTCAAGAACGGTAAAATATTTTGCCATTATAAGTGTAGTTTGTTCCTCGTAATGTTCTTTTAACACATTGTTACCGAAAGTAAAATTTTTGTATGTTTTTGTGTTGTATTTAATCAAAATTGTGCGTTATTTCACTCCCAATTTCAACAAAAATATAAAAATATACGAATTATTGCACTTTCAAAGTATTTTTTTTAGCCTTAAATGTCAAAATTTCCCCAAAATTTCTGCATAGGATTGTAGGGCTCTGCTAATACAATGCATTTATGCAAAAAAACGTGTTTGCGAAAAAGTTGTCTATTCGTCATTATTCGCATGAACTGTTCAATTGAAGGACTTACTGCAAGAACTTGATAAGCAACATTTTATTTTTTTGTGTTCTTCGCCTTCTGCTGATGTTTCATTGACAGATTATTGGCAGAAGTCTTGCTTTAAACCCTCGTACAAGTATATTGAGAATAAAAGTTCTGCAAAAGTTATATTTTCTACATTATTTTAAAAAGTTTTAAGGCAAAAACCACCTTAAAATGAAATGTTGCTTATCGAGTTTTTACAATAAGCCCTTCAATTGATAAAACATTTGAAAACCATCCCAGTAATTATTCATTTGTTTTAAAAACCATCAACATTTATTTTTTACTGTTAATAAAATTTTCTAAATTAAATAACCTTGAACATTAAAAACTAACGTCACTTCCCAGCAAAACATGGTAATGAGTTGTGAAAAGTAATCATTACCAAACACATTATTTATAATGAGTACCCATTAACATTATTTTAAGCTCAAAAGTAACTACTTTTAAGTAATATGTTATAAAAGCACTTCTAAGTAATAATATCTCCTTGCACTTGCAGTTTTTAACCTTTACACATCAATTAACTTAAGAAGTAATTAAAAACTTAATAAAAATTACGTATTTTTTAAGTTTTAGTAAAAACAAGTTAAATTTTAAATGTTTTAATTAACTAATTATTTTACTTCTTATTGGTAATGGTTTTTTACTCCTTATTAGTAATCCGAGTCAGTAACTACTTATTTATCTCCATACTCTTCACTACTTATTTTTGTCTCACGCCCTTGTTAAAATAATTAGTGTTTCATTCACTAAGTAACTACTTATTAACATCTGTTTGGGATTACAAAACCCATTACAAGTAATGTCATGTTTCCTGGGTTGCATTTTTTTTTACCAATAAACTCGAAGAAATAACCTACGAAAATATTAAAAATTAATGATTATTGTGTTATTTTTACCAACAAATTCAAAAAAAAAATAGCCTACGAAAACATTAACAATTAATGATGTCGTTGGTTACTTTTTCAATTTTTGTAATGAATTATATTTTAAAAATTTTTTAATAAAATTTTGGGTAATCGATCCCGCAATCAACGACATTCTGGTCAGACACTCTACCCATCGTGCCAAAGTAACTTGATACAATCATGTTTTTATATTTCTATAAATATTTTTTGGAATTTTTTTGTCTACAAAAAAATAACCAACACATGTAGGTAAAAACTATTGACCTCTCTTTAAAAAATGCCAACAAATTTAAAAAAAAAATAACGTACACAAATCATTAAAAATTAAAGAAGAATCACTTATTTTTACTTACAGAACAAAAATAAATGACTTTAAAAATTAAATGCTAATGAAAGTCTTTATATTTTATGTTGTTATTTTTGAAACAAAGAACAGAAATAGTCATTTGAAAAAACTGAAAATATAACAAACGATTTTTCTTTTAAAAACGACAAAACGTAAAACTTTTTAAATAAACTACAAACAGTTAATGAAATAATTTTTTGAGTGTAGGAATTCTCGTAAAAAAGGGTAGCAAAAAATCAAGTAAAATCCTTGTAAGTTTTATCGCGTCAAAAAATTTGTAAATCTAAATTAGAAATGCACTTTTCGTATATAAATATTCTTTTAGCCCAAATTCAACTAAATTACCATAGCTACCTACTTCTTTGAAAACTTAAATAAATCTAAAAAAAAAGTTGAAATTTCTTCCATAATTTAAAAAAAAATCTACAAAATAAATTCTAAACAGAAGCAACCATAATGCCAAAAAAAAAAAACTACAAGTAAAATTGGTTAAAAGCTTATAGTATATGGAGTTTGGGAACTTAAGTGTTTGTTGTTGTTATAAAAGTCATTGTTGTTTTTGTTGTTGTTATTATGGATAATAACATAAGTCTGTTTCTTGTACATTTTGTGGTATGTTCCAAACTATATGCAACACATCTTTCACACACTAACGCCACTACATCTACAAAACACCGCATACACATAAACAAATTCTATATAATCTAACACTAAGTTTTTGGTTGTATATGAATAACTAACTAAAACTTGTACTATAAAATATGTTGTTTCCATTGTTTTGCGGTAAATATTGGTGTTGTTTAGTACAAGTCGCTGTGTTGTTTTAATTTATTACCTTGTCTTTTAGTGTAGGCTCTTAATAAATTTGGATTTTCTTAAGAAACTGTAAAGTTTTTTATGGTAAGAGAAAAATTTATTGTTTAAAGTTGTTAAAGAAAGAAGTTTAAAATAATGGGATAATTTTTTAATTAGAAAGGCGCACATTAAAACTTTTTTAGTGTAAGTTTTGGAAGGGTATCCTAAATTCAATTTTTCGTTTTAACTTATTTTTTCGACTGTAATAAAAAATTTCATAAAATTTTTAGAAAAGTATGATCCATAGAGAAACATAGAGGCGAAGGTGAAAGAAAAAACAATATTGCTATATTTTTCTAATTTCTCACACGTACGTTGTCGATGTGAATTCACCACACAATACATGTTTACAAGTCGTACTTTGTCAACAAATACATGTAAACAAGTTGTACTTTGACAACTCAATTTTTGACGCCTTCGCCTCTATGTTTCTCTATGGTATGATCTAAATCATCAATAAAAAATTTTAATATTTACTTAAAATAAATCCTTAACTCTAGAAATCTGTAAATTTTTCATCGTTATGGTTGTAGAAATTTTGAGAAGAAATCTTATGTTAAACTTTCATCATACGTAACTTACATAACTAATCTCGTAAACATGAATTTAACATATATATTTGGTCATAAACATGCATGTTTCTTCGTCTAGTGTTGTTTCTGAAAGGAGAAATTCATGCATTCATATAAGACTGGAAAGAAAAAAACATATTTAGGAATTTTTAAAGGTAGCTGAGAATACAACCTGTACACTAGCACGTCCAAAATATTTTTTTTTTTAGCTTTCAACCCAAAATGATGGGGATTTAGGATACTTTTACGGTAAAAATAACAAAAAATGCCAGCGAATTTTGTACTCTTGCCCAAAACATGAAATCATGATAATGTTTTGCTAAAGATTTCGGCGTACTTGTCAAAGCAAAGTTTTTTTTTAGAAAAAATAATGTTATATTCATTTTCCATTCCATGCAAAACGAACTGAAATATCGGTCCAGGACCCCATAAAGTATATGGGGCATTCCATGTCAAATCGGAAACTTTGAATAATTTTTTTTTTAAATTTTCCAAATTTGTTGACAGTTTTTAGTACACTTTGAAAACTCCTTCGTGAAAAATTTTCAGATTTTGTTGATGACCCGTTCAAAAGATATTGAATTTTTAAAAATTGGTAGTTTGTTCGTTTACTCAAACTTCTTTTACTCATAACTTCGTCAATAATAGTCCAAATTGCAATTTTTTTAGTCAAAACTTTTGTTTTTTTACATACTTTAAATAAAAATAAAAAAATCTTAAAAGTGCTCTAGTATGCGATTTTTAAGTTTCAAAATTTAAATCTCTTTTTTGAAAATGTATGTACTAGTGCCCCCCATTTCCCGGTTCTCGGTATTCCCGGTTCTGGTACCGGTATTCCCGGTTCTGGTACCGGTTTCCCGGCTCTAGATATATTCCCGGGAATACCGGTATTTCCGGTTCTGATACTCACGGTGAGCCTCAGCCATGTTCAGGCTGAACTTTAGTGTCGAACAAAAGTGTTAGCGCAGTTCGATTTCTACAAGATTTAATGTCACAAAACTGTTAACAGCGAAATCGTAGCTGCTCGCATTGGCGAGATAACGCGAAATTAGTGTTTTTGTATTTTTTAAAATATTGACATTGAAGTTTATTAAATATCTTCAAAAACTGAGTATACAGTTTTGATTGTACTTATTTAAAGGTCACAAACAGTAAACATCAAAATCCTATCTTCGAAATCGCAAAATTAATTTTTTGCTGTTTTTGTTTTCGTTTTTTGTCTTTAGATATATTTTTTTTTTAAATTTCGTAAAAACATGGTATGCAGTTGTACTTTTCCTTGATCAAAGGTCACACAGCTGTTGACATCGAAATTGTAGGTGTAAAATTTCGCAAGATATCGCGTAGTAATATAATTTTTTTTGATTATTTATTTATATTTTAAAACCGGTTCTTTAGAAATAATAAACAAACGTGGTATGCAGTTTGATTTGAGCATGTTGGAAGAAATTTAAACTTCCCACAAAAAAATCATAGCTGCTCACTTTCGCGTGAAATAGCGAAAAACAGCTTTTTGAGGGTATTTTTTTTGTTTTTATTAAAAAAAAAAGTTTCTTTAACATTGTTGAAAAACATGAAATGCTGTTTGATTTGATATTGATGAAAGGTGATAAGGCTGTTAACATTTAAATTCTAGCTGCTCAATTCTTCGAGATATGGCTAAAAAAACTCGTTAAACTACTATATATTCATTACTTTGTGTTACTTTTGGTCTGTAAAAACATTTACTTCAATTAACGACAAAAAAGCAATGATGGGTACCAATACCTTTTCGATACCAATACCCGTTAATACCAATTCAAATTGAAAACCAATACCAATTAAAAACCAATACCTTTATTTGTGCGATACCAATACCGATAAAAAACCAATATCGATTCCCCACTACCAATACCAATTAAAAACCAATACTTTTATTCTTCAAAACCAATACCAATAAAAAACCAATACCAATTCATTTTTTTCTACTTTCGTATCGGTTTTGTTTCGGTTTTTTGTATTCTTATTTTCGTTTGTTTTAATTATGAATTCAAACATTTTCTTTCCATCACATTATTGGGTTTTACCTGACTAACGATTTGCTAAAGATGTTCACAAAAGATGTTACATCGATCAGTAATCGTTTGCATGAGATGTCACATAACAAAAAGGAGTTAGCTACTTGAATTTTAAAAGCCATAAAAACATAAAACATTTTTTTTTCGTCACGTACCATATCCTTATTTTTAACCCAATTTGATTGTTATGACCCCTAATAAAAGTAGATCTTAAAAAATTTAGACCTTTTCTGTGATAAATTTTTGATATTGATAATTGATATTAGGCTTTACCTGACCAACAAATTGCTAAAGATGTTCACAAAAGATGTTACATCGATCAGTAATCGTTTGCATGCAATGTCATGTAATAAAAAGGAGTTAGCTACTTGAATAAAAAAAGCCATAAAAACATAAAAAAAAATATATTTTTTTTTACTACTTTTTAACCAAATTTGATTTTTATGACCCCTAATAAAAGTAGATCTTAAAAAATTTAAACCTTTTCTGTGTTGAAATTTTTTCTTTTGATATACATTAATGTCACTGCACTGTTCTTTGGGTTGTAAAAAAAAATACTAATGTCCTTTTTTGGAAATTCCAATCAAGCAGTCATTACAAAATTTTATGTCACAACACCAGAATCCCAACATTTTTTTTTTGTTTTATTAGAGGCACACTTTGCCGGGCACAGTCATATTATATAAGAATTTATTTTATTTTAGTGTGCGGTTCACAGTGTGAACTTCACACTTGCTATTTTTGAGAGTTTATGTTTTTATTCTGCAAAACGATGTTTGCATTAATTTTTTACTACCCAGGCAGAAACTGCCGTTCCACAAAAAAAGTCTCGGCAAAGCACTTTATTTTTTGTGTATAAGGTAGTATGAAAAAAAAGTGCTTTCCAAGCGCTTTGCCAATGTTTTCTATTTAAATCAGTTCAAAGTATAATTTGTAATTAAAATTTTATTAATTTTCATAACAATTGGAATATTTTTCATTTCCCTGCAGTATTAGTTATTGGTCCTTGATAGCTCTCGTGATATGTCACTTAGACACAATGCCTATCACAAACTTGACACCTTTTATATAAAAACACGTTTCTTTTGTGTAGAAGTGTCTTAAACTCCGGATACATCACATGTGAAATGCCACTGGGTCTATCCCTTTAGAAAACAACACGTTTCGGTTCAATACATCACTTTTTTTCGGGACTTTTGCTAAAAGGTTAATCTAAGACTATTATTTCGGGTAGTTTCAAACATAAGCATAAACTCGTTATACCCTGTACCACAAGGCGCTTTAAAATAGCAACGGCATACCGTTTACCGTGGTTATCATTTTGGACGCTGGGAGAGTACTAAACTGTGATGCTTTCCCAGCACACAAGCGACCATAAAAGGTACTTTTCCAGCGCTCTCCCGTTCGTATTTTTCTGCCTGGGTAGTTTAATTATTGGTTTTCCCCATACAATTTAAACGTCAAAATAAACCACCGTTTTATTTTGACAGATAAAGTGTTTAAAATTGCATGGGGAAGACACATAATTAAACTAGTTTAAATGAATGCGAATATGGCATTACTAAAGAGGCCTCCACTATAACCTATTTCGATCACCTTTTTCAAAAAATATTTATGTATGAAAAGGATGAATTTCAGGTATATTTTGTAACGAATGTTAAGTCTCAACTTTCTGCAATTAAAAAATATCTCCCCTTGGCCACCGCAATTTATATGTGCATTAAATGCAATGTTCATTAGCACAGAAATTGTTTAAAGAAAAAAACGAAAACTTTGCATTTTATTATTTTAGGCTTTTAATTTGTATACCCTCCAACTACACAGAAAAAAATAAAAATGAATTTCAATTACGAAATTCGTTGATTCAATTAAAAAATTAATTGATTTCGGACGTATCACGGAAATGCGCATATTAATTACTCATTTTGTTTGAAAATAGTTTTAAAACTTAATTAAATTGTTAATTGAATCAATTAAAGTTTTAATTGAAAATAAAATGGAAAACCAATTAAAATTGTAATTAAATAAACTTAAAACAAGTGAGAGTGTTAAATTCGGCTGTGCCGAATCTATTATACCCTCCAAAATGTAAAAAAAAATTAAAAACAAAAATTTGTCAGGGGCGTTTCTTTTTTTTTTTTGGGGGGGGGGGGGTTGATAGGGTCAGTGGGGGACGTTGAGAGCACCTTCCCAACGCGATAAATATACCAAATGTTTCGTTTAATTAACAAAAATACAAAAAAAACATGTAAAAAAGTGTATTTTTTTAGAGGTTGGTTCAGTTCTTCAAGGGGGAACTTTTTTCCCCCTGGTCCGATTTGGCCAATTTCCGAACTTAACCTGCCTAGGAACATAAGACATATTTGTGCCAAACTTCAAGGGTCTAGCTATATTATTTTGGACTGCATCGTGTTAACTACAGACGGACGGACGGACGGACGGACGGACAGACGGACGGACGGACGGACGGACGGACATCGCTAAAATGTCTTAGAATCGATCACTGATCAATAATATATATACTTTATGGGGTCCCCGACCGATATTTCGATGCGTTACACACGGAATGACAAAGTGAGTATACCCCCATACTGTAGTTGGAGGGTATAAAAATTAATATAAAATTGAAAGTCAATACTATAGATTTATTGATTCACATAAAATGTTTAATTGAAAAAAGACCAAAACTCAATTTAATTTTAAAAGTTAATCTTCAAAAAATGCCCTAAAATAAATAAACATAGAATTTTATTGTTTTTTATTATTAAGAATTTTTTTTTTCTTTATTAAATATAAACAGTTGGTATAGTTTTGCATAGAAACATTATAGTAGTACTTTAAAATATCAATAACTATTTAAAATTACATTTTTATTTTTAAATCTTGTTATTGCATGCATTTTTGTCGCTTTAGTAAAGTTGAAACAAAAAAAAATGTATTACTTATATTTCAATGTGCAAAACACAAGGCAAATGCCTCATATTATTTTTTTTGTTTCAACTGTACACATTTCATTAGCAAAACACTTTATCCGCAACGACCACTCGCCGTAAAGAAAACAATGAAACTAAATTTTTTTGGTGGCTGCTACCACCAAAATATACAAAACAATAGTTCAAAAGTTTTTTTTTTGTTGTTTTTTGCATTTTTATTTTTTCATTGGCTACTAAAGGCCCAGGCACTTGAGCGCTACTGTAGCGGTGCTGTAGCGTGACGGGCTGTTGTATCGTTTTAAAGTACGGCCACTACACCACCGTCACGTATTCGTTTAAGTACCTATTTCCATTTATTTTAATACAAGCTAACGTATCAGCTGACACGTCTCCGAACCGTATTCGCTCAAGTAATTATGCCTTAACACTAATGCATACAAAACCGGTTTCCTTTGTTTATTTTATTTTTGTTTTCAGTAGAGTTAAGAATTCAATTAAAACATTAATTGAATGAATTAAAATGTTTAATTGAAGTTAACCCCCTAATTTTGTAAAACGCAACGCGCCGCGTTGTCAAAATTTCTGTGTAATTTGTTTTTGTTACAACAACAAATTGTATTGAAATTTTGACAACGCGGCGCGTTGCGTTTTACAAAATTAGGCCATAAATTTAATATCAAATCCATTTTTAATTAAAAAAAAAATTACGATATTATTTTCTGTGTACAGTATAGGGGTATACTCACTTTTTCATTCCGTTTGTAACGCATCAAAATATCGGTCTAGTCTAGTTCTAGGTCTACTTAACACGCACAAATATTTCTTATATTCCTAGGCGGGTTAAGTTCGTAAATGAGCAAAATCGGACCAGGTGGAAAAAAGTTCCCCCTTGAAGAACTAAACCTACCTCTAAAAAACATAATTTTTTACATGATTTTTTGTGTTTTTGTTTAACAAATGCAACATTTTTATGCTACAAGAAGATCAAAGTCCTGCATTTGGAACTTGAGAATTAGAAAATGTTGTTTTTATCGGTCCGCCCCCTTTTATGGGCGTGGAATATTTTTTTTTAATTATGATAAACTTTCATTTCTTTAGTGCAAAAAGCATAAGAATGAATTTTTAAACACATATTAGAGAGAAAACTCCCCCCCCCCCCCTTCAATTGCCACTACCGACCCTCCCCACAAAAAAATATATAAAACAACAAATCAGAAAAAAATAAACACCCAAAAACAATGACTACTGCGACTTAAAATTTTAAATATAAAGTCGATTATTAAAAATATATTTTAAAAGTCGATTTTATCGATTTTTTGAGGACTTGTGGTGAGGCTGTTTGAATTTTAATTTGGTTATAAAAACTAAATAATTAATATAACAAATGCTATTTACATCATTAATAAGGGGTTCAAATACCCTTGCCTATTAATTTTTTTAAAGAAAAAATACTGAAAAATGTCCTTAATATAAGAGATGGGCGCGTAAGTTATTTTTGACTCACTCACGCTCACGAAAGGAATTTTTGAATCACGCACACTCACTCACGAGCATATTTTTTCTACTCACACTCACTCACAATCAAGTGAGTAAATTTAACACAACTCACACTCACGTGCACTCACGCAAGCTTCGCTCACACTCACGTTGGCTCACACTCACAAAACTCTTATTTATACAAAACAAAATTCAAAAAACTAAAATTTTAAGCAAAATTTAAAGTTCAGAGAAATTTTACAATTTTTTTTTCTTTTTTCGGGATGAAATCTAAAGTTAAGCCAAATTTTACAATTTTTTTGTACATTTTTTGGT
The DNA here is from genome assembly GCA_963921195.1 of Pegoplata infirma. Classification (NCBI taxonomy): domain Eukaryota; kingdom Metazoa; phylum Arthropoda; class Insecta; order Diptera; family Anthomyiidae; genus Pegoplata; species Pegoplata infirma. The sequence goes on from OY992536.1 coordinate 189,651,951, forward strand.
ACGAAAGGAAATACGAAGAGAAAATAAATCACGCAAACTCACGCAAAAAAATCGACTCACGCACACTCACTCACGCAAAAATCTTACTAACGCACAATCACTCACGCAATTTTTTTCTCCACTCACTATCAATTGAATAAAATTGAATTCAGTCACACTCACGCGTGAATCACGCTCTATTCTGCTCATGAGCCCATCTCTACTTAATATAAGAAAAATAAAATAAAATAAATCATTATTCAAAAATCCACCATGTCCGATCGATGGCTTAAAATCAAAACTAAACTCGGTTAAAAATTGCACATAAACGTATATTTTTCTCCACTGTGGGGCGGACAGAAGGACGACGTACGTTAAATTAATTAATATTAACGACAAAACCTTTTGCATACAAATTCCAAAACCGATATAAGATAAATACCAATACTTATTAAAAACCGATACCGATTCGAGGCTAAAACCAATACCAATACCCAATACCTAAATAATTCAAAACCAATACCGAAACCTATACCAATTCAACAAAAAATGAAAACCAATACCTATACCAATACTAATATAATTTAAAAAACCAATACCAATACCAATACTTTTATCGAATTGGTACCCATCCTTGCAAAAAAGTGGTATGAAGTTTGAATTCCTGATTATTAAAGTTGACAAAACGGCAAGCATAAAAATTATCGATGATCAATTTCCCGAGAAATTGCAAAATTACTGTTCAAGCTTTTATAATTTATTTTTTCTTTAGTGTCTAAAAAAGGGAAAAAATCAAGAAACGACAAATATTTTGTATGTAGTTTAAATTTTATGTGGCTAAAGGTAGTAAAACTGCTCAAATCAATATCTTGAATTAGCAGTCAAGATATTGATTTGAGCAGTTTACGCGAAAAATATTTTTTTTTTTTATTTTTGCGATATCTCGCGAAATTGATAAGATACGATGTCGATGTTAACTGTTTTGTCACCTGTAAATAAATACAATTAAAACTGCATACAAAGTTTTTGAAGACATTTAAAAAACCTCATTGTCAAAATTTTAGAAAATACAACAAGTAAGAAAATTATAGTCGGTCAAGACCGACCATAAAATACCCTTCACCAGAGTTTCCCGGAAAATGGGTCCCAAGTTCAAACATGGACTGATTAGATCTATATTTTGTCAAATCTTTAATAAGTGTAAAAAGCACTCACTAATCAAATTTGAGTGGAATAGGTTTCTTTTTGTTGACAATAAATTGGTTCAACTGAATATCGGGCGAAATTTCCACATGGGACCTAAGTCCAAAAATGGTCCGATGATAACACTGTGCTACAGTAAAAAAATACTTCTGATGTGACATAGTATAGGTTGTTGGTCTTGTCGAGTAGATCACAAAAATGCCCATTAAACTTGCCAGACACCCTCAAATTTTAGAGTTATTGTCAAAAGACGGTTTTTTGGGACTTTTCTTACTAAACCTTGTGTAATTCAGAAAATTTTCAACCGATTTTAGATTTTTAAACTGTTTTGGATAGAAAAAGGATAGGGCTTTCCATGTGTGTGAGTTGGTCAATGCGTAAAAGAAAGATATCTATTGATTTTTTCTATAAAATCAATTTTTTTTGTTATTTTTTGAAAAATTTTCGAGTTTACCGATTTTTTTCTGCCATAGTTCTTTAAACAACCTAAATATTTATGAGCGTTTTTTTAAATATAATTTAATTCTAAATACGATAAGCTTTATCCTAAAAAAATCGGAAAATAATTGACAGAGTTGTGATAATTTTTCTAAAAAAGAAAATTAAGATTTTGCAGGAAATGGCTGTTCAAATAACCCAGGCAAAAAAAAATAAATTTATCATAAATGGTCTTGTACAATGTTTTTAAAGGGTTTTGGCGCGCTGAATCCGAATCTGGCCTTTAAATTGCTCTATCTCGTCAGGTTTTTGAGATATTTTACATAAATTGATATATCAAAAACTTAATAAGATACCGCAATTTCAAGGTCAAATTCGAATTCAGGAGGTCAAAAATCTTTAAAATAATGATACGCGACCTCTCAGTATGTCCGTTTATTTTTTTATTTTTTTTGCCTGGGTTATCCGCACGGCAATTTCATACAAAATCTTAATTTTCTTTTTTAGAAAATTTATCACAACTCTGTCAATTGTAATCCGATTTTTTTGGCATAAAGCTCATCGTATGCACAATTAAATTTTCTTTAGGAATACATTTATTAATATAAATGTTGTTGAACAAACTATAGCAGAAAAAAATCAATAAACCCAAAAAAATTTCAAAAAATAACAAAAAATTAGATATTGTTGAAAAAATCAATACATACCTTTCTTATATGTATAGACCAATTCACACACACGAAAAGCCTTGTCATTCTTCTATCCAAAACAGTTGAAAAATTTAAAATCGGTTGAAAAATGTTTAAGTTACACGTGGTTTAGTGGGAAAAGTCCCAAAAAAATGTTTTTTGACAATAACTTTAAAATTTCAGGGTGTCTGGCAAGTTTGATGGGCATTTTTGTGATCTTTTCGACGAGACCTACAACCTTAACTACCTCATTTTAAAAGTATATTCGATTTTGTGTTTTTTGTAGCACAGTGTAATCAGATTTGATAAGGTTATTAAAGTACGCGTTTAACATACACAAACAGAATTTTAATTAAATATTTTCTATTTTCATGAAATTTGAGAGATTTATGTGAAAATCGGGAAGGTGGTTTGTATGGGGGCTACAATAAGAACAGGTTCGATTTCTTTAAAATTTGAAATGGTGATTTGTGTTGATAAAACATGATTACCTGCCAAATTTCGAATAGATACCTGTTAAAATGCGTCTATTAGAGTCATTTGAGCCAAAACTAAAGAGGACCTTTGTATGGGGGCTAGGTCTAAATATGGACCGATTTTTTCCAATTTCAATAGGCTTCGTCCTTGGGCCAAAAGAGGCTTAAGTTTCAAATTTCAAGTCAAATGATTAAGAATTGCGACCTGTATCGTGTTTACACCGTTTACATGGACAGACAGACGGACGGACAGACGGACGGACGGACGGACATCGCTAAATCGACTCAAAAAGTGATTCTAAGCCGATCGGTATACTTAAAAGTGGGTCTAGGACCAATATTTCGGGTAGTTACAAACATCAGCACAAACTCATTACACCCTGTACCACAGTGTGGTATAGGGTATAAAAACACTAATTTCGCGATATCTCGCGAATGCGAGCAGCTACGATTTCGCTGTAAACAGTTTTGTGACATTTAATCAAGTAGAAATCGAACTGCGTTTACACTTTTCTTCGACACTAAAGTCGAACCTAAACATCGCTGAGGCTCACCATGTACTGGTACCGGTTCTCAAAATACAAAAAATAATATACCAAAAAATATTTATATTACACTATTTAATCAATATTTCAGAAATATTTAGTTGTGTTTGTAAAATTATTTAGAAATCATGTAACTATTTTTTTCTTAAACTCAAAAAATAAAAATGGACATGGTGTTTTTCACATGTTCTGTACTTTTTTTTGGTAAAAGCGAAGACAACATTTTAATTGTATATAATTTTACAAAATAAATATACCGGCAGTCCCGAGAATACCGGGAATACCATCAGAACCGGAACCGGGAATACCGGTATTCCCGGGAATACCGGGAATAATTCAAGAACCGGGAAACCGGTACCATTTCCCGGGAATACCGAAAACCGGGAATACCGAAAACCGGGAATACCGGTATTCCCGGTACTACACTGGTGACGGCAGATGAAAGAGGACGATTTCCCCTAAGTTGTCCTAAGTTTTAATGGAGGTTACCTTACTCCTTTTTCCTGATAAGTAAAAATAATAAAATAACAAAAATAGGGGAGATGTTCCTCTTTCATTTGCTATTAATAGTGGCATCCTAGAACAAGTACAAATAGTAAAAAAAATATTTTAAAAAATTTAATCCTCTAAAACTTTGAAGTCCTTTTGAAAGGACACAGTATCACTAAATGAAAAACTGTTAATGAAGTTTTACTATATTTGGTCTCCAGTTTCAAACGTATATTATCCACTTCGTTTTCAACGACTTTTTTCATTTTTGTCGGACGGTGCACCGCGTCCGCGTTTGTGTGTTTATAACACCGCGGTGTTATAAACACACAAAAAATTTTTTTTCCAATGAACGATTTTCATTGTAATTATGAACAAATTCATACAATTTATTAACTTTTTCATAATACTTATAAACTTTTTCATAGTATTTATGAAAAATGTTAAATTTTTCTTAAATTTCACATATGATTTATTCATAAATACTATGAAAAAGTTTAAAAATATTATAAAAAAGTTAATAAATTGTATGAATTTGTTCATAAATACTATGAAAGTCGTTCTTTGGATTTTTTTTTTGTGTGAATGCTCGAATATTTTCAGAATAATTTTTCATAGAAACGAATATGCTAAATTGCCAGTAACCTCAGACAAAATTGGCCTCCGATTTTGAAATAGATGAGTTTTCAATTTTATAAAAAAACCCTTATTCAGTCCACTCTAAATAAAACACATGTTTATTTATAATTTTCAATTCACTAACACATGCGTAAGCAAAGAAATGTGTTAAATGTTTGTAAAACTTTTTATCTGAAAATCTGAAAATGCATTTTATCCGAAGGCTTACACTCCTGGTAACGTACAAAATTCCAAAATATTTTTAACTAACTACAAGATACACGACAAAACATCATCATCCTGATCTAAATATATCTATATACACTGTTTTTAGGACAATAATACATACGGATTTTGTATATTTAACAAGAATGTTGTTGTATAAGAATAAGTATTCAATGATTTTTATATGTTGCTATTGTTGAAAGTATAATTTGGTTGTATGGTGTGTATAAAAGAGAGTAGCAAAAAATTTTTACAAATGGAAATATTTTTATTTTTTAAATCACAAATTCGGCTGCAATTAGATTTGGTAATAATAAAAAAAAAATCCGCATAAATTGTTGAATTCAGAGTTTTAAGTCACTAAAATGATGGAGTCCAGTATTCGGAGTCCAAAGTTCGGAGACATTTTCCTTAGGGGAGGATGCTGCCTTTTGAGACTGTCAGCCCAGTGAGCATAAAACTGTGAAATTTTGTTAATAAAATGTAATAATAAAATTGGAAAATGAGTTGTGACCATTACGGTTTTAATTATTAAAGGAACACGGGACACGTTCCCAGAGCCTCGACCTTAAAGGGGGCCTGAAAGGCAAATAAATTCGCTTACATGAAAGATGGATTTTTATAAGTATTTTTGCATATCCAGCCTTCAAACGGTCTTAGGGACTACAAATTCCCTACTTTAAACCCAACCTTTCTACAAAATTAAGTTTTTTTGGGAAGCAGATCTTTACGGACAATACAGGAGTTATTAACTGTTGATTTTTTTTTGTGTTAAAAAACTTTTGGCCGGGCTTAGGGGTTACACCCTTTATGCATAAAAGCAAAATAAAGCTCTTGGCGGTAGCAGACCTACACGTTTTTTATTACGTAATCCCAATATTAATGGGCATTATGACCGATCCTAATTCGGAAATAATCTCCAAAAAAGACAAACATAATGGGTATAATGACCGTTATAAAAGTGTTCATAGCTCCTATAACAAATATAGGGGTTATTGCAGCAATCAGTTTGGTCACAATCCATATTTCGATTATGGCGGTGATGTCCGTTTAAGCAAAATTTTAAGGGGACGTTTGCATGGGGGCTTGTTCTAAACTTGAACTGATTTTTCCAATTTTAATGGGCTTTAAGATTTTGTCAAATGATGCTTACGATACAGTGGACTACTTTAAGTCTGAGTGCCATGGACTTGCCTAAAGTAGAAGTAAACTCAACTCAAACTATGCTTAAATTACAACTAAATCGAATAATGAAAGAACCAACGGCTGGTAAGACTTGGCAAAATTAATTTTAATTAGCTTACATATGTATTACATAATAAATAGCTTACACCAAACATTGGATTTCCGAATAAATTTTAATTTATTCTGCTGCAAAAAAATGTTCCAGTTCTCATAATATAAATTCATTTAATTAACTTTAATATATAAATCAAAGACTGTAAACTTTCCAAAAAAAAACTTTTTAAATTTTTTTTTTAAATTTAACTTTAATATCACTTCTACGAAAATTTTCTCATTTTGCGTTTTTATATGGCACTTTTTTTCACCCATATTTTCATGTATGGCAAACAAGCCAAAAACCATCAGTGTTTTTTGGTATAACTGACTGTATCAGTTGTGGTACACTCCATTAAGTTTCAATGATGTATACAAAATACGACAACAAAATGTTATGTATACCGGATATTCGTTCAGCTACACTAGAGGACATATAAAGAGTTACGAAAATTTAAATAATTGGAAACTAAGGAAAATTAAATTTTGATTCTGCGGTATTTTACCAAAAGAAACTGACTCAGAGTCTAAGAAAATTCTCAGAGTCTAAGAATGTTTCAGAATCTGAGATTTTTATATAGGAAAATTTTATTAAGATCTACGACTTTTTCTATGAAAAAAAAAGTCTTACAACCTGAGACTTTTTCTCTAGAGAAAATGTCTTACAATTAGAATCTTAAACATTTTCTACAAAAAAAAATCTAAGATTCTGTGATATTTTCTATAAAAAAATATCTAAGATTCTGATACATTTTTTAAAAATAAATCTCAGCAAAATTTTCGGTTGCAAAGAACCGATTGCGGAACAGCTTATAGTTCCCAAGAACCTGTTCTAATTCTTGAGCAACACTGATTCTTTTTACATAGGGATTGTCCCTAAAGCAACAGGTGCCCGTTAGCAAAATTAGAACATATTTTTGTTCCTCGGAATCGGTTCTAGAAGTAAAATTTGTAACAGAAATGAGAACTAAAGAAATATTTTGAATTGCATTAATTTATTAAACAAAGATAAAGACATTTATATACACCATGGAATATTTATATTTTTAAACACACATTTATCTTTTTTCGCCTCCAAAGTTGCATTTAGGGCCTTACAATAATGACAAACCAGAACATGGATTTTCTGCAAACAAAAATGAAAAATATAATATTACACCGTCCGACACACTTTTGTACACATGGACCAGACCGAAAAATTCTGAAAGTAGGGCTGAAAATAAAATACACGTGTCTCCCAGTTTTTCTAGATCAATTCGTGTTTTCGCGAAAAACGCCAATAAAAAAAGTTGTATTTTTCCAAAGTAGTGTAAAATAAATCGAAAAATTTATTAAATCTACTTGTGAGCTAAATAATGTTTGAACATATCTTTAGTAAAATTTAAAGACGGTTCTTTTCGTGGAATATATTAACCCTCTATCTCCCATTTTTGGGGATCATTTATGTCCTCATTTCTAATGCTCTCCTAGAAAACCATTAAATCGTGCATTTAAAGGGTTAAAATGTTCTACAAAAATGTTCTGCATAAAATTTCACTAGGAGCTGTCAAATGCCAATAATTTGTGCGATGTTAGCAAAATGTTCAAAAAAGTAAAATTGTAAAGTATGTGCGGTGTAACACAATTTAATAAAATATGATACTTTACAATTTTACTTTTTTAAGCATTTTGCTAACATCTTACGAACTTTTGGCCTTTGGCAACCCCTAGTGAATTTTAATGCAAAAGATTTTTGTGGAACATTTTAACCCTTTAAACGCACGATTTAATGCTTTTCTAGGTGAGTATTTGAAATAAGAACAAAAATTAACCCTAAAAATTGCAGATAGAGGGTTAATATATTCCAAGAAAAGAACCATCATTAAATTCTACTGAACTTATCTGTTAACACTATTTTTCTCAGAAGTAAATTTTCTACATTTTTTCGACTTATTTCACACTTCTTTTGTGAAACACAATTTAACATTATATTTTTTTGAATTTTTCGCGAAAAAAAGCGAATTGATTTAAAAAACCTTAGAGATACGTGAATGTTATTTTTATACCCACTTTCTGACTGTAGTGAATTTTTTCTATAGTGCGAAATTTTTTTTTTTTTTTGCATTTTTCGCGAAAACGCTAATTGACCTAAAAAAACTGGGAGACACGGGTATTTTATTTTCGGCCGTACTCTCAGAATTTTTTAGTCCGGTTCATGTGTACATCCAAAATTTGAAATTTGTCGGACGGTGTTATTAGTATTTGACCCGACCCAGACAATGAAAATTTAATTAATGTTTTAACAATTTTCACGATTATATGCTGCTATTTGAGTAAAATTTCGTGTTTTTCTTATATTATATTATGTCCTGTGGTTCCTAGTAGGAACAAAGGGCCGCTTAGTTAACAAAAATAAATTGATATTTATTTTTAATTTTTTTGAAACATAATTTTTTTTTTTAATTCCTGAGAACCAAAATGTTATGAAACTTTGATTGCAGAGAACAAGCCATACAATAATTTTCACTTAACTTGTTCTGAATAATTAAAGTGTAATATTGTATGGTTACCGAAGAACCTGTTCTAGAACAAGTGTCATCAGAATTGGTTCTGAAAAATTTTCCTGGGATGTCTCTGATTCTGAGACATTTTCAATAAAAACATATAAGAATGTTAAATTCGGCTGCAAACATTTGGAAGAAATATCGCCTAAGAGAAATTGCGGCAATATCTTCTTTTTATCGAAATAAAAATAATCAAAGTAGTAATTTGTTAAAATCTTCCTTTTATCATTTTGAGGATATTTTAGCAATATTTAAAAAAAAATATTTATTTTTTTGTCATTTATAATGTAGATAAAATCGCCAAATTATCAAAAATTTGTCTTCCAGGTGATTTTTCATTAACGAAATCAAAATATTTTATTTGTTGTCAAAAAAATATTTCCATATTATAATTTCGTTTTTCTTAGTTATTTTGCAATAAATATGGAATAAATCAACCAAAAATTCTTAAAAATTGGTTGAGGAGGTAAGTAAAGAATTTGGAATCAAAAAAATATTATGCCTCAAATCTTATTATCTGCTTTTTTATTGCCTTAGATCCAGCCCATTTTCATCAAATTTCTGAACAAGACAAACAATTATTTCAAGATCATTCAAAAAATCAAGAAACCATCATCAAGCTAATTTTGTGATTTATTATCTTTTTGATTATATCAAATAATAAAGACCCTAATTTTATCTTCTCTGAGACAAATACGGTGACATCTTCTTTTTATCTTCCAGGAACAGTATCGGGGATATCGTTTAGGGGATTATCTGGCAATATTTTCTAATTCGAGTAATATCTTAAATTTATCTTCCAAATGGTTATCTAGCAATATCGTCCATTTATCTTCCAGAAGAATTGCTTTCGAATCTCTTGGACGTATTGCTTTCGGGACACGATTTCTACCAAAGGGTGTTTCTTCCGCAATACGAAGAAGATATCCCCCGTAATACAATTTATCTTCCAGGCGATACGCTTGGGTATCTTCTTCGTATCGAAATGCTTGCAGGGTGCCGAATATTTAATTTTTTTTTCGGGGGGAGGGTGGTCGTGGTAATTGGGTGGGGGTGGCAAATTCCCTCTCGAATATGTGTTTAAAAATTCACACTAAAGAAACGTTTATCATAATTTAATTTTTTTTTTTTTTTACGCGAAAGACGAAAAGACGATATTTTCTAATTCTCAGGGTCCAAATGCAGGACTTTTAACTTCTTGTAGCATAAAAATGTTGCATTTGTTAAACAAAAAGACAAAAAGTCAAGTAAAACAAATAAGAGTGTTAAATTCGGCTGTGCCGAATCTTTTATACCCTCCAACACGTTTAAAATTTAAAAAAAAAAAAATCGCAGGGGCGTCTTTTTCTTTTTTGGGGGGGGGGGTCGTTGAAGTTGGTGGGGGATACATTTACCCCCGCTATATATGTTTACAAATTATTTGTTTATGATATTTACGCTTAAATAATAATTTTTATCGTTATTTTTAATTAATTTCCATAACCACGCCCACAAAGGGGGCCGGCCTGAAAGAAATCGAGTTTTCTAGCCCCCTTGGTCCAAGAGCAGGTCTATGAACATAATCTATCTATATATATAAAGTAGTTACGTGACTGACTGATGACTGACTGACATACTAATCACGCATCATCCCACAGCCCAAACCACTAAAGCTAGAGTCTTGCAATTTGGATTGTAGTTTCACCTCCCGGAATACATATCCGCTAAGGCTGGGTTATTGGAAATGTTGATTTTAAGGGTTAAAAACGAAGGTTTGAAAAAGGGGAAAAAGCGACTACTTTGGTACTTTTTATTTTTTCTGAAAAAAAATCAAATTAATTTGAAATTTGAAATAACGAAAAAACATACTTTTGAAATAACGAAAAAAAGTACTTTCTGGAAATTCGGATTCCTAAGGGTAAAAAGGGGTAAAAAATGGTACTTTTTAAATTTTTTGAAATTAAGGTCCTACAAAAATATTAAAATTTGCAATGGTGGTTCCAACAACTGAAAAAATTCTGAAAACGTACTTTTTCGAATTTCCGATTCTAAGGGGGGTAAAAAAGCGAGTACTTTGGTACTTTTTATTTTTTCTAAAAAAAATCCTATTAATTCGAAAATTGGAATGTAGGATACTCTAACGGAAAAACATTCCCCAAAAAAGTACTTTCTGGAAATTCGGATTCCTAAGGGTAAAAAGGGGTAAAAAATTGTACTTTGGTACTTTTTATATTTTTTGAAATTAAAGTCTTACAAAAAAATTCAAATTAGTATTGTTGTTTCCAACAACGAAAAAAAAACTGAAAAAGTACTTTTTCAAAATACAGATTCTAATGGGGTAAAAAGCGAGCACTTTGGTACTTTTTATTTTTTCTGAAAAAAAAATCCTATTAATTTGAAAATTGGAATGTAGGATCCTCTAACGGAAAAACATTCCCCCAAAAAGTACTTTCTGGAAATTCAGACTCCTAAGGGTAAAAAGTAGTAAAAATGGTAGTTTGGTACTTTTTATATTTTTTTAAATTAAGGTCCTACAAAAATATTAAAATTTGCAATGGTGGTTCCAACAACGGAAATAATTCTGAAAACATACTTTTTCGAAATTCCGATTCTAAGGGGGGTAAAAAAGCAAGTACTTTGGTACTTTTTATTTTTTCTAAAAAAAAATCCTATTAATTTGAAAATTGGAATGTAGGATCCTCTAACGGAAAAACATTCCCAAAAAAAAGTACTTTCTGGAAATCCTAAGGGTTAAAAGTGGTAAAAAATTGTACTTTGAAATTTTTTGAAATTAAGGTACTACAAAAAAATATTGCAATGTTAGTTCCAACAACGGGAAAAATTCTGAAAAAGTACTCGAAATTCCGATTCTAAGGGGGGTAAAAAAGTGTATTTTGCTACTTATTATAATTCCTGAAATAATGGCCCTGGAAACTTTAAATTTGGAATGCAGGGTCATTTAGCGAAAAAAGATTTCTAAAGAAGGCAAAGAATTTTCTGTTTTTTTAGCGCATGTAAGCGCATATTCGGAACGGAATGAAAGCCACTTAGGACTAATCGGAATGGAAAAGGGAATCAAATGGAATAAAACAGGGAACGAAATGGGGACTTGAAATTTGGAATGTAGGTGCGCCTCCCGAAATATTGATTTGTTTAAGGCTGAGTTTTTGGAAATTTTGATTCTAGGGAATAGGAATAGGATTCTATGGAATAGGGTATTTTGGTACTTTTTATATTTCCACAATCTACTGAAGCTAGAGACTTGAAATTTGGAATATATATATCTATGGGGGTAAAACGGGTAAAAAAAGGTATTTTGATACTTTTTATATATACTTACTTACTTGAAATTTTGGTTGTAGCATCCCATGCTTAAATAAGGGTCATAAGAACTTAAAATTAGGAATGTAGGGTCCAATAACAGAAAAAAACTATGAAAAATATACTTTTTTGGAAATTCCGATTCCGATCTAAGGGGATAAAAACGAGTAATATGGTACCTTTTTTTATTTTCTGAAATAATTATGATGGAAATTTGGAATGTAAGATTGTCTAGCGAAATAAAATATTCCCAAAAGAATAACTTTTGGAAATTCTGATTCCTAAGGAAATTAATTAAAAAAGGGAATTATACATATGATGAATTTCATGTAAAAATCGAGATGCATTGAACCCGACCCCCTCAGATATCGATGAAATTTTGTTCATAGCTAAATTTGATCAATACAAACAAACTCTCATTTTTAGAAATGACTGTTTTGCGATTTTTTGGGCGTGACACAGTGGGAACGTTTTCGAAAAAACGCGAAAATGGTCGAAAAGAGCTCCATTTAAACTACAATAACTCTGAATCGGCTAAACCGATTTCCATGATCTTGGTATCATTAAAAAGATATTTTAACAGGCTTTATGACACGTTAAAAAAAAAAAAAAAAAAAAAAAATACACTGTAAAAAATTTATAACAAAAAAAAATTAACTGACGAAAAAACCAAAAAGATCAAGGGTTTTTTACAGTGTATTAATTTTTTAGAAAGGTTTATCCTTCATCTATACCATATCAAAAAATAAAAATGGGTTCTTTGTTAGTTTTTTTTATATAATTTTTTAAGTAGTGTCACTTCTAGTAATTGCCCTTATATTTTATAACAAAAAAAATTTTAGGTAACGAAAAACCAAAAAAGATCAAGGATTTTTTACAGTGTATTACTTTTTTAGAAAGGTATTTCCTTCACCTATAACATATCCAAAAAGTAAAATGGGTTCTTTTTTATTTTTTTTTTTAATAATTTTTTAAGTAGTGTCACTTCTAGTAATTCCGCAAAATTCTGAATAAAAAAATCAATGTATTCTTCATAATAATTTTCTATTTTGTCATAAACATTTATTACTTTACCCATAATAAAGAGAAATATATATAGAACAAAAAAATTGTTGCCCTTTTCATTCCAAAGATTTTTTCAGGTCTATTTTTTCTTCCTCAGGTAGCTAATAACATAGTAAAAAGAAATAGAAACACAAAATATAACAAATATTTTCCTTTCTTAGTAAAAAATTTAACGGCAAACAGCCCTTATTTCCATACAAATGCATGTAAATGTATAGGGGTCTGGCCAGAACTAAGGACTCAAAATATGTACCTGACGAAGGGTTAACAGGTAAAATAAATAAACATTGTCCCAAATTATGAATATGTTTTAACCGCAAAAAGTTCTTGCTTGCCTTAAAAAATGCTATATAATTGCACCTGATGAACGTACCGAAATTCATAATTATAAACAGTTTCGAGAAGCCAAGATATCCCATTACAATTTTTACGCGTATATTTTAAAAAATTGAGTGAATATGAATTCAAACAATAAGTACAGATGCATAAAAATATCTAATAAGTGTTGCGCTTCGCTTCGTAAAATAAGTGAAAACGAGGCTGCAAATATAATTGAATATTTTCCAGCTGTCGCCAACATTCATTGTAGCCGCATTTGCGAAACTTGCCGGAATACACTGAGAAAAGCTCGCAGTCGTAATGAATCCAACGTGGAGCAGAATGAAGTCTCAAATTATTTACCAACAACGCCCAGCAATGAAATTAGCGAAGAATTGAATGAACTTCCAACTTGTACCAGCCGTATTGCAAACATCGAAAGGACGGAAGTCATTGAAAATATAAATGATCATATTATTCCTCATCTACCAAACCAAATGTCGCCTCTTAAAAGGAAATATATGAAACGAGATGCATACAGAAATAGAAAATCACTGCAAATTTTCGAAAATATAGCAGATTCACTTGGAGCTGATCCATTATCTGATTTGTCAGCGCAACTTGAAAACGTCAAAGCCATTTACGAAGAAATTTTGGAAAACATCAAATATCAAATAGAGAACAGCTCAAATCTTTTGGAAAAGCAAAAACTTTTATCTCTCTTACCAATCAATATGAGTCACGCAGAAATTAAAGATCGTTTTGGGGATGATATATCTCACGATTGTATCAAAAAAAGTAAAGATATCCAAAGGAATAAAACGAAGTTTGCAGATATCAATCTTTTTAAAATGAGCAGACGTAGCTTACCAGCCGAAACTCTAAGCACAGTCAAGTTATTTTATGAATATGATGAAATTAGCCGAATGATGCCTGGATCGCAAGATTCAATTACTGTTAAACAAGGAAACTTACGTGAAAAAGTTCAAAAAAGACTGATGTTATCTTCACTACGCGAATCTTACTACGAATTTAAAAAAAAACATCCCTTGGCCAAAGTGGGTTTTACAAAATTTACAATGTTAAGGCCAAAAAATTGTATAAAACTTGGAGTTGGAAACCAGCAAAATATCTGTGTATGCACATTGCATCAGAATATGAAATTGATGTTTGAAAAAAGTGGCTTAAAATCAATTTGTATTGAAGGAGAATGCACATTTACCGATTACAAAGATGTTCTCAAATTCGTTGTTTGTAATGGTGACATAGAAAAAAGCGAGTGTTGCGTTTCAATGTGTGGTCACTGCTTTAAAAATTTAAATAATCTAAAAACGCATATGCTAAAACATTTTGAAAATAACCAAACTGAAGAAATAATATTCAAAAAGTGGAATACAACGATTAGATGTGTTGTGGAAACGTTAACCACCAACCCAGAATCATTTGTCAGCGATTTTACTGAACACATCAAAGTTCTGATTCCGCATCATTTCATAGCAAAGCGACAATCTGAATTTATCAGCAATAAAAGAGCGGCGCTGTTATCAGGAGAAATGTTAATTCAAATGGACTTTGCTGAAAATTATGCATTTCTTGTACAAGATGCCGTGCAAGGATACCATTGGAATAATGATCAGGCTACAATACATCCGTTCGTTATTTATTACAAAGGTAATTATTTTAATATTTTGGTATTAGTAAACACATCCATCCACACTCATCAAAATATTTAATAATTTTTATTTATTTGTTTTTTTCCTTTGTTTGTTTATTTTCAGATAACGATAAATTAACTCATAAAAGCTTCGCCATAATATCTGATTGCAATACCCATGATAGTATAGCAGTTCATCTATATATTTCAAAAATGGTACAGTTCGTGAAGGCCAATATAACCAACAATATTAATAAAATCATTTACGTATCAGATGGTGCAGGAGCACAATATAAAAATAAATATAACTTCATTAATTTATGCCATCACAAATCTGATTTTGGGATTGACGCTGAATGGCACTTTTATGCTACCAGTCACGGAAAATCTGCATGTGATGGAATCGGAGGAACATTGAAGAGAGGTGCTCGAAATTATAGTATTGCAAATAAAAATGAAATCCAGACAACGAGGCAACTCTATCACTGGGCATCAGAAACATATAAGACCACCATACAAGTTGCTTACGCAGATGCTGACGAATACAACAACGTTAAAGAAAAGCTATTTTCAAGATATGAAGAAGCTAAAACTATAACAGGAACTCAAGGCTTTCATTCATTCATTCCGATAAATGAAACTTTTGTACATGTGCGCAGATATTCTGACTGTGCCAAATTTGAGCAGCGCAAAATTTCTTACAAATAATTAACTTAAAAAAAATTTAAATAAAATAAAACACAAATTAATAAAAACGTGGCAAATAATATAAACAATTGTTGATGGTTTTTTATTTGTAAACATTTAAAAAATGTTAGAATTGTTGAACTATTTTGTGAATGTGACCAGATATTTTCGCTGTTATTCGAATTATTTCGAAAACTTTCGGTAAGTATTACTAGAAGTGACACTACTTAAAAAATTATATAAAAAAAATAAAAAAGAACCCATTTTACTTTTTGGATATGTTATAGGTGAGAGAAATACCTTTCTAAAAAAGTAATACACTGTAAAAAATTCTTGATCTTTTTTGGTTTTTCGTTACCTAAAATTTTTTTTTGTTATAAAATATAAGGGAAATTACTAGAAGTGACACTATTTAAAAAATTATATAAAAAAAACTAACAAAGAACCCATTTTTATTTTTTGATATGGTATAGATGAAGGATAAACCTTTCTAAAAAACTAATACACTGTAAAAAAACCCTTGATCTTTTTGGTTTTTTCGTCAGTTAAAATTTTTTTTGTTATAAATTTTTTACAGTGTATTTTTTTTTTTTTTTTTTTTTTAACGTGTCATAAAGCCTGTTAAAATATCTTTTTAATGATACCAAGATCATGGAAATCGGTTGAGCCGATTCAGAGTTATTGTAGTTTAAATGGAGCTCTTTTCGACCATTTTCGCGTTTTTTCGAAAACGTTCCCACTGTGTCACGCTCAAAAAATCGCAAAACAGTCATTTCTAAAAATGAGAGTTTGTTTGTTTTGATCAAATTTAGCTATGAACAAAATTTCATCGATATCTGAGTTGGTCGGGTTCAAAATTTCAGTTTTATCTCGATTTTTAAATGAAATTCATCATATATTCTTAAATAATGAGCCTATTAACTTGATATTTGGAATGTAGCATCCTCTATCGGGAAAAAATCCCCCTAAAAATTACTTTTTGGTACTGTATATATTTTCTTAAATAGAGGTCATAAAAACTTAAAATTAGGAATGTAGGATCCAACAACAGAAAAAAATCTGTAAAAAGTACTTTTTTCGAAATTTCGATTCTTCGTAACGTCTCGACAACAGCTAAGAGGCGTTCAGTTTTTATCTATGAGAAGGCTCGCTGGGTAGAACTCAACGACTTTTTCCGGCGTTTCAACTGGAAACTCTGTTTCCTCGACGGCAACGTCGACGCCGCGGCGAAAATGGTCGAAAATGTTATTGTGCTTGGAATGAAGTCATTCATTCCATCGAAGCTCATTTCGGCTAAACCAAGAGATAAATGTTGGTTTAACCAGACTTGCAGGAATGCAGTCAGATCCAGGGAGGAAGCATTCAGAAATTGGCGTGATAATAAAAACGCTAATACTGATATGCTACGCAAACAGGCAAGATCTGAGTGTGCTAGAGTACTTAGTCGTGAAAAGCTTCATTACGAACAACGACTTCGTGCTAAAGTTCTTTCGGCTCCTCGGGGCAGTAAGAGCTTTTGGTCGTTTGTTAAAAGAGTCAAGGAAAATGCTAGTATAACATACAAATGTTAAATTTGTTGAGCAAAAATTAAAAAAAACTCGTAAAAATATCGTATTTTTCAGGGGTCGTTTTAGTTCTTCAAGGGGAAACTTTTTCCCCCCTGATCCGATTTTGCCCATCTTCGAACTTAACCTTACCAGTTACATAAGAGATGTTCTTGTCCAATTTCAGGGGTCTTGCTCTTTTGGTTTGGACTGCATCGTTATTTCTACAGACGGACGGACGGACGGACGGACGGACATCGCTAGAAGGTCTTAGATTCTATCATGGATCAATAATATATATACTTTGTGGAGTCCCCGACCGATATTTCGATGTGTTACACACGGAATGACAAAGTGAGTAACCCCCATACTGTGGTTGGAGGGTATAAAAATTATATTTTTCAGTGGTTGGTATAGTTCTTCAAAGGGGAAATTTTTTTCCCTCTAGTCCGATTTTGCCCATTTCCGATCTTAACCTGCCGAAGAATCGTTCAACTGTTGACGAGTGTGGACGTGTTTTTTATTTTATTTATTTATTTGTTTATTTGTCTATGGAATTAATCCTTACAGACTATTTACAAAAATATGAAAATAAAAAAAAATTAAACTTTTACATAAATGTGTTAAATTTAATTAAATAACATTACTAAAAACAATAATTAATTATGAGTTAAGAAAAATTATTATCCTACTCTTAATTGCGTTAGTATTTAAAGAGAAGTCAATAAATCCATAAAGCTTGTTGAATTCAATACACATTCTCCTTAAAGGGTCAGCATCTGCATAGTTGGACCGGAAAAATTTGACAGATATTGGCTTGAAGTTTCGTGTTGGCCTTTGAGGAACATTGAATGAAATATTGTTGATCAGGAAACCCGAACAAACATCACCATTAACAATATTTAGAAGAAACGAGACGTTTAGCATTGATCTGCGGCTTTTAAGCGTTGGAAGCTTAATAAGAGCAAGTCTGCTGGTATATGGTGGAAGATTCAACGGATCATAATTTAAGCTACGTAGACAGAACAATAAAAACTGTTTTTGCACAGACTCAATACAGTCGGTATGTATCTGGTAAATAGGGTCCCAAATAATGGATGCATATTCCAGAATAGGCCTTACGAGTGACGTGTACAAAGTTTTTGTTAAATACGGATCATTAAACTCTTTCGCCCAACGTTTTATGAAACCAAGAACTCCCCTAGCTTTATTTACCATAATTGTAATATGGGGAATAAAACTAAGTTTGGGATCCAACAAAACACCAAGATCTAAGAAGTTATTCACTTTTTCCAGTTGATAACCGCCCAGCATATAGTTTACAGATATCGGTCTCTTTCTGACGAACATCATGCATTTACACTTTTTTAGATTAAGCTCCATCAAATTTAAAACACACCACGAATGAAACGAATCCAAGTCATTTTGTAAAAGAGAATGGTCGGAGTGTTGATTATAGCTAAGGAAAACTTTTACATCGTCAGCATACATTAGAATATTTGAAAACTTTATAACTTGAGGTAAATCATTAATAAACAATGAAAATAAAAGGGGCCCAAGGTGGCTCCCCTGCGGAACTCCCGATAGAACATCAATATTTTTTGAAGATATTTGTTTAAAAAGTACGGTTTGTTTTCTATTTGTTAAATATGAGTATATCCACTCTATACTAAGATCAGTAAATCCCATTAAATGTAATTTTTTTACTAAAAGCTTATGGTTAACTTTATCAAACGCCTTGCTGAAGTCTGTATAAATTGCATCAGTCTGTTTCCTTTGAAGGAAACCACGATTTACTATTGTTGTAAGTTGTAAAAGATTTGTTGAAGTCGAGCACCTTTTTTGAAAACCATGTTGAAAAGGGGAAATTAAAGTGTTTACTTGATGACATAGGTGATCAGTAACAATTTTTTCAAAAAGTTTAGGTATAATGCTTAACTTTGCAATACCTCGGTAGTTTGCAATATCAGATTTACTTCCAGATTTAAAAAGAGGTATAATAAATGAGTCTTTCCACATTTTAGGAAAATAACCATATTTAATCGACGTATTAAACATATGTGTCAACGGTGTAGCTAAAGCATCAGCACATTTAACGAGAATTGAGCTTGGAATTTTATCAGGTCCACTATTATAGGAAAATTTAAGCTTTTTCAAACCATTAGAAACCAATGAAGCATCAAAAAAAGGAATGGAAATCGTTTGATTTGCAATCAGTGAAAGTGGGTAACTGTTGGAATCATCAAATGTTGCATCTGAATAAGTGGTAGAGAAAAAGTCAGCAAACAAATTGCTAATAATAGCATCATCACATGATTCGTTGTGTTGAAATTTCATGACAGCAGGAAAGCCCGTAGTTTTTCTTTTGGAGTTAACAAATTTATAAAACGATTTTGGATTACGCTTAAAATTATTTTTCATTTTAATTAAATAATCTGAGTAACATGATTTATTTAGTGTATTATATTCAGCGCGATAAATAGAGTATTTACCATGATCGACAATAGAACCAGATTGTTTGTATTTTTTGTAAAATTTATTTTTTTTGTTTTTTATGCTTGCCAGTTGCTTCGTATTCCATGGAGGTCCAGAGAGTTTCTTAAAAATTTGTTTCGGAATACATAAATCCATAACGGAGTATACTTTGTTGTAGAAGGAGTCAGTCATAAAATCAATATCAGTTTTGCCAGTATTGCATGATAATAGAGTATCCCAGTTTGTGTTGTTGAGGAATTCATTAAGCATATTGTAATTCGTTTGTGGAAAACAAAAAACCATATCGTTCTTTTTTGCAGTTGAATTGACAAGATCTGAAGGAATATATATATTTATGTTAATCGTCGGGTGATATCGGTCTTCCGGAGTTGAAATGGGATTAGTACGAACAACGTTACACTCTGCATTATCATTAACAAATATTAAATCCAATAATTTGAAATTATCATTCAAAATGCCATTTAGTTGAAATAGACTTAAGTCATGCAAAATGTTAAAAAGCTCCTGACACTTTTTTTCAGATTTTGACGGAACAAAATATTTCTCCTCAGGTAAGAATTTCCAGGATATTTTAGGTAAATTAAAATCACCAAGCACGATAACGGAGTCCTCTGGGTTGGCAGTAAGAAGAACAAATTTAATTGCTTCACCATGTTGATCATATAAAGACTGCGGAGATGATGGAGGAATGTACGAGCAAGTAATAAATAGTTTTTTACGTTTAAGTTTAATTAAAACTGCAATAAATTCAATGTTGTTGAACTTAGAGTCAATTAATAAAATTTCTGAAGGTAAAACATTTGAGACCGCAATTAGGACTCCACCGCCAGTTTCAATAGTGCCCCGATCACGTCTAAAAATATTGTATTTGTTAGAAAGTATTTCAGAATTAAAGAAAGAGCTATTTAGCCAAGTTTCCGTAAAAACGATGACATGATGATTAATGCTAAAACTTTCTATATATAAAGTAGACAGTTTTGTTCTTAAGCCACACACATTTTGGTAAACTATTGAAATATTATCTCCGGTAAAAGCTATCAGTTTTTTGGAACATTTGAATCCATTTGAGGAAGGCGACCAATATTATTAGTTTATTGGTTTTATTTTAACTCCGTGCTATAAATTGAATTACTAAAATTGTTCGTAATAGGTTTGTTCGTAATAGGTATTTTTGTGATATTTTCATTACCACATCAAGGAAAATGAAAATATGGACACAAATGATACCGATTTAGTTCGAGGCTCTGCCTCACCGACTGGTGCTGGTCCTAGCACTGGTCTTAGGGTTGCGACCTTGAAGTCCGGCCTTGATTCTGGTAGGGGTGCTCAGCCTAATATTGGTGGTAAAAAGAAAAAGAAACTTAAGCCATCAAAGGTCAGGCACAACCAGAGAAGGCTTTGTTTGAAAATAATTAACAGACTAAGCCAACTCGATGGAACGAAGCTCTCCGAACGTGAGAAGGCGTCGCTATCATGGGCGAAAGGAGTCATTGAAGAACAGGACAAACTTTCGGCAATGCGCGCATCTGACAAACAGAGCGCTGTTTCGGCCTCGTCATCGAAGTCTGGTAAAAGGTTGCGCTCGCCCGACGAGAAACCTTTACCTAAAAGATCTAAGGTGACCGGCAACGTCTGGACTCAGTCTTTTAGTGAAGTGGTGAAAGGTAACTTCGTTAGGGCTGTGATAAACAGGCAAAATGGGGATTGTAGTATTCCAAGGGACAAGTGGAGTTTAGTTGAAACTAAACTAAATGAAATCTACTATAGGCTTCTTGAGAGTATGCCTGATTTTCTCCCTACTACTGTCAACGCAGGTTGGTATCAGGGGCGAGTAAAACTCGTTGCTTTTGGAAACGAAAGATCCGCAGCCGTGTTTAAGGTTGCCATTAGCCAAGTGGGAGAGTTATGGCCTGGAGCCAGACTGGACGTTGTGGAAAAACATGATATCCCCTCGCAACCCAGAGCTCATGCATGGATCCCAATGGCTACAAGTGACACTGCGGTGATTCTAAAGATGATAAAAGTCTGCAATCCTGACCTTCCAACTCAGAATTGGCAAATTGCCAGATTGGGTGAGATGGAGGGCGCTCGTCGTCAAGCAGTGGTCTTGGTTAATGAGGAATCGCTTCCGCTTTTAGCCAGGACTGACGGCATTATTAGATTTGGCTTTTTTCATATAAGAGTCAATGTCTACAAGGGCGACCAGAAGCCTATTTTGGAAGCAGACAAGCCAGTGGCAGAGTCGGCTGGGGAGGAGAATCTGGAAAAGGTTGATATTCAGCTGACCGATTCTAGGCTGATGGGAGATGCATCTGGCATTTTCGAAACCGAATCTGGCAACGAATGCGACCTCTGTGATGGCACGGAGGATAAAGCTGATGCCACTATGGGTGACATTCAGGACGAGGCCCATGCAGTGAGGAATTCGGAGAGTTCTGTTGCCTCCGATTCAGAACAGATGGGACACATATCTGGCTTATTCGAAACCGAATCTGGGGACGAATGCGACCTCTATGATAACACGGAGGATGAAGCCAATAACACGGTGGTGGAAAGGATGGTGGAAAAAAAGCAAGATGTTGCGGTTCCTACAAATAAACCTCCATCACTGTAAGGCAGCCTCAGCTGCACTATTGCTGCGCCTGACGACAGGAGCAGTTGACTTGGTTTTTATCCAAGAGCCCTGGGTGCGGGGTGGAAGGGTTTGCGGATTGAAGACCCCTGGGTTTAAGTTGATGGTTGCCAAAGGTGAGGGCTCACCAAGAGCCTGCATCTTGGCGAAAAATGGCTTAAATATATTCTTTTTATCAACTTTTAGTGATATGGATGTTACAGCGGCTAGCTTAGAGCTTCATGGGAAATCTATTTGGCTCGCCTCTGCGTATTTTCCTAATCCGGGGCCAATACCCCCGGAGAAGGTTGGCGGTCTGATTCGGGAGTCTGAATCTAGGGGACACCAGTTACTAGTGTGCTGTGATGCTAATGCACATCATTCGATATGGGGTAGTACAGACACAAATGATAGAGGCGAATCACTTTTGGAGTTTTTGTTAAGCACTAACCTGTATATTTGTAACAAGGGTAGTGAACCAACTTTCGTTACAAGTACGCGGCAAGAGGTTCTTGACGTAACACTTGTATCAGATACATTGTCTGATAGAATTGATGACTGGAGAGTTTTGGAAGAGCATTCTTTCTCAGATCATCGGTACATTGAGTTTTTACTCAGGGAGCGTGCCCCGGTTGAGACAGTCTCTAGAAATCTGAGAAGAACAAACTGGGTGAAATATAGGGAGACTTTTTCTTTGCTTTTGGATGAAGTACCCCTATCTGAACCGCATAGTTTGGCGGAAATTGACTGTCTGGTTGACCATATAACAAATGTTTGTAATAGGTGCCTGGATGCGTCTTGCCCTTCTGCAAAGCCTAGAGGGAAAAAAAAGCCACCTTGGTGGTCAAATGAGCTGCAGACGAGCAGAGATTCCTGCAGAAAGCTCTTTAATAAGGCTAAATTTTCAAGAGCGGACGAGGACTGGTCTGCATACAGGCTGCAACTTAAGAGTTATAAAAAGATGATCAGAAATGCCAAATGTGATTCTTGGAAAAACTTCTGTGGAAACATAGAAGACGTTTCTGAGGCATCCAGGCTGCGCAAGGTTCTGGCTTCTTCTCCTTGCACCCTAGGATACCTGAAAGATCCTAATGGGGTGTGGTCTTCCTCCAGTGGAGAGTCGCTGGATCTCCTTTTAAACACGCATTTTCCGGGCAATTCCATGACGCCGTTTCAAGCTTTGGAACGTTCTGACGCCCAAGCATCTGAAATTGCTTCGGAAATAATAAATATGCCAACATTAATCTGGGCGATAAAAAGCTTCAGGCCCTATAAATCTCCGGGACCTGATGGTATAATCCCGGCTGAGTTGCAGCAAGTGTTGGACTATATAGCCCCGTTGCTGTATAATCTATACACAGCATGCATCAACTGGTCGTATATTCCTTTAAAATGGAGGGATACCAGAGTCGTATTTATCCCGAAGGCTGGGAAAAGTTCCCACACAGCTCCGAAGGATTTCAGACCAATTAGTCTGTCTTCTTTTTTGTTAAAGACAATGGAACGAATGATAGACTCATATTTGCGTAGAGTGATTGACCCGAGGTTGCTTTCGACAAAGCAACATGCATACAGCAAGGGACGATCAACGGAAACAGCTCTTCATGAGCTCGTTGGTACCATCGAGAGATCGCTTTCGGTAAAGGAGTACACTATGGTGGCCTTTCTTGATATTGAGGGGGCTTTTAATAATGTCATTCCAGAATCGATAATATTGGCATTGTCTGGTCTGGGAGTAAAGCGTGAAATCGTTTTAATGGTGGAAAACCTACTTGCCAATAGACGTATAACGTCTGAATTGGGAGCGTCCGTCATATCTCGATTTGTCAATAGGGGCACACCACAAGGAGGTGTTCTTTCGCCGCTTCTTTGGAACCTGGCACTGAATTCAATGCTACTATCTCTAGAAGCACGTGGTTGTCATGTTATCGCATATGCTGACGATGTCGCGATAGCGGTAAAGGGGAAGCATCTGCCAACATTGCGGGACATTCTTCAGGGTTCTCTGAAAGATCTGTCTAAATGGGCAAGAGACTGTGGCCTAGGAGTTAATCCTAGTAAAACAGAGCTTGTTTTGTTTACAAGGAAAAATAGGATTCCTGCTTTTGATCCTATTTCTCTGGACGGTACTGAAATCACCTTCTCAGATGGAGCCAAGTATCTTGGAGTATTTCTAGATAGGAAGCTGAATTTCAGGCGTAATATTGAGGAACGGGTGAGAAAAGCAACGATTGCTTTGTATTCCTGTAAAAGGGCCATTGGAAAACGATGGGGTTTTAGCCCTCAAGTCGTTCATTGGATCTATACAGCAGTGGTGCGTCCAATTTTGCTGTATGGAATCATTGTCTGGTGGCCTGCTTTGGAAACAAAAGCGAACTTTGTCTTTATCACGAAGGTACAGAGAATGGCGTCAATGTGCATCACTGGTGCTCTTCGTACTACACCTACGGCTGCATTAGAAATCCTCCTTCACCTGATACCCTTGGACATATTGGGTAGGCAGTATGCGGCTGCGTCGGCAATTCGACTTAATAGCACGCTGCAATGGAGGAGCAGTGATTGTGGCCATAGCGCAATCTTGAAAAAGATAACAATACCACAAAATGTGGACTGTGCTCCCTCTTTGAGCCTCTTTGAGCGCCACTTTACCACTATGATACCATCCAGGGAGTCTTGGATGGGGGATGCTCCGGGTAGTGGAGCTACCATAAATTTTTACACAGATGGATCGAGGCTGCACGAACAAGTGGGCTTTGGAGTCTATTCGGAAGAGCTTGGGTTGAGCCTGGCTCGTAGATTGCCAGATCATTGCAGTGTTTACCAGGCAGAGATGCTGGCAATAAAAGAAGTGGCTGACTGGTTGAGCTGCAATGTCTTGTCTACAACCGCAGTCAACATCTATACTGACAGTCAAGCCGCGGTCAAGTCCCTGGATTCAATGTTTCTGAAAACAAGATCTGCCCTTAACTGCCGCACGTCTTTAAATGAGATGGCCAAGCAGTTTAACATACGACTCATATGGGTCCCAGGGCACAGAGACATTCCAGGGAATTGCAAAGCCGATGAGCTTGCAAGACTAGGAACTACCTTACAGGTTCCAACAGAATTGGAATGTGTTGGTACGCCTCTAGAAACTTGCAAGCAAAACCTACGGCTCTGTTCTGCGACGGAGACTAATCAAAGATGGGCAAATGGATGGACGTGTGAGACAACACGACTGATTTGGCCTTCTCTTAATCAGGGGCGCACAAGTGAGCTGATATCGCTTCCAAGAGGAGAGATTTCAACGGTGGTTTCTATAATTACCGGACACTGTCTTATAGGGAAGCACGCAGAGCGGTTAAATGTGCCGTCGAATGACTTTTGCCGAAGTTGCATGGATGAAGAGGAGTTGGAAACTATCGAACACTTTATTTGCCATTGCCCGGCACTTTCTGGTCAGCGACTTGCTTCACTGGGATCTAGGGAGCTGTACGATCTTTCAGATTTGTCGGATGTCAAAATTCAACATCTAAGGAGTTTCATAAGAAGCTCAAACTGGTTTAACGACAGGGACTAGTAGGGAAACCTATTACGATCCCGTGGTATCACAATGGACCTCAGAGTCTACGTGTGTTGACGTAAAACGTCAGCAGCCACTTACAACCTAACCTAACCTAACCTAACCTGCCTAGGACCATAAAACATATTAGATAGAGGAGTCTATCTCTTTAATTTTGGACTGTATCGTGTTAACTACAGACGGATGGACAGACGTACAGACGGACGGACATCGCTTGAATGTCTTATAATCGATCACTGATCAATAATGTATAACGGGCATTCCACGTCAAATCGGACACTTTGAATAATTTTTTTTTTAGATTTTCCCAATTTGTTCAAAGTTTTTAGTGCCCTTCGAAAACTCCTTCGTGGTCAATTTTCAGATTTTTTTGATGAAGATGATATCGAATTTTTAACAATTGGTAGTTTGTTCCCTTACTCAAATTTCTTTTACTCATAACTTCTTTAATAATGGTCCAAATTGCAATTTTTTTAAAAATTTTTGTTTTTTTTACGTATTTAAAAAAAAAAATCCAAAAAAAATTCTTAAGTGTTCTAGTATGCGATTTTAAAGTTTTAAAATTTAAATTTCAATTTTGAAAGTGTATTTCTTTAATTTTTTTAAAAATTTTTTTATGTAATTCTATTCTACAAATGTTTTGCCCAGTTGGATCTTGGGATAACGATTATTACAATTTTTTAAATTCTACAAATGTTTTCCCCAGTCGGATCGTGGGATAACGATTATTGAAATTTTTAAAATTTTTTTGAAAAAATTTTATTGTAATTTTCCAATCATAACGTCGGTGCGCCAGCCAGAACTGGTATGTGTTTTTCAAAAGTTTTTCGTAAGGCTTACAAATCAGCTTTATTTTGACCTTTCGCGGTGCTTAACAACAATATTTTTTCATAAATATTTAAAAAATATTGCAAGTTTTCTATTTATATTAATTTAAATTTAAAAAAACAGCGCAAAAGTACAAAATTTGGCTGTTATTAAAGACTCTTCAAAAAATGTTAAAATACACATACCAGAACTGGTTGGAGCAGCGACTATAAAATCATTTCTACTGCTCTAATGGTGCGTCATAGAGAGGTCATGTCCAAGACCGACCACCATTAATTTTTACGTCTAAACATTTCTTCGGAACAAACTAATATCTCAACTTTCTTAGGGGGCTCCTACACAAAATGAAATTTTTTTAAATTTGTTCCAACCGCCCTAACTGCCCTAAGAGTGCCCTCAGAGCCATAAAAATATGACCGACCCACAATAGTTTTTAAGTCTTAACATTTTCTCTGAACACACCTACCCCCTATCATTAACTATTAAGGCGGTCGCCATACAATTTTTTTTTTAAATTATGTTTTTATAAATTAGTTTTATTTTATTAGCTTATACCGGTCCAATGGTGCGTCCGAGAGGGGTCAATATTTTTACCCTCCAACATTTTTGTAAAACATACATACGCCCTATCTCCACTCCCTAAGTCGATTACAAATAACAGTTGGAGCAAATCTTATAAAAATTTAATTTTAAATGGAAACCTACTCCGGACGCACCATTGGACCGCTAGAAGCTAATAAATAAAACAAGTTTATAAAAAATAAAAAAAAAATGGTATGGGGACCACCATAATAGTTAAAGATAGAGGGTAGATGTGTTCGGAGAAAATGTTTGGACTAAAAAAATATTGTGGGTCGGTCATATATTTTATTGCTCTTAGGGCACTCTTAGGGCAGTTAGAGCGGTTGGAGCTAATTTTTAAAATGTCATTTTGTGTGGGAGCCCCATTAGAAATTGGAGATATAGTATTAGTTTGTTCCGAAGAAATGTTAAGACATAAAAAATAATGGGGGTCGGTCTTGGAAATGACTCCTCTATGACGCACCATTAGAGCAGTAGAAATGATTTTAAGATTGGAAAATAACAATAAAATTTTTTTAAAAAATTTTAAAAAATAGTAATAGTCGTTATCCCATGATCCTACTGGGCAAAAAATTTTTAGAATGGTTATAAGTTTTACACAAAAAAATTTCAAAGAAATCAAAGAGTACATACATTTTCAAAAATGAGATTTTAGTTTTAAAGCTTAAAAATCGCATATTAAATAAATTGTTTTTGTATTTTTTTTAAAGTGCGTAAAAAACAAAAAACTTGAAAAAATGCAATTTGGACCATTATTGAAGAAGTTATGAGTAAAAGAAGTTTGAGTAAGCGAACAAACTTGGCATTCAAAACGGCATTAATTTGCTAATTGGGTGTAGCCTCAGGAGGACTCAAAACCACTCTAACCTAATTAGGTAGTTTGTTCCCTTATACACAGAAAGAAATAAAAAAAAAATTTGAGTAAATTTTTAATACTATTGAGTAAAAAATTACTCAATTTTCCACCAGTAAACGATTTAATAGTATTGAGTAAATTTTTAATAAAAATTTATTAAATGTTTGCCAAAAAAATTTGAGTAAATTTTTAATTGACACTATTAAGTGCAGGAACAGAACAAGAATCACCACCTTTTAAAAACAGAACAAGTTTTATTTCACATGGGCGCCGGCCACCGGTTTAATCTGCCAAACCGTATGGAAAAAGTCGTGCCGGGCTTATTCTGTTTCTACTCTAAAAAAGCAAAGTTTAAAAAAATTTCATATTTTTTTACAAAGAAAAAAAACATGTTTTTTCAAACTTTACCAAATATATTTTTGTCTTAAAGACATAAAAAAAAATTATAAATATGATTACAAACTTTCATGTATATATACAAAAAACTATAAACTAAACGAGAATTAAAAAAACTAAGAAAATTCCAAAAAAAATTAAAAAAGCTATTAAATTCTTATTAAATTATTTACTCAATTTGTTTTTAAATTTTTGAGTAAATTTTTAATTGCGTCAATTAAAAAATTACTCAAAACTTTTTTTAAATTTAAACAAGTGATTACTCAAATTGTTTTTCCTCATATTTTTTTCTGTGTAAGGGAACAAACTACAAATTTTTAAAAATTCGATATCTTCTGAACAGGTAATCAAAAAAATCTATAAATTTACCACAAAGGAGTTTTCGAGGGGCACTAAAAACTGTCAACAAATTGGGAAAATCTAAAAAAAAAAATTTCAAAGTCTCCGATTTACAAGTATCATCATTCAATCTACATATTCTTACCATATGTTTACCTAATGTATTATGACCAGTTATAAGATTTATTACCATTCTTAGTTGTCTTCTATTCATATCTAGGAGAATTTGGGTGTGTTTTGTCAAGTTTTCATCCCATAATGATTTAGTCTGAATATATCTGTCTGAATTTGTCCATCTGCATATCCAGGTATCTCTAGCTTTGCACTTGATCCGTAGTGAATTCAGTGACAAAGGGGGGTAAACATCGGATTCCGACGCTTCCTCTGGAAGGCTGGCACCTTTTTTTGCCAGTTCATCTGCTTTCTCGTTGCCTAGAATATCTTTATGTCCGGGTACCCAGCACAGTCTAATGTTATGCTGCTCGCTGAGAGCCTTAAGTTCTCTGTGGCAGCGGCTGACTACCTTAGACCTGATGTTGTCATTTTTAAGAGCCAATAGTGCAGCTTGACTATCAATGAAAAAACTAATATCGCTTCTGTATATTGGCAACATTGAAATCTGTTCCGCAGCTTTGGCAATAGCATATATTTCAGCTTGAAAAATACTGCAGTCATCCTTTAATCGATAAGATCTGTTAATGTTTAGCTCCATACAGTGAAAACCACTACCAGTTCCTGTGTCAGTTTTGGAACCATCTGTATAGATATTAATTTGATAAAAATCTATTTTACTCTCCAGCCAATCCTCTTGCGATGGTATTACAATATTCAACTTCCCATCAATGACATTATATGGAGGAATGTAATCCGTTATCATGTTCCTCTCCATATTACTAATGAGGTTCGTATGACAGACTTGTCTATTTTTCAGGGAGCCTGCTTGATTAAGTCTGTTAAGAGTAATCGCAGCATTTACCTTAATATGAATATCCAATGGTGTGATGTTCAAAAGTATTTCTAATGCTTCAGTAGAGGTCGTATTCATAGCTCCAGTGAGACTCAACAAAGCTATCCTGTTCACCCTCTTTATCATGTCCGCACGTGTTTTATGTTCCACAATTGGCCACCAAACATGACAACCATAAGATAATACAGGTCTAACGACCGCTGTGTATAGCCAATGAAAAAGTTTAGGCTGTAATCCCCATTTTTTCCCCACTAATTTCCTACACGAGTATAATGCAGCAAAAGTCTTTTTAATACGTTCGTCTAAGTTCCTTATCCAATTTAGTTTGCTGTCTAAAATCACACCTAAAAACTTAGCAGAGTCCGATAGTGTTAACCTAATACCATTTAGTCTAGGAGGAATAAAATTAGGTATAATTCTTCTCCTAGTAAAAAGAACCAGTTCCGTTTTCGTTGGATTCACGTTGAGCCCACAACCCCTTGCCCATGCTGAAAGTGTACTTAAAGCATTGCCCAAAATGTCAGAGACAGTGTCAATGAATTTGCCTGAGGATAGGATGACGACGTCATCAGCGTAAGCCACAACAGTTGTACCTGTTCTATCCAATTTTACTAATATCTCATTTACAACGAGAAGCCATAGCAATGGAGAGATGACTCCACCTTGCGGAGTACCCCTTGTTGCCACTGCCCGAACTTTAGCATTACCCAATTCGGATGAAATAACCCTATTTGTCA
The DNA here is from genome assembly GCA_963921195.1 of Pegoplata infirma. Classification (NCBI taxonomy): domain Eukaryota; kingdom Metazoa; phylum Arthropoda; class Insecta; order Diptera; family Anthomyiidae; genus Pegoplata; species Pegoplata infirma. Next base: position 189,682,376 of record OY992536.1, read on the forward strand.
ACATGGCCATAAGCCAATTAACTATCGGTGTACCAATCCCCGCTCCGATCAGAGCATTATTAATTGCCTCTGATCTAACATTGTTAAAAGCCCCTTCAATATCAAGAAAAGCACCAAGTGTATAATCCTTAACTGAGAGGGCCTTCTCAACATGGTGCACTGCAGCGTGGAGCGCTGAATCAACTGATTTACCCTTAATATAAGCATGCTGTTTCCCCGAAATAAATGCGGGATCTAATTTTTTCCTAATATATTCGTCTAGAATTCTTTCTAATGTTTTCAACATAAATGATGAAAGACTAATGGGCCTAAAATCCTTCGTTGTGCAATGTTGGATTCGTCCCGCTTTTGGAATGAAAACTACTCTAACCCTTCGCCACATAATAGGAACATATGATTCCATCAGACATGTTCTAAAAATTTGAACAAGATAATGCCCAATAGCGCCCAATGCGTCTTGAATCATTTTCGGGTAGATTCCGTCAATTCCCGGTGACTTAAAAGGTCCAAAGGTGTTTACCGCCCACGTAACGGTTTCCGTTGTTACACTCAAAAAAATACGTTAGTAAAAAAGTTTGTAAAATTGTTTGTATCCCAACTTTACAACTTTTTTACTAAATTGTACTATAAAAATATTTTTTTGTAATTCGTTTTAGTAAACTCGCGTTACAAACTATTAATTTTTTATTGATTTTTTAATAATTTTTTCAGTTGATTTTTTAAAAATTTCGTATTAACTTTTCGGTTTTCTTTTATAGAAAAGTAATGCACTAATGAAATACAAAAAGAAAATGTTATTAAAATATTTGGAAATTAAAAAGAGCATTTAAAAAAAATATATAGTTAGTTATTTTTTTATTTTAATGGTAAAACTGCGCTTTGATGAGTATGAATATGTTTATTATTTTCAATATTGAATTACACTTATTTGTCTTCTTCATTGTAACTACTTTGTTTTCTTTCAAATAAAAAAATATATATAAAAGGGAACAAAATGCAGTAAAGAGAAGATATGCAAAATTCAAAAAAACACCGACCTTTTTCAATTCTTTTTTCTTTCTTCTCCACTTGCGGTCCTTTTATGTTTTACGCTATCTGCGATTTTTTTTTTTCTTGTGTACAAAGGGTTGATTTCTTAATACTCAGAATAGTATTGGTAATCTTGTGTACTTTTCTTCATGCCTTTCTTTCTATTATTCAGTTGAAAAATAGCATTTGAATTGACAACGTCGCGGAGCGGAAGAAATAAAAAAATGTACAACAACAAAATATTACAACACAAAATACAGGTAGGTAACCAAATTTAAAAGTATTTTTTGTTTAAAATTAACTCTTTTTTTAGGACAATAAATAAAACAAAATAGAAAATGATGAAAGCAGGTAACAACTGTATATTTATGTGTTCCATTTAAATAATATCAATATAATGTATTTTTTATTCTAGAACACCAATTTATTCAACATGTCAATTTATTCAAGACAATTTTCAAAGCATTATTTTATGTGGTATGCAATTTATATTTTGTATTAAAAAAAATGTATTCAATATTTTCTCTTACATATTTCAGATCAAAAATTCAAACAAAATCTGACTTGCATTGAAATAGTAATGGCGACAACAAGCGCAATACGCAGTTTACATATAGTAAACAAGTGAGAGTGTTAAATTCGGCCGTGCCGAATCTGTTATACCCTCCAACATGCAAATAAATAAAAAAAAAAAAAAAATGCAGGGGCGTTTTATTTTTTTTGGGGGGGGGGGGGGGGTCGGTAGTGGTAATTGGGGGGGGGGCATTTCTTCTCGAATATGTGTTTAAGAATTCATTCTTATACTTTTTGCTCTAAAGAAATACAAGTTTATCATTATTTTAAAAAAAAAATTTCCACGCCCATAAAAGGGGGGCGGACCGAAAAAACGACATTTTCTAATTCTGTGGGTCCAAATGCAGGACTTTGAACTTCTTGTAGCATAAAAATGTTGTATTTGTTAAACAAAAACAAAGAAAATCATGTAAAAATATGGTATTTTTCAGAGGTTGGTTTAGTTCTTCAAGGGGGAACTTTTTTCCCCCTGGTCCGATTTTGCTCCTTTACGAACTTAACCTGCCTAGGAACATAAGACATATTCGTGCCAAATTTCGGGAGTCTAGCTCTTTTATTTTGGACTGCATCGTGTTAACTACAGACGGACAGACGGACAGACGGACAGACGGACGGACGGACGGACATCGCTAGAATGTCTTAGAATCGATCAGTGATCATAAATATATATACTTTATGGGGTCCTAGACCGATATTTTGATGCGTTACACACGGAATGACAAAGTGAGTATACCCTCATACTGTAGTTGGAGGGTATAAAAAAGACAAAAATTTTAAAATACACAATTTACAATTTTTTTACAAAAAAATTTAGTAATACTAATTTTTTCAGTTTTTTTTTAAGATTACTAATTTTTGAAAACCAAAGTTTGTAATGGTAACTGAAAAAGTTATCGGGCACAAATTGAAAACTTTATTAGTAATGGTAACAGACTTTTTTGTAAGGAATACTAACAAATTTTTATGAGTGTATTATTTCGTCTACACCCTGAAAGGAGTAAGAACCAAACGAATGAGAAGTCGCAGCTTCCTGCTGTCCAATCGTACACCCAGGAAAGTGTGTTTGAAATAGCAGTTCTAGCGTTTCCTCCTCCGTGCTGGTCCATAGCCCTTCAGAATTGCGAATATTTCTGATAGAGTTATGCTGCTTAGATAACAATTTCCTAAATCTAGAGGTATCCTTGATTGTAACTAGTTCCCCAGTCATACTCTCGAAATTCTCTCTCTTTGATTTTCTCAATTCCTTCTTATAGGCTCTTAGTTTTACTCTATAGTCTGTCCAGCATTCGTCGTTATCTTCTTTTCTAGCTTTGTTAAAAGCTCTTCTAGATTCTTTGCGCAAAGTTTTCAAGTCCTGATTCCACCAAGGTTGATTTTTCCTATTAGTTGCCCTGCTTTCTGGGCAAGATTTCCTAAAAGATGTAATCAAGCCAAGTGATGATTCTAGCTGTTCTCTACTGTCAAAAGTCAGTGATTTATGCTGTAGTGATCTTTTCACTGACTCACTATTCTTCCCAGTTAGTTCTCCTAGGATTTCTAAAAACCTTATTTTCAGACTTTATCCTAAAATGTATCAAAAATTCTATGTACTTGTGATCTGAAAAACTTAACTCATCCGAAACTACCCAGTCGGATACTTCGTTCAAGGAGCCAAAAGTTAAATCCAGAACCTCCTTTCTGTTCCGGGTTTGAAAAGTTGGTTTATCGCCGACGTTATATATTGTCAAATTGTTTTCCAAAATGAAGTCTAATAAGTTTTCTCCTCTTTCATTAGTATCAGAACTACCCCACAGAGTGTGGTGTGAGTTAGCATCACAACCAATTAAAAGCCCATTTCCTGCGGTCTTACAATGTTCCACCAGTTCCTTTACTAACGGCGGTGGTGACCCCACTTCGTTCTCTCCGTTGGCAAAGTAAGCTGATGAAATAAAAAAACTTCTCCTGCGCTTGTCTATTTTGACCGTTACTACATCACTATTACAAAATTGTCTAAGAATGAAACACTTTAATTTTCTTTTTGCCAAAATACAGGCCCTTGGTTTATGTCTAAGAATTTGAAACTGCTTCTACAGAAATAAAGTCTCAGAATCTCACAGTTTTTTCTACAGAAAAAATGGTCCAAGATTTTTTGTAGGGCCATTTTTCTATCCTTTGTGGTACTTACATAACATATTAACATTAACAAATTTCAATTTTTTATGTGCGGGTAAGAAAGTCAGAAAAAAGAGGAATAACATTTATAGTTCCACTTGTTGTCATAATCATTGAAACTTTGTGTTTTTAAATTATTTTTTTTTGTTGCAAACGTCATTGTGCATAAACAATGTTTGCAAAAAATTGCAACTTTAACCAAAATGTTTATAAATTTGTTTTTCAATTTGTTGTCATTGTAGCAATTATTCGATACATTCACTTTTGTTGTTTTAAAATTGTTTTTTCATTCAGATTTACAATTTTTTATGAATTTTTTTTATACATTTTTAGCAATGCTTAACCAGCAGTTTTTTACCTTTTCAATGTATGTACAAGCGAAAGTTGTTTGTTTTTTTTTTGTTCTGGTTTGTTTACTTAATATGAATTTTTAAACCGTGTACCTGAATAAGGCACACCGATTAATTAAGATCGAGAAATTAATACCCTACGAAAATACAATTATTTATGATAAGTTTCACACTAGGAAAGACAAAAACAGAAATTTCCGAAAACGGTTTTAAATGTCATAAATCGAATATTATTGTCGAAAAAAATTACATGCGGCATTCTTATTTTGAGGTAGCGGTATAATAAGGGGTATATTATGGTTAGGATATATTAAAGGGGCCCCGTAGGCTAGTTGTAAGCGTGCTAGCCTTTGCACGTGGTGGTCGTGGGTTTGATTCCCACCAGAACCCTTGGTTTTTTCGCTACAACGAGACGACTGTCATTGTTACCAGCTCGCGGTTAGGTTGAATTTATAAAAATATATAAAAATAGAAAAGAATAAATTAATCATGTGATCAACACTATTATTATATTAAATACCGGACAATAAACGAACAAGAATAAAAGTACCCATTTCTTAAACTATCCCTAACGGAATCCTTTTTTTTTTATCTACATGGGTATGGACGGTTAAATTTTTTTATAAAAACTGTCTAGAAACATTCAACAATAAAATCAAAATAACTGCGTTTATTCAATAGTTGTACTCTATATTTTTTTTTTTGGGAAAAATTTTGAGTGGAAAAAAAATTTACTGAAAAATATTTAGTAAAAAAAATCAATGTGGAAAAATAATAAATGAAAATAAAAATTCATTGTAAAAATTAGTTTTTAGTTTAAAGATAACTTTTGCGGAAAAAAGTAAAAAAATAAATTTGAATCAAAAAAAAAAAAAAAAAAATTTAATAAAAAACAAGTAGAAAAGTTAAATTCGTCTTTGCCGAATCTATGAATACCCTCCACAATGCATTTTTTTAAAGAGCAGTACATTTTTTAACGTGAAAAACTTAACAATTTTGATTAGAAATATTTTATTTTGAGTAAAAAACTCTTTTTTGTCATTTTTTTTTTTAAAGAAAAATTACTAATTGTTTTTTTTTTGAGTGTAAAATTTTTTTCGAGTGTAATGTTTTTTTTTTTTTTTTTTTTTTTTGGTGTTTATTTATTCATTTTGAAAACAAAAACTGTAAAAATATTTCTGAGTGAATGCACGTACGTATGTACACAAAATATTATCATTTTTGTAAAAAAAAAAACTAAATTTTTTTTATGTAAATTTTTTTTTGAGTGTAAAATTTTTTTGAGTGTAAAATTTTTTTTGAGTGTAAAATTTTTTTCGAGTGTCATTTTTAAGTTAGGTTAGGTTATGGTGGATGGCATTGGCAAAAAAACCAATGCCCATAGAGGCCGACTTGTGGCCCATTATGATTCCAGTTTCCCTTCTTCTTCGATAAAAAATCAATAGTTGCATCTATGCATTCCACTTCGATAATTTGATAAACGCCAGTAAGGTCCATGGATTTATTCCTCGGATTTCATGTAAATTCTGAAAGAAGAAAGTGAGTGAATGCACGTACGTGTGTACACAAAATATTGTAATTTTTGTAAAAAAAAAATAAATTTTTTTTTAATGTGTAAAATTTTTTTTAGAGTGCAAAATTTTTTTTGAGTGCAAAATTTTTTTCGAGTGTAATTTTTAAGTTACCAATGCTTTTAAAACTAAACAAGTTTAAAAAGCATTGCTTTAAAATTAAACAAGTTTAAAAAGCATTGTTTAGTTACCACCAATGCTTTTAAAACTTGTTAAAAACACGTGGCATTTTAGATGAAACTAATCTGATATTCAAGGTTTTGCTTATAACTTTTGAACCACTTGACCGATTGAGCTGAAATTTAAAACCAAACAGACCCGAGGAACGGCAAAGATACGTGCCAAGCTTCAGTAGTCTCAGTATTGTCCTTCGAAAGTTATCGTGTTTTTTATCTCGTAAATTCGCGAAATACCCTTGCCGAAATTTACTCTTTTGCTCATAACTTTTGAACCACTGGACCGATTTGGCTGGATTGCAATACCAACCTGACCAGGTAAATGACAAACATATATGCTAAACTTCATTAGCCTCTGTAAAGTCTTTCAAAAGTTAGCGTGTTTTCTACGGACAGACAGACAGACGGACGGACGGACGGACGGACGGACGGACGGACGGACATAGCTAGATCGACTTAAAATCGATCGAGGATCATAAATATATATACTTTATGGGGTCCTAGACCAATATTTCGAGGTGTTACAAACGGAATGACAAACTTATATATACCCTCTATCACTAGAGTGGAGGGTATAAAAATTAAGAAAAAAAGACTTTGGTGGTTATTCATAAAAGCTAAAATATAACTAAAGTAGGTTTATTTGACAGATATTGCAGGCATATTTGTCAAATAAACCTACAATAAGTCTACTATAAGTGTTATGAATAACAGCCTTTCTATGTAGTTCCTAGATTTATTCCATTTCTTTCTTATAAGGGAAGTATCTCAACCGTTATGAACCGATTTGCCTGAAACTTAAAATTTATATTAAAGAGACGATTTTAAGGTTGGGGTGTCTCGGCTTATCGGCCATATCGGTGTTTAAAAATTTCGTTGTCCCCTTATGAAACCATTTGGACCTTCGGGAAAAATTTGATAACTTCCGAACTAACAGGAATATCGTCTAGGGCAAAAATACGTGTTGACTTAAATTTAATAGAGATTATATCTTATTCATATGGATATCGTAGGTCTATGTCTTCACATAAATACCCCCCAAAATTTACACATTTTCCTGAAAAAAATATTTAAAGAAGCCGAATTTTTACAAGGTTATAACACCATTGGATAGGCATTAAAAAAACCTTTCTTCTCATATGAAAACATCATACAGTTTCTTAAATAGAAATGGCTGAAAAATCCAAAAAACGATTTTTTCGCCATTTTTTGACCCATGTTTTGAACCCCTAAATCCACGATATGGCCGATAAGCCGAGACACCCTAACCTTAGAATTGTCTCTTTTATATATATTTTAAGTTTCAGGCAAATCGGTTCATAAGGGTTGAGATACTTCCCTTGTTTGTTTATTTTGTTCCCTGTAGGTTTCATTTCTTTCCGTATAACATGTGTTATACATAGGTTTTGTAAAAATGTTGACAAAATGGGATAATGGCATTTCCTTCTTCCATATTAAGAAATTTGAAAATCAATAACACGAAAATCCAGCTGATCCTATGAAATTACAAACCGATTCTTACAGATTTCAAATCTTCCGTTTTTAAGATTTCAAATCTTCCGTTTTTAAGATATTTATTGTTAAAAAGTGAAAAAATCAATAATTTAGCACATGTGTGGATCCACTATTACATATTCTTACGTTGATTTCTTTTGCACTTTTTAACAAAATCGGAAAATCCAAAGAGTACATTTTCAGAAAATATAAAATTTTTGGTTTATTAATTGCAATTATTTCAAAATATCGAAAAAGTACCAAAGCGGATTTTACAGTCTAAACTAAGTTCTAACTTAAGTAAAATCTTAGTTAAGATTTATTTAAGTATTTTTTATTACTTAAGTTAAATTCGATTTTTCGGTTTGTACTTAAGTTAAAAACAAAATATGCTAAAAATATGGTAACACAAGGTATTTTTTTTGATTTGACAATTCAAAAAGAATACAAAATAATAAAAATATACAAAACAAAAATTATGTAAAATAACGAAAAATCACACAAATGTTGTTATTTTCCTTTAAATCTTTCATTGTTAGAACCATGAAAATTAAAAACTCGGCTAAGGGCATCATTAACCCTGCTGTTAGGTTAGAAAAAACTTACGAATGTTAGGTTAATGGACCATTTGATCCATACTTCAAAATTCAAACAAAATAACAATTTAATATTATATTTGTGTATATTTTGGATCATTCTCCCTAAATACTATTATTTTAAGCTTAACTCAACGTTAGAGATGGGTGCGTGAGTGAATTTTGGCTCACGCTCACGCAAGAAATATTATAATCGCTCATGAATCACTGACTCGATTCTTTTCTTTACTCACGCTCACTAACTACTCACGTCAGTAAAACTAAAATAACTTACGCTCATGCGTGACTCACGTGATTCATACTTACGCTCAAGCAATTCACGCAATGTTCACTTACAAATACACAATTTTAAGGAAATTTAAAAAAAATGTTTTTCGTATATTACTTACTTTACTTTCTCAGCTTTCCAGTCCAGGGTGGACCATTGCTTCTGTTACAAGCCTTCTCCAGCTATTTCCCTCCATTGCTCTAAGTGTCCAGTTTGTTTCATTTAATATTCTTAATGAAACCCTGATCGATTGTTGATCATCTGGCAAGGATTCGTTCCTCCATATGTTAATATTTATTCGGTGGAGATATTCGTGACATTTGAATCCGCCATATTTTAACAGTTCGGATACAATGCCATCTTCCCCGCTACTTTTATGATTTTTTAGTTTGTTACAAGATTCTATTGTGTCCTCTATACTAGGTTCCTCAACGTAGTTTTTTGCTGTAAAATATTCTTCCTCAGTTGTTTTTAAGCTATCATGTCTATTCAGAACTTCGTAAAAATATTCTCTCCATCTTCTTAATATTTCAGATTTATCGCTGTTTAAATTACCATTTCTGCCTTTGCAAATGTTAGATCTTAATTGAAACGTTATAGTTTGGTTTCTAATATTTGCATACATGTCTTTGACCTTGTTTTGCATAAAGTTGTCTTGTATCTCGCTAACTTTACCCTTCATGTATAATTTCTTTTTGGACCTAATGATTTTCTTCGCTATTTTTTGTTTGTCCTTATAGATTTCCAAATTTTCTTGTGTATTCTTAGCAAGGTATTGATTTCTTGCTTGGTGTTTTATTTCGTTTGCTGTTCTACATTCTTCATCATACCATTCAGTTACTGTTTGTTTCTTTTCTCCTATGGTTTCGAAGGCAGTTTCTTTTATACCATCTTTTAAGTTCTTCCACATATTGGAGATATCGGCTTCATCGTATTGCATATTATTAATCTTTTGCTCGAGATTGTTTCTATATGCTCTGCTAAATTCATTATCAGTTGTAATAGCCTCACTGTTCCAGAATATTTTCTTCTGGCGATTTTTCGTGTTAACCATTGCTATACGCTGTCGTAATTTTGCAATAACTAAGAAATGGTCGGAGTCACAGGATGCACCTTTGTATGTTCTAGAGTCGATAGTGGAAGTGCCATGTCTTTTATCAATGAGGATGTGGTCTATTTGTGTAAAACCTCGAATTCCAGGTATTTTCCATGTATGTTTGTGGATATTTTTATGTTTGAAGGAAGTGCTACTTATCCAAAGACCGTTTGATGCTGCAAAATTACATAATCGTAGACCATTATCGTTGCAAGTGTCATGGTAAGAGTATTTCCCTGTAACTTTGCCTACTATAAAATCTTCCTTTCCAACTTGTGCATTATAATCACCAATTATAAGCAGAATGTCATGTTTACTTACTCTACATATTGTAGAAGTGAGTTTGTCATAAAATTCATCTTTTAAGTTGTCCTCGCTGTCTTCAGTAGGTGCATAGATAGAGAATAGAGAAATATTTTGAAATTTTCCCTGCAGTTTTATATAGCATATTCTTTCGTTTATAGGTTCAAAAGCAATTATGCTTTTTCTTATATGCTTGTCGACATAAAATCCCGTACCTTTCTGTCCAGACTTTGTTCCTCCACTGTAATAAATGCTATAGTCTTTCTTTTTAAGTTTGCCATAACCGCTCCATCTAATTTCCTGTATAGCACATATTTCTACTTTGTATTTTAGAAGTTCGTCTGCCATTTCAAATAATCTACTAGGTTGTATCATTGTTTGAACGTTCCATGTTGCTAATCGTAAATCGTTGTCCTTTATTCGTTGCAGGGGTCGGCATCTTTGAGATCGTTTGCTTAGAGGCTGCTGTAGTAGTTTCAAGACAAGTTTTCTTTATACTGGTATGAGGGTGTCAACCTCAAGACCAGTCCCTTACGGGTACTCCACTATCATCGAAATTTTATGAAGGATCGGAATTCTTCCTTTACCTTCAACGCTCACCTTTTTTCCGGGCTTGCGACCGGCACCGATACGTCAAAACGAGATTGCTTAAGAGTAATCAGTAGCAAAAGTATTTACCTTTAGGTCATACATTTAGCTATCTGGAACACTTAAGCATCCGACATGTCATAACGATGGCAGGCTTTTTTCGTATATTAGCAGACCGTTAATTTGAATTTTAACTGATTGCAAAACGAAAAATAAAACTAAAACTATAAATAAAACTTAAAGCAATACAAAAAAAAAAAATTATATTGAATCACGGAAGAAAAATGGCACTCACGCAAAAATTGGGCTCGCTTTCTAATCACTCACACACAGTGTTGCCATATATCAAGATTTATCTTTTTTTGCAAGTTTTTTGAGGTGCTAAAAAGATTTTTTTTCTGAAAAAAAGATTTTTGGAAAAGTAAAAACAAAAATTTAATTTATAAATAAGCTCAAATTACCTCAGAAATATATTTTTTTATTAATTTAGTATTATTTTTTCATTCTACGCAATGCTGTGACTTGTTTTTTATGTTAAAATTGAATTTAAAATACAATTTGTAAGTTTTTTTTAATGATTTTAATACTTTTTTCAAAAAAAAAAGTTTTTCTTTACAAAAAAAATATTTTTTTCAGAAAAAATAAGATTTTTCAAAAAAATATATGGTAACACTGCTCACACATAAAAGTTTTGGAATCACACTCACTCAAGCATGATTCTCGTAATTAACTAGACTTTCGCCCGAGCGTAAGTCACGCGTGATTCATGTGAACCACGCAAATCACGTGACCAGCACCCATCTCTACTCAACACAGCTAATGTAAAAATTTGTTGAGGGATTCCCTTTTTTCATTTTCTTTACTTTAGTTTTCGCCTACCGCTTACCATAGGCATTCACTTTATTTATTTTTCATGCATTATGTAAAACTCATGCATTACTTTGAGCGACATCCCAAACAAGAAGCATCAATCCAGTATAGGGTATTGTAAGGTTGCCTTATTCAATACTGGATTAATGATTTTTGTCAAAGTAGTGCATGAGGTTTACATAATGCGTGAAAAATACAAAAAGTTATGCCTATGGTAAGCGATAGGGCAAAAATGCATATTTTTGATATTTTTTTTGCTTTGCATACATGGTAATGCATTACATAGCCGTGACCATTTTAAAAGTTTTGCCGGAATACCCGCTTTGAATGCGTGCATTTTATTTTCTGAAATCGACGTTTCATGGGCTTCAGCTATCGAAATCGCAAGAGAAAATATACTGTGGACCAAATGGTCCCTTAACCTAAGATACGTAATTTTTTATTTTTCTCAGTCCTGGTTTAAGTCAGAACCTAGATTTTTTGTAAATAACATTGTTTTATAAAAAGACCCCATGAACAAAAAAACTATGCCAGTATATATCACCGTTCAAAAGTTACAAAGGAAACAATCCAAAAATTGGACCAAATGGGCTTAACCTAACAGCAGGGTTAAAAACATACTCCACCCGCTTTACTTCGGATTTCCACACCAACAAACGTCTCTATGAAAACGTTGCTGTTATTTCCACCAAAACTTTTTTCGGATACGATTGCCGATTATGTTGCCTATTTGATAGGCCATCTCCGCCACTCTTAAATTCGAGATATTTCCATAAAATTGAGTGATATAACCATCAAAACAAAAAAAATAGTGTTTAAGAAATGTTAAAGTATTGGATATGGCCCACCAAGTGGTTAACATAACCGGCAATCTTAACCCTGCAAATGTTTTTAGTCCTGTTAACATGACCAAAATATGAATGAAAAAAAATAATGTATATTTTCAGCTTCAGGGAATCGATATAGCTGTATCGCCGGTTTATCATTTTGGGGATATTCTGGCGATACATACAAATCTATTATTTTTCTTTTGATTTTTTCTGTAAGTACATATCGAGCACGGGCTCTAATTATATTTGTTATAAGGGTTCAAGTTGAAAAAATGCAGAAGAAAAATTGAATTTCTAAAAATTATAGACATTTCTGGTATTTCCCATACCGGTTTCAAACACCCCAGTTAGTGTCACCATCAGTAGGATTTTAAATGTCGGTTTGTCTTGTTAATGAATTATTTTTCATTTATACGATTATCTGGCGATATTGCCCTTGTATCGCCAAGACGAATCGTTTTCGTATCGCCGGGATGTATTGCCGTCGGGTAACAGTTTCTCCCGACAATCAGACGGACTGACAGAAGATCAGTATTCTTAAATGTGGGTCTGGGACAAATAATTCGGGTAGTTACAATCTTCATCACATACTCAATTATACACTGGACCACAGAGTGTGTAGGTTATAATCACTCAATTGCTCTTCATTTCCACTACAATCATCTGCCTTGGATCTTGTTAGAATCAAAACGATCAAGCCGCTAATGTCATTATTGAAAAATGATCCACCCGCTTGACTTCCCATTTGCACCCCAACAAACGTTGTTATTATTTTCAACAAAATCTTGAGGAAAAAGATTGGATGTTACCCATTTGATGGGTCATCTCCGCCAGATTTTTATTTACTTAATTATTTTTTTCGATATGATGGAAATATCTAGCAATTTGATGGAAATACCTTGAATTTGAGAGTGGCGGATGGAGATTTTAAAGGAAAAGAAGAGCAATTGTTTTAATTTTTATACCCTCCACTCTAGTGATAGAGGGTATATATAAGTTTGTCATTCCGTTTGTAACACCTCGATATATTGGTCTAGGACCCCATAAAGTATATATATTTATGATCCTCGATCGATTTTAAGTCGATCTAGCGATGTCCGTCCGTCCGTCCGTCTGTCTGTCTGTCTGTCCGTCCGTAGAAAAGACGCTAACTTTTGAAAGACTTTACAGAGGCTACTGAAGTTTGGCGTATATGTTTGCCATTTACCTGGTCAGGTTGGTGTTGCAATCCAGCCAAATCGGTCCAGTGGTTCAAAAGTTATGAGCAATAGAGTAAATTTCGGCAAGGGTGTTTCGCGAATTTACGAGATAAAAAACACGATAACTTTCGAAAGACAATAATGAGACTACTGAAGCTTGGCATGTATCTTTGCCGTTCCCCGGGTCTATTTGGTTTTAAATTTCAGCTCAAGCGGTGCAGTGGTTCAAAAGTTATAAGCAAAACCCTGAATTTCAAATTAGTTTCATCTAAAATGCCACGTGTTTTAACAAGTTTTAAAAGCATTGGTGGTAACTAAACAATGCTTTTCAAACTTGTTTAAATTTTAAGTAATGCTTTTTAAACTTGTTTAGTTTTAAAAGCATTGGTAACTTAAAAACCACACTCGAAAAAAATTAAACGCTCAAAAAAAATTTTACACTCAAAAAAAAAATTTTACACTCAAAAAAAATGTACACAAAAAAAATTTAATTTTTTTTTTTTTACAAAAATTACAACATTTTGTGTACATACGTACGTGCATTCGCTCAGAAATATTTTTACAGTAAAAAACATTACACTGGAAAAAAATTTTACACTCAAAAAAAAAAAATAGTAATTTTTCTTTTTTTTTTAAAAAATTACAAAGAAAGAGTTTTTTACTCAAAATAAAATATTTCTAATAAAAATTGTTAATTTTTTCACGTTAAAAAATGTACTACCCTTTAAAAAATGCATTGTGGAGGGTATTCATAGATTCGGCAAAGTCGAATTTAATTTTTCTACTTGTTTTTTTGTATGTTTGTATTAATAATTGAATTTTCCCTGCAAGCATTTCGAAACGAAGAAGATACGCTAGCGTATCGCCTGGAAGATAAATTGTATTGTGGGGGATATCTTCTTCGTATTGCGGAAGAAACACCCGTGAGTAGAAATCGTGTCCCGAAAGCGATACGTCCAGGAGATACGAAAGTAATTCTTCTGGAGGATAAATACGCAATATTGCCAGATAATCATTTGGAAGATAACTTGAAGATATCACTCAAATTTAACCTAGAAGATAAAAAGAAGATGTTGCCATTTTTTCTCATAGGAGATAAACGTACATATGTTTATTTTTTTAAATAATGAAGATATTTTACAAACAATAGTGTTGAACGATACTTATTTACTATTTCCATGATCTTGAAATTGAGTATCTTCAAAAATGGTACATTGAGTTATTGAAAATTTGCAGGACCTAATAGAGTTAAAAAAAAGTTATTAATGATTGTTGATTTATTCCGAAAAAACAATGAAAAACGAAATTAAAAATATTTTTGACAATAAATAAAATATATTGATTTCGTATTTTTTACCTCCGTATGATAAGAGGAAGATATCGTATATGTATCGCGCAGGTGAAAAATCCCCTAGGAGATAAATTGTTGATAATTTGGCGATTTTATTTACTTTATAAATGACAAAAAAAATATATATTTTTTTAAAAATTGCTAAAATATCCTCGAAATGATAAAAGGAAGATTTTCAAAAATACTACTTTGATAAATTTTTATTACGATAAAAAGAAGATATTGCCGCAATTTCTTCTAGGGAATATTTCTTCCAAATGCTTGCAGGGTTATTTTGTATTTTTTTTTTTAATTGTCAAATCAAAATAAATTACTTAAGTAAAACTTAAGTTATGATAATAGATGACTGAAGTTTTACTTAAGTAGTTTTTATAACATTGTTTTTTGGATTTAAGTAATTTCTTAGCTTAAGTCACTACTTACAATTAGTGCTGACTGTAAAATCCGCCCATTTTTAAAGGAGAAATCATTCGTTTTTACCGACTTGGATGGGTTATTTTTTTGTAGAAAAAAAAATATTCAAAAAATTATTTATAAAAATATAAAAACATGTTTGTATCAAGTGACTTTGGCACGATGGGTAGAGTGTTTGGCCAAAATGTAGTTGATTGCGGGATCGATTCCCCAAAAATTTTATTAAAATTTTTTTAAAATATAATTCAATAGAAAAATTTTAAAAATATCCTACGAAATCATTAATTTTTAATATTTTCGTATGCAATTTTTTTTTTTTTAATTTTTTGGTCAAAATAACACAACAATCATTAATTTTTAATGTTTTCGTAGGTTATTTTTTTCGAATTTGTTGGTAAAAAAATTAAAGTGGCGTTACTTTTAATGTTCAATGTCATTTATTTTGCAAAATTTTATTAACAGTAAAAAAAAATGCTGATGTTTGTTAAAACAAATGAATAGTTACGGGGATGGTTTTCAATTGTTTTATTACTTGTTTAAAATATGTTTTTCATTTGTTTTTGCCTACAAAATATTTTGAGTGTAGAATTGGACTTTCCGAAAAGCTAAAAATGTTTATACATTCCAAATTTAAAGTTTCTGCAACCATTACTTCTAAATATATAAAACAGTACTAAAGTATATTCTCGAACATTGGGATTACTACCAATTCAAATTTAAATTAAATAAAAAATTGTGTAGAGTACCTTATCTTCGTCTATTACCATCTGTTCCCATTTTTATATTTTTCCCCACCTTAAATGTATTTAATTCTAGCAACCATTTCCTTTCTACCTCTCAAATTTTCATCATCAGCGAAATCCAAATGACGACGACGCGTAATAAAGATAAGCTCTTTGTTTGCTGTCAAAAAAAGCTCAATTTATGAGATTCTCTTGAAATTTATGCCATGACGTTGTTTTCCTTGTTGGTCTTTGTTGAATGTTGGTTTTAGTGAAAATTTATTGCCAATCAGTTGTGCGTTCACAAAATTAATCCGGGGTCATATGGATGTTATAGAAAAAAGTGAAATATAAATGTGTGTTATTATTATTACTTAAAGGATATTGCGGTAAAGGAACAAAAATGCATTTAAAGTGTATTTTAACAATAAAAAGTACATTTAGCTATAAGGGTTTACTAGAAAACCTTAAAAATTTAATTATTACCACTTCTGTTAAAATTTCTCTCAGAGAATTCACATTTGCATCTCAACCATTTTAAATATTCATAATATTCCTGAGTTTTTTCCAGATTTTTTTTAACATGATAATGTTTTTAGGCTGGTGTCTTATTTTAAAAAAAGTTGCAGGACGCCACCTCAGTTTTACTATATAAGCTAACGATTAACAAAAAAGAAAATAAGAATTACTGTTTTCATTTTCTTAAAACTACAAATTTTAGTATCTTGGGTTTGTAACTTGGATAGTAATTCACCTCGTGGTGAATAAAACGAACAGTCACCAGCTGGTGAATAAAACATAACATAATTTTTTTTCGTAAGTTTTTTTCATCAATATTTTTGTTTTTTTAATTTTTTTTATTTTTCATAAATATTTTTTTTTCATCAATATGTTTTTTTTTCACATCAATATTTTTTTTTTTTCATCAATATTTATTTTTTCATCAATATTTTTTTTTTTCAGCAATAGTTTTTTCATCAATACCTGCTAAATTTCAAAGCGATATCTATTATAATGCGGTTATTAGAGCAATTTAAGCCGAATCCAAAGGGAGCGTTTTATGGGGGCTAGGGCTTAACATGGACCGACTTTCTCCAATTTCAATAGGCTTCGTATTTGGGCCAAAAGATGCTTAAGTTTAAAATTTCAAGTCAATTGATTGAAAATTGCGACCTGTATCGTGCTTAAACCGATAGATGGACAGACGGACTGACTGACAGACGGACAGACGGTCGGACATCGCTACATCGACTCAAAAAGTAATTCTGAGTCGATCGGTATACTTGAATGTAGGTCTAGGATCAATTTTTCGGGTAGTTACAAACATCAGCACAAACTCATTATACCCTGTACCACAGAGTGGTGTAGGGCAGGGTTGCAAAATGGGAACATCAAAATTGTACCATCGAGATCATAAAATTGCACTTTTTCGACCCCAATTGTACCAACAATTTTATTGTAAATTTTTTTATTAAAAAAAAAGATAAAAACAAAAAAAAACATTTGCAAAATATTCTTGGCGCTTACTAATGTCTTCAAATATTGTTTAGTGGGTTTTTAACACGTTAATTCGCGATAAAAACTTGAAAGGAGTCCCTGTCAAAGAGCGATGTCAGAGTTTAAAGCACTATTTTGTAGCAGTGATAAAGCGCTACTAAGATGCAGTGAAATCATGTAACCTTTAGCGCTAATTGAAGCATCTTTCGTAGCATTCTTTCGTTATAATAAATTTATTAAAAACAAACCTAACAAAAAATTTAAAAAATGCTACCTTACTTTTACTGCACCCTCAAGAGTGTTTACGTATCTAACGCTATGATATGTTATAAAAAGGAGCTGTGCTGCCAAAATCTCTATTTATTTTTGCTGGGATATATGTGCAAAGCTACAGAAGGCTCAAAGTTGTATTTTGAAAGTTAGTTTTTTTAACAGACACTTTATGGGGGTCCTAGACTGATATGTCGAGGCGTTACAAACTTAATGACAAACTGATATATGCCCTTTATCACTAACAAGAAAGGTCTTTAACAGGGCACCCACCGATTAACCTGAAACCTGCATATGGGAAAGAGAGAAGAAAAATAAGACTGACCTGTTTTTTCTTAGCTGCCCCATCTCACATTTATCGGGTCAAAGACGAGGGGGTAAAACGTGATTTTTTCGTTTTTGAGGATTTTTCACATTTTTTTAAAAGGAACTATGTATATGAACATTTGATATAGATCAAAAGGTTTTTTAAGGCCTATCCTATGGTGTATAGGTCTTGTCCAAATTCGGCTTCGTTAAGTCCTTATTTTCGAAAATGTAAAAACTCTGGAGTAGAGTATGGGGAGAGGTACAATGTACATACGTACGACCGACAAAATCTCATATAATAAAGCTGACAGGCGAAATACCTGCTAGATCTGATTTTATTCGGATTTTCCTGAAAGACCACATTTTTTCATAAGGTTGCCACCTTTAAAAAAAAGGTAACTCATATTTTACTCCTCTAATTCCCATATGCAAGTTTCAGGAAAATCGGTGGGTGCCCTTTAAAAGACCTCCCTTGTAAGTGGGCGGTATAAACACAGGAAATTCTAAAATTGTTCTAAATGAGTCATTGGTGTACCATTGTACTTTTGAGCATTGAATTGTACCAAAAAAAGTACAATTGTACCAACTTTTGCAACCCTGGTGTAGGGTATAACTAACAAGGAAGGTATCTCAACCCTTATGAACCGATTTGCCTGAAACTTAAAATATATATTAAAGAGACGATTTTAAGGTTGGGGTGTCTCGGCTTATCGGCCATATCGGTGTTTAAAAATTTCGTTGTCCCCTTATGAAACCATGTGGATCTTCGGGAAAATTTTAATAACTTCCTAACTAACAGGAATATCATCTAGGGCAAAAATACGGGTCGACTTAAATTTAATAAAAATTATTTCTTATCCATATGAATATCGTAGGTCTACACTCAAAATAATCACTCTGTTAAATTACAGAGATAATCTGCTGAGCCAGCAGAAAATACCATAGATTTCCAACCAGCAAGATTTTCTGTTATTTTACGAAGAAAACTCAGTAAAATGATTTCGATAAAAAAAACCTGTAAATTTACAGAATTATCTGTAGAATATTGATAAAAGCGACCAGAATTTTACTATTTGATTTCTGATCAATTTCTTTTTCCTTATTGTTCAAGTAGTGTTGACAATTTGAAAATGCCACCGAGTAAATTTGCCAGCTTTAATGCTTCCAAATTGTAAATTTACTTCTTTTTATTTTTGTGAAAATTACGATGTATTTTACGAGTACCTCCAATTTTACCCGACATTCTCGTAAAATTTACCAGGTTTTATTGTAATTTAAGACGCTTTTTAAAGAGCGGTTGAAATATTTGGGAGTTTTTTGAAGAGTTTTTTATTTAAAAACTGTATTACAGAGCAATAAGTAAAATTACAGTTGAAATTTAGTATTTTGGTTACGAGAAAATGTATAAAATCTGTATTTTAACAAAAAACTCTGTTTATTATCTGTAAAATAGAGATTACAAAGTAAAAAGTAAAATTACAGAAAAAATTTTGTTTTTCGGTTACAAGAAAATACAAAGTACATTCTTAAAATCTGTATTTCGACAGATAACTTTGTCAAATGTCTGTCGAATTGAGATTACAGTCATTTTACAGAGTTTTTAACAGAGTAATTATTTTGAGTGTATGTCTTCACATAAGTACCCCCCAAAATTTACACATTTTCCTGAAAAAAATATTTAAAGAAACCGAATTTTTAAGGTTATGCCACCATTGGATAGGCATTAAAAAAATCCTTTCTTCTCATTCGAAAACATCATATCGTCGAACTATATTCAATAAATGCCAACTCGAAAAAGCTTACTGTTCAGGAGAGCTAAAAAACTAGTTATTTCGCATATTATTGCAAAAATAAACAATGTACCTTCCATAAGATGGTTTAAATATTCTAAACAATTTTTACCTATGCAAAAATTTTCATATTTTGCACTTGTTTGCGTATTTTTCAGAGATGGCATTTATTACTATGACAAAAAACAAATATTTTTTTAGAGTTGGCATATTTTGTCGGAAAATAAAAATACATTTTTTTTCAGAAAAATTTTAAAATTTTTTTTTTTTTGGTTTTTGTTATCCTTAGTACGGTAATTGCAAAAACTGATCAAAAAATTAAAAATCTTTGCATATTTTTAAAAGTTACAAGCTCCGAAAGCCTTTTAATCTCAGGGTGGTCAACTTTGGCACTCTATAACTCACGCTGTATTGTAAAAGGGTCACTCCAAACTAGCTATTTTGAAAGCTTATATTATTGGCTTTATTTGCCCCATTCATAATGTTTCAATCTGATAAATAGTTTGAAAGTTTCATAAATATAAGCAATTTTTTTTTTCCAAACACTATTTACTGCTATTTTCAAAATGGCAATATATCGAGAACCAGTCATTAGATATCAAAATGTTTACAAGATTCGTGTTTAGCATGGCAAATGCAATAAGATATGTGGTCTAATTTTTTTTAAAAAAAATTTTGAAAAATTTTTGGAAATTTACAATGGGAGTTGGCATTTATTTCCACCAAAAAAATATGTACTTTAAGTTAGCAGAATAACAAAAATGGATGTAAAACGACAACAAATTATTTTTTTGCTCTGAAATTTTTATGGCAGATAGGTATTACATAGGGGAGCTATTTGCCATCGGAAACTCATTTCCGTCAAATTTGAGTTGGCATATTTTGAATATAGGTTCACGATATAGTTTCTTAAAAAGAAATGGCTGAAAATCCCAAAAAACGATTTTTTCGCCATTTTTTGACCCATGTTTTGAACCCCTAAATCCCCGATATGGCCGATAAGCCGAGACACCCCAACCTTAGAATTATCTCTTTGATATATATTTTAAGTTTAAGGCAAATCGGTTCATAAGGGTTGAGATACTTCCCTTGTAAGTTAATTTTACAAAAATAGCAATTTTAACGGTATAATTTTTAAACGCAAGTGTAACCTAACCTAACTCAATTATTTAAAAACCATAGCCGAATTCTACTTTTGCGCTTTATGCCAGTTTTAATTTCATCTCACATTTAAAAAGTGCGAAAATCGTAATCTTCAACCGTGAATAACTAAAATTTGAAGAGCAGATTTGGAATCAGGAGATCAAAGACTATTAAGATTGCACATCAGAATTCAAACCGCAAAAAGCTTGTTGAGGGGTGTAATTTATTTGAATTCAATGATAATTTTTTTTTTGTTACAAATAAACTACTTATTTAGAAAAGAATATTGAGGGTTTATTCATAATAATTGAAATATCACAAAGGTGTCGTCAAAGACTCATGCCGGATTATCTGGAAACAATGCATGGCTTTAAGCCAAATATCATTTCAGCCATTTGTGAGATTGAGCCTGAAACCTTCAAAAAGGTCGAGAAAAATTTGGTTGCCAGGATGCATTACGGCGGAGCCAGACATATTTGATATAAATATTCTTAAGTTATTTACATATTCGTGACCGCAAAGTGTCACATCAAGTAAAGTTTTCTGTAGCACTTACAATATTTTGGAGGTAATGGCGGTTATTCAATCCTGTCAAGTTACTATATACAATCTTCAATACAAATTAAATACTCAAAACATATTAAAAAATAATTATATCTTCAATATAATTATTTTTCAAAAAGCATTAAAATGTTATGGTGTCATCCTTAAAACACTATAAATATACATTAACATTTATTCGATCAATCTTCAAAACAAATCGATTTATATATTTCACCTTAATGTTAAAATTACTTAACTTTGGCAATTACCATTTACTTTTATCTTTTATCATCATTATTATGGCTAAAATGAAGAAGGCAAGCCAAAGCCTTTTGGCAACAAATAAAATAAAACACATAAACTTAATAGAAAATAGAACAAGAAATAAATTCAATGTGCAATTTAATAAAATTACACTTAAATATTTATGGTTGCGTATGCATTGAAGAATTTGTTATGTGCGTAAATTGCCATCAAAGGTACGAAAGTCTGGAGAAAGGAATAAAAAGGTAACTAAACAATTGAAATTGGGAAAACAGGTAAGAATGTTATACAAGGCTGGGACGAATTAAAAATACCCTTAACAGTTTTGCTGCTATATTTTTTTTTCAGCGTAAATTGGTTGAGTTTTAAAAGGGGTGGAAAAAAGAGGAAAGGGGAGGAAAAAACTAAGAATCTGAGAATTAATTTTTTCAATGAAAAATGTCTAAGAATCTTGAAATTTTTCTAAGGAAATTTGTCTCGGAATGTTAAAATTTTTTATCTAAAAATTGGAGAATTTTTCTTTAGGAAGAAATTGAAAATTTTTCTATAGGAAAAATTTTCGATTTTTTTGATAAAAAAAAAAACCTTAGAATATTTTCATGAGAAATATCTTACAATTCTTCTATAGGAGAATTTTTTATAGAAATTCTTCTGCAGGAGAATTTTGTATTGAAATTGTTCTATAGGAGAATTTTTTATAGAAATTTTTCTATGAAAAATGAGTAAGAATATCAAAAGTTTTCTAAACGAAAAATGTCTCCGACTGTTAGAATTAAAATAAAAAAATTTTTCTTTAGAAAAAATACTAGAATTTTTCTAGACGAAAAATTTGGAAATTTTTCTAGACGAAAAAATTGGAAATTTTTCTAGCCAAAAATTTGGAAATTTTTCTAGCCAAAAATTTTTTAATAGAGAAAACTTTGTTATTTTTCTATACGCTCAAAAAAAAAAAAAACTATAATGCTAGCAAAAAAGCTTGTAAACCTACAAGAAAATTTGCTGATATTGAACCCTCAATTTTTTGGTAAGGTTAGAAAAAATGTTTTGCCAAAAATAAGTTAACTGAAATTTTTTTTTTTTATTTCAACTTAGTTCATACACATTTGAGGACCCCATTGGGTTCGGACCCGATAGGTCCAGACCCCGGTCCTAGACCTAGTTATGTTCCTTAAAAATCGTCATAGTTTTTTATCCAGAATTTGTGTCCGTTTCGATCTACCTTGCTTAGTTTTTGAGATGCGTGATTTTAGGGTTTTGAGAATTAAAAAACTTGATAACTTCAAAAATATTACTCGAGTTTTTGGTTATTTTGCAGTATTGTTATACGTGTTGGAAGCCACAAAAATGATTTTGGACTTTTTTTTGTGTCGGCAATATTTACCGAGATATGAGCATTTTAAAATTTTCGGGAATACTAACTTTTTTGGATCCAAAGTTTGGACCCATTAGGGTCCACACTAGAGGTGTCCTTAAAAACGAAAATCACCTTTTAATAGCTGGTAGGGTCCTATATTGTTCTTTAGTATCTAAAAATGAGTTACCCAAAATTTGGGGACAATCGGCTACAAATAACTCGTGCCGAAAATGGATTGAAGTTTTGGGACATTCTTATAAGAACGAAAAACTCGTTTTTTCTAGTTTTTGGAAAAACATTGGTATTTGATATTTTTTGTTAAAATTTTTATGAAATAATATAAAAATGGTACTAAATTACCTTTTCAAAACGACTAATAAAATTAACATCGGATGAAAAATAAGCATTTTACTCATGCATGCCCCAGACCATTGTATGGTTTTTAGAGCCAGAATCTCAAAATTTTTAGGCAAAAAAATAGTAAAAATTTAATTTTACTTTATGATCAAATTGAAAACATGTTTAAGATTAAAAATAGCAGATATGGTAGTCAAGCTTTTTTTTATTTGGCGCGGGTAGTGATAAAATTTCCGCGGATTCCAAATAAAATGCGTTTTTCTACAATAATTAAGCAAATTTTTTAAAATTTGTGCTCTATTGTGCGGATCGAAGTGTAAAACGTAAATTCTGTAACTTTTGAGAAATCGGATATATGCAGATATTTTGTATTATAGAAATGTATAACGTCTCAAATTTGTCATTTCACCTCGACGAAAAGGGGTAAAAGATGCCCGAATTCTCAAAAAATTTACAGAATTTATGTATTTCACTTCGTATAATACAATACAGAAAATTGTTTCCCATATTTGCTAAATTATTTTAGAAAAACTCATTTTCTTTGGAATCCGCGGAAATTATATCACTACCCACGCCAAATGAAAAAAAAGTTAGACTACCATATCTATTAGTTTTTATCTATAACATGTATTTAATATAATTATAAAGTAAAATTTATTTTTTTTTTATTTTTTTGCCTAAAAATTTTGAAAATTTTCAAATTTTGGCTTTAAAAACCATGCAATGGTCTGGGGCATGTATGCGTAAAATGCTTATTTTTCATCCGGTTTGAATTTCTTTAAGCTTTTTGGAAAGGTATTACCATTTTCATATTACTTAACAAAAAAATTAACAAAAAATAGCATATACCAATATTTTTCAAAAAACTAGAAAAAACGTGTTTTTTCATCAGATAAGAGTGTCCCAAAACTTCAATCTATTTTCGGCACGAGTTATTTTTATACGATTGTCTTCAAATTTTGGCTCACTCATTTTTAGATACAAAACTACAATTTAGGACCCTACCACGTATTAAAAAGTAATTTTGAAAAATTGCCTTAGTCGTTAGGACACCTTTAGTCCACACACAAGAGGACCGGCGATACTATCGTGAGACCGAGTACCAAAACTGGCCTCCATTTTGCTCCATCAGGCTTAGTTTCCGAGATAGCGCCATTTTAAGTTTTCTTAAAAAAACAAAAAAAAAAAACAAATTATTTTTGCTAATATTAGCAATTTGGTCAACTTAATATTAAATTTAGCAAAAAAAATTAGTTCAAATTTTTTTTAAAATTGCTAATGCGCTAAATGAAGTTTAGAAGATATTTTTGCTAACATGCTAATCTCAACTAAAAATTTGCTAAAGATTAGCTTATTAGCATTAGCAAAAAAAATGTAAATCTACTAACGTATTATTTTGAGTGCATATCATTAACGTGAACAGCAAATTCGCGACCTTGGAACAACAAGGTTCTATTTGCACCAACACTACTATTGAGAAAACTAAAGTTGAATATTGTTAATCGCTTTACTAAGTCAGTTTTGACTAAATTTAAAAACGGTTTTTGAATAATTTTAAATTAGTCCTTAAATTTTATTATGTATTTGAAAATATTTGCACTACTTTATTAGTTTTTGCACAATTTGAGTCTCAAAAAGCAGATAGAACTCTGTTGCTCAACGATAAGGCACATGAATTTGGACAACATGGTTCTAACTGCCAGATAGAACCTTGTGTTTCTGTAAGAAATAGTTTTTTGCAGATAGAACCTTGTGTTATTTGGATTTTAATATAATAATACAACATTTCGCGACCTTGGGACAACAAGGTTCTAACTGACATTTTTTTCAAAAATGAGTTATATATCGCATTGCACTAAAGCGACTACGCTCTTTCGATTGGCGTTCTCAGTTTTTCTCTATCTCTTACAGCTTCTGAGATATTCAATTCAACAAGGTTCTATCTACGTGTTTTTGGTTTGAGATTCAGTCAACAAGGTTCTAACTGGCTGATAGAACCTTGTTTACCAAAAAAGCCCTTATTGTTTTGCAGATAGAACCATGTGGACACTTTAATTGGAAACAGAACCATGTTGTACAGATTGAAAATTGCATATTGCACAAATACACTTAACAAGAAAACTTGTTAAATGATACGAAAAGCTTGTAATTTTTTTTCTTCCTCCTATTTTACGAGAATTCTTATTAAAAATTACCAAAAAATTTTATAATTTTCAAGCTTTTTACCAATAAAATTGTAAATTTACAGCTTATTTTGACGCGATAAAACTTAAAAGGAATTCCCGTGACTTAACTAGATTTTTTGCTATATATTTTTTTACGAGAATTCCTTGTAAAAATTACGAGATTACTAGAATTCCTTGTGAACAATCATTTTTTTTTTTTTGTAAATCTAAAATTTTTTCGTAAATTTGGATGCGGATAACTAACGTTTTACCAATAAAAATGTAAATTTATAAAAAAAATGTAAATTTCGATCACACAAAACACAAAATAACACAGGATAAGGAGACTTTTTCTAGTAATTTAACATGTTTTTTATTTAAATCTTGTAAAGTTACCAAAAAATTCTCGTAAAATGATTGTTTGCTAATAGTACCTCTTATTTTAAGAGAGTTTCTAGTAAAAATTACAATTTTATTGGTAATAAGCTTGTAAAATTACAAACAATTTGCAAGGTTTTACCAACAAAATTGTAAATTTACAACTTTTTGACGCGATAAAAATTACAAAGACTTCTCGAAACTTAACTAAGTTTTTCCACCACCTATTTTACGAGAATTGGTAGTAAAAATTATGAGCTTTTTTGTATTTTTACAAGTTTTTTACCAATAAAATTGGAAATTTACAACTTTTTTGATGAGATAATGCTTACAAGGAATTCTCGTGCCTTAACTAATTTTTTTTTTTTTGTAAAATTACCTTGGAAATTTGTACATTTACGAAAAAAAATTAATCAAAAATAAACCGACTTACAAGGTAAGCCTCCCTAGTGTCTAGCTGGGATCTTCATAATACTTTTTTATTTTGTAGAGCAGGAAAAATAATGTGACACGTTATTAGTGGGGGGGGGGGGGGTACATAAGGGGAAGAGAACGGTTATTTTTTAGTCCTGGTAATGAGTATTTCATTGTAATTTTTTTCATCATCGGCATGAGTTTTAACAAAATACTCCATTGCTAGGGCCATAATGGCATTTTTGCTTTTTAGTACACTAAAAATATTTTGTAAGTAAATTCAACTGAAAAAACGTTTAAAACAATCGTTTTTCCTTTTAAAAAACGGACTACTTATATTTCATTTGAAACAACAGACTTTTTCAGTTATTTTTAAACGTTAATAAATGACTAGACATTCCGTAAAAACAAACGATATTTCAGTTATTTTAACTGTTTACAATTTTTCATTTTGTGGAGTAAAAATTAAATTTTTTGAATAACAAACTACAAAAACCGTTCTTCTGTAAAATTATACGGTATAATCAGTCACAAATAATTTAACTGATAAAAATATTTTTCCGTAACTTTTGTAGTTTATTGTTTTAACAACTGTATAATTCATTCAATATTTTCTTTTCTTTGAAAAACAAACGATAAAACGTTTAAAACAACTTTAACTAAAAACTTTTTGAATAACCGTAAAAAAGTTACTGTAAAACTTTTCTGGGTGTACCACCAGAATCGCTCCATGTTAACAGTTTTGTGATATTCTTGTCTTTGAATACTTTTTCGACAGTTTTTTTGGAAGGCTGGCTTTATCGTTCACACTTCTTCCGCCAGTGCTGCTGTTGGAGAAACTGAAGTTTTATCAAAAGCCTTTTATTTCATGTGTTATTACTTTAAAAACCTTGCTTCAGGAATTCGTTTTGCGGATTTTAATTCCTAATCGCATCTTTTAGCTACCCCAGTTAGATTGTTTTTTTTCTTGAGTGTGTTAAAACCATTTTTTTGAATGTCGCAAATGCTCCAAGCTAAGCCACTAGGGAGGAAACTCATTATTTTCAATAAGTTTCAAGACAATACTGTGCTCATGTGACTTTAAACACATATTTCTGTTTACAGTTGGTTCTAAACTGAAAAAAACCTTGTCAAATTACTATAAAAAGTCCCGTAATCCCATTTTACAAATATCTTACAGTTTTCCTTGTTTTTTAACATCAATTTTTTTATCGATATATAAACTTTATTTTTTGTAATTTTACAATTTTTTTTCGTAAATGTACAAATTTCCAAGGTAATTTTACAAAAAAAAAAAAATTAGTTAAGGCACGAGAATTCCTTGTAAGCATTATCTCATCAAAAAAGTTGTAAATTTCCAATTTTATTGGTAAAAAACTTGTAAAAATACAAAAAAGCTCATAATTTTTACTACCAATTCTCGTAAAATAGGTGGTGGAAAAACTTAGTTAAGTTTCGAGAAGTCTTTGTAATTTTTATCGCGTCAAAAAGTTGTAAATTTACAATTTTGTTGGTAAAACCTTGCAAATTGTTTGTAATTTTACAAGCTTATTACCAATAAAATTGTAATTTTTACTAGAAACTCTCTTAAAATAAGAGGTACTATTAGCAAACAATCATTTTACGAGAATTTTTTGGTAACTTTACAAGATTTAAATAAAAAACATGTTAAATTACTAGAAAAAGTCTCCTTATCCTGTGTTATTTTGTGTTTTGTGTGATCGAAATTTACATTTTTTTTATAAATTTACATTTTTATTGGTAAAACGTTAGTTATCCGCATCCAAATTTACGAAAAAATTTTAGATTTACAAAAAAAAAAAAATTATTGTTCACAAGGAATTCTAGTAATCTCGTAATTTTTACAAGGAATTATCGTAAAAAAATATATAGCAAAAAATCTAGTTAAGTCACGGGAATTCCTTTTAAGTTTTATCGCGTCAAAATAAGCTGTAAATTTACAATTTTATTGGTAAAAAGCTTGAAAATTATAAAATTTTTTGGTAATTTTTAATAAGAATTCTCGTAAAATAGGAGGAAGAAAAAAAATTACAAGCTTTTCGTATCATTTAACAAGTTTTCTTGTTAAGTGTATTTGTGCAATATGCAATTTTCAATCTGTACAACATGGTTCTGTTTCCAATTAAAGTGTCCACATGGTTCTATCTGCAAAACAATAAGGGCTTTTTTGGTAAACAAGGTTCTATCAGCCAGTTAGAACCTTGTTGACTGAATCTCAAACCAAAAACACGTAGATAGAACCTTGTTGAATTGAATATCTCAGAAGCTGTAAGAGATAGAGAAAAACTGAGAACGCCAATCGAAAGAGCGTAGTCGCTTTAGTGCAATGCGATATATAACTCATTTTTGAAAAAAATGTCAGTTAGAACCTTGTTGTCCCAAGGTCGCGAAATAGAGAAATTAATAAAATAAAAAAAAAAATGTTTCTGAAATTTAACTTAAACTTATTTTTTTTTTTAATTTTGGTAAAATTGAAGCAAAATTGTCCGAAAAAATTTGAGTCGATTTTAGTAGTTTTTTTGGATGGGGTCTTAAGATTTAATTGAAAATTGCCATACAAATAGCAAACTTTTCTATGACACTGGCACTGTATTACTCTTTTTAAAAAATCGGTGCATATGTCGTATCTTCGTGGGACAAATTTCGAATTTTTTTGCACAAGAGAGAAAATTACATCACATAAAACGTGCACAAAGTTTTTAACCAATTACACTGTTCTACAAAAAAACACAAAATCGAATATACTTTTAAAATGAGGTAGTTAAGGTTGTAGCTATCGTCGAAAAGATCACAAAAATGCCCATCAAACTTGCCAGACACCTTCAAATTTTAAAGTTATTGTCAAAAAACTTTTTTTTGGGACTTTTCTCACTAAACCACGTGTAACTTAAACATTTTTCAACCGATTTTAAAATTTTCAACTATTTTGGATAGAAGAAGGATATGGCTTTTAATGTGTGTGAATTGGTCAATACATATAAGAAAGATATGTATAGATTTTTTCAACAATATCTAATATTTTTGTTATTTTTTGAAAATTGTTTGAGTTTATCGATTTTTTCTGCAATAGTTTGTTCAACAACATTTATATTAATAAACGTATTCTTAAAGAAAATTTAATTGTGAATGCGAGGAGCTTTATGCCAAAAAAATCGGATAACAATTGACAGATTTGTGATAATTTTTCTAAAAAAGAAAATTAAGATTTTATATGAAATTGCCGTGCGGATAACCCAGACAAAAAAAAAAATAAACGAACATACTGAGAGGCCGCGTATCATTATTTTAAAGGTTTTTGACCTCCTGAATTCGAGTTTGACCCTGAAATTGCGCTATCTTATTAAGTTTTTGATATACCAATTTATGTTAAATATCTCAAAATCCTGACGAGATAGAGCAATTTAAAGACCAGATTCGGATTCAGTGCGCCAAAAACTTTTAAAAATATTGCACATGACTATTTATGATAAATTTATTTTTTTGCCAGGGTTATCTGAACGGCGATTTCCTGCAAAATCTTTATTTTCTTTTTTAGAAAAATTATCACAACTCTGTCAATTATTATCCGATTTTTTCAGTTTATCATATTTAGAATTAAATTTTCTTTAAAAAAACCTCATAAATATAAAGGTTGTTAAATGAACTATAGCAGAAAAAATCGATAAACTCGAAAAATTTTCAAAAACTAACAAAAAAATTTGATTTTATATAAAAAATCAATAGATATCTTTCTTTTATGTATAAACCAATTCACATACGTGGAAAGCCCTATCCTTTTTCTATCCAAAACAGCTTAAAAATTTAAAATCGGTTTAAAATTTTCTTAATTACACAAGGTTTAGTGAGAAAAGTCCAAAAAAAAGGTTTTTTGACTATAACTCTAAAATTTGAGGATGTCTGGAAAGTTTAATGGGCATTTTTGTGATCTACTCGACAAGACCAACAACCTATACTATGTCACATCAGAAGTAATTTTTTACTGTAGCACAGTGTTATCCGATTTTCACATTTCTTGGCTGATCTGAAAGCAAAGGTCTTGTGCTTTTAGGAAATATTTTTAAACGCATAGGGTTTATTATAGTCAAGTAGCAAAAATGCAAAAACATTTTTCTTTTCGAATATTTAAAAAAAGGCATCTTCGATTGTCTTAGGAAAAAACTTAGTGATAACTCAACTCAAAAAATTATGTCATTAACTGTTTGTTGTTTATTTAAAAAGTTTTACGTTTTGTCGTTTTAAAAAAAAAAATCATTTGCTTAGTGTTCAGTTTTTTCAAATGACTATTTCTGTTCTTTTTTTCAAAAATAACAACATAAAAAATAAAGCATTCAATTTTTAAAGATTTCTGTACGTTTTTTTTTTTTAAATTGTTGGCATTTTTTTAGAGAAAAATCATTAATTTTTATCTACTTTTGTGAGCTATTTTTGGGTAGAAAAAAGTAAAAAAAAAACTATATATAGAAATATAAAAACATGTGTGAACCAAGTGACTTTGGCAAGATGGGTAGAGTGTCTGGCCAGAATGTAGGATTGCGGGATCAATACTAGAAAATGTTATTAACATTTTTTTAAAATATAACTAAATTGAAAAATTGTAAAAATATTTTTTTTTGGAATTTTTAAGTAAAAATAACACAAAAATCTTTAATTTTTAATTTTTTCGTGGGTTATTTTTTTCGAATTTGTTGGTAAAAAAAAATTAGTGACGTTATTTTTTAATGTTCAATGTTATAAATGTTGATGTTTGTTAAAACAAATCAATAATTACTGGGATGGTTTTCAAATGTTTTATCACTTGTTTTAAATATGTTTTTCATTTGATTTTGCCTAATAAACATTTTGAGTGCCGTAATGTTTTGTACAACATACCAAAAAATGAAGGGATCAAAAAATATTTTGGGTTTAGTATGAGGTTTACATATTTTACACTAAGAAGATTATGTCATTAACTGTTTGTACACTAGGGATATAACCATTTGCGTTTTTTTGAAAATATAAAAAAGGACCTATCATATTTAGAAAGTACATGAAAAATCAAGAAGAAATGTGTGTTCTTTTTAGCGCGAATGTTAAAAAAGGTTCGGCACCGATCGCGATGAAGTTTTCGCTAATATTTTTTTTTATTATTCGGAAAACCCGTATTTCTAGTGTCGAAAACCATTTTATAAATTTTTTATTGTTTTATTTTTGTTGTAAAACGACAAAAAGCCAAAAAACGGTGGATGGGAAGGAATCCCACCATAAAACATAAAAAAATGTAAATTTATGGTGTTTTAGAAATTGCAATCGGTGCCGAAGGTTTTTGGACCAAAATGTCCCCGGATAACGTTTTTTGTTATCAATATAAAATTGCCCATACGATTATGATAGGTTCCTATTTTGGTTATATCCCTACTGTACACTCAAAAAATTATGTCATTAACTGTTTGTAGTTTATTTAACAAATTTTACGTTTAGTCGTTTTTAAAAGAAAAAACATTTATTTGATGTTCAGTTTTTATTAATGACTTCTTCTGTCCTTTGTTTCAAAAATAACACACTAAAATATAAAGACTTTCATTAACATTTAATTTTTAAAGTAAAGTTTAATGTATCCATATATCGTCGAACTATATTCAATAAATGCCAACTCGAAAAAGCTTACTGTTCAGGAGAGCTAAAAAACTAGTTATTTCGCGTATTATTGCAAAAATAAACAATGTACCTTCCACAAGATGTTTTAAATATTCTAAACAATTTTTACCTATGCAAAAATTTTCATATTTTTCACTTGTTTGCATATTTTTCAGAGATGGCATTTATTACTATATCAAAAAACAAATATTTTTTTAGAGTTGGCATATTTTGTCGGAAAATAAAAATAAATTTTTTTTGGAAAAATTTTTAATTTTTTTTTTTTTTTGGTTTTTGTTATCCTTAGTACGGTAATTGCAAAAACTGAACAAAAAATTAAAAATCTTTGCATATTTTTAAAAGTTACTAGCTCCGAAAGCCTTTTAATCTCAGGGTGGTCAACTTTGGCACTCTGTAACTCACGCTGTATTGCAATAGGGTCACTCCAAACCAGCTATTTTGAAACCTTATATCATTGACTTTATTTCCCCCATTCATAATGTTTCAATCTGATAAATAGTTTGAAAGTTACATAAATATAAGCAATTTTTTTTTTTGCAAACACTATTTACCGATATTTTTAAAATGGCAATATCTCGAGAACCAGTCATTAGATATCAAAATCTTTACAAGATTCGTGTTTAGCATGGCAAATGCAATAAGATATGTGGTCTAATTTTTTTTTTTTAATTTTTTGAAAAATTTTTGGAAATTTACAATGGGAGTTGGCATTTATTTCCACCAAAAAAATATGTACTTTGAGTTAGCAGAATAACAAAAATGGATGTAAAACGACAACAAATTATTTTTTTGCTCTGAAATTTTTATGGCAGATAGGTATTACATAGGGAAGCTATTTGCCATCGGAAACTCATTTCCGTCAAATTTGAGTT
The DNA here is from genome assembly GCA_963921195.1 of Pegoplata infirma. Taxonomy (NCBI): domain Eukaryota; kingdom Metazoa; phylum Arthropoda; class Insecta; order Diptera; family Anthomyiidae; genus Pegoplata; species Pegoplata infirma. The sequence goes on from OY992536.1 coordinate 189,714,968, forward strand.
GGCATATTTTGAATATAGGTTCACGATATGCTCATTTTTCACCGGGTAGTCATTAAATTAACATTTCAAATTGACTGCAAAGTGTTTTTATTTTAAATGAAAAAACAGCCCGAGTAAAAATTTTGATATGATGCAATATATAATGATGTGTAACACAATATATATTTAACGCAATTTGATCCGAATAATGGTGGATGTGTTTGCATTAAAAAAGATCAACTTGTATAAAATATGATTTGATTTCATCCGAGTTTTGACCAGACATTGCCATATATTGGTGGATCTAATTAGATCTAATTGCATAAAAACATATACATATACATATATATGAGATACACTACAGGTCAACGATACATTCACCAAACATTTAAATGTTTGGGTACGCTTCGAACCAGATAGGTGATATACATAACCCTAACAAGAAATGTTTAGGAACATTTTAAAAAGTTTCTTATACTTTGCCTAAAAAACTTAGAAAATTTTTGGTTAATTGGAAACATATATAGTTTTATATGGAACAGCATAAGCTAAATATAATTTTATGTTTAATTATACAGAAAAACACATTTTGTATTGGCCCTAATATTACCCGACTAAAAAAGTTTTGATATAATCATATAGTTTTTTATATAATTGTATATAAATAGATCCATCATTTGATCCCAAAAATGGAGGATCTAAAAATATATGATTATATCTTATTAGATCAAATTTGATATAATTAGATATAATTAGATCCCAAAAATGGAACGGTAAATTTCATCTGATTTGATATTAAAGATCATATTAGATCTAAAAAGATATAATTATATATTATTAGATCTTTTTAGATCTAATTTTTTATAATATAAAATTAGATAATATTTACCGTTCCATTTTTGGGATCTAATTATATCTTATAATCTAAATTTTTATCTAATAAGATATAATCATATATTTTTGGATCCTCCATTTTTGGGATCAAATGTTATATGGCACCGTATTATTTTTTTTTTAGTCGGGTATTTCATATATTTATATCAACCGTATACCTTTTAATCCCACCCGAGTAAAAAAAAGTTATATGACGCAATATTTAATTATATATGAACAGATATGCTTTTATGTAAATCCATATTAATTTTGATCCGAAAATTGGCGGATCGAATATTATACGATTATATCAAATTCTATTATTTTTGATAAAATAATATCAAATTCGATTAAGTTTGATCCCAAAAATGGGTCTATCTAATTGTATTAAATCATATCTTATCTGTTAAAATTTGATAAATTTTTATATAATTGGATGAAATCTGATAAAATTTTTTGGAATTTTAAACGTGAAATTAGAAATTATTTTATCAGATTGGATTATCAATTAGAAGAGTTTTTATTGCATTCTTCGGAATTTTTTCGGGACTTAGCAAATTATTAAAAATTTGTAATTTTTTTATCTAAAATCATTTATAAGGGATTTAAATTTTCCAAAAAATGTTTGTGTCTTAGAAAATTTAAAAACATTTTTTCGGAACTCAAAAACTTTTCAAAAAAATTAAATTTCTTATAAAAACATTTTCAATGATTTTTTTACTCCAAAGAAATTGCCAAAAAAATTTTGTGTTTGGGACTTTGGAAAATTTTCATAAAATTTTTTAGGAATTTTTTTTTAATTGTCCGGGAAAATTTTTTTCGGGATATAATTATAAATAAAATCATATATCTTTTTATCTGCCATATCTAAAAATTCCCGACCTTATATGTCATATCAAATTTCATATAGATCAGTATATAAATAGATATGAATATGTATGCTATCATATTAAAAAAACAGGAAAAATGCAATGCTATATATAAACTTGTATGTCCATATCAAAGTTCATGCATAACCATATATAAATATAAATAACTATATAATAGCATATATGATTATATCAGATCTTTTTTACTCGGGCAATCATGATTAAATTATATATAACTACATGTGACTGCATTTAAAAAATTTAGAAAAGATCTCACGCGATGTATAATCATATATGATTTATTATGTTTGTATCAAGTTATATATGTTTATTTTTACTTGGGAGTGGAATGGTTTTTAAATAAAATTTCAATTGTTTTAAGTGAATATTCACTGGATTTTACCTACATAATTTTTTGAGTGTACCCTTAGAAAATTGAAAATTTCAATGTTTTGAATAGTGGTATTCAGAGTCTTGCTTGCCAGCCCTGGCACTGGTGGTAAAAGAGCACTTTTCAAAATTACTTTTCAAAATACATGTATTTTTTGAAAGAAGTACTCCTTTGCTACATTGCCAGGGCTGGCAACAAGACTCTGAATACCTCTAATGTTTTTTTCAAAATTTTTCAAAATTTTACAAGAGGTGTGTTTTTTTCGAATTTGTTATAAAATTCTCATAAAAATTTAAGTCGATATACACTTCATAAGTAGGGATATTTTTATATTCTTAAAAGTTAAGTATTTATAAAAGTGGTGCCAAATCTTGAAATTTTCGTTTATATCACTTAACAACACTGTTTTTTATTTTGAAAAGTCAAATAAAAAATAAAAACAAATCCAAAAATAAGTTTGATTAATTTAAATTCTCAACAAAAAAATAGTGTTTCAATTATGTTATCAATTTTATAAATTAAATAAAAATAAGTTTAATAAAAAATAATAAACATAAAGTGATACCAAGTACATTTCAAAGAAAAAAAGTGTTGCCAAAAATAGTAAAGTTAAGTAGTGGTACCGTTTTTTTACAAGTAGTTATAGTTACATATAAAAAACTCGAAAAAAACACGCCTAAGAATTAAAGTTTGAAAGTTTTATACTAAAGAAATAAAATATTTGAAATTTCTAAGGAAAAATATGATAACCTCGTACTAAAACCAAAATATTATTTGATCCCGTCAAGATCTTACCCTGAGTGTAATTTTTTGGAATTGCCTGTCGATAAATCGATTAATTGCTTCTAATCAGATTAAAAATAAATAAAAAAAAACAAATAAAATTTACTGATTTGGTTTTTAAAAAGTTGAAAATTTTTAAAGTTTGCAATATCTCGAAAACTGATCTACTATCGAAACTTTGGACAAAAAATAGTGTTATCTGTCACCTGATCTACAAAAGTGATTAAAAAAGTTCTTGAGTTCAAAATAAAAAACTTCCCTCCCTTTAAAGAGCTGTATCCGCCCCTGAACTTTAATACATTTTACTGTTTTTCTTTTAATTTGCATGATTTTCTTTTCATTGCTTAAATTTTTCCTAATATCTTTTCTAATTTTCCAGATTTTTTCATTATTTTTCTTAGTTTTCTAATTTATTTTTTCTGAATTCTGTTAAGAGAAATTTTTACTTTCTCTGAACTCTTCTAAATTTTCTAAAATAATTTAAGGTTTTCCTAAATTTACATTTTAGTTGAGGAAAACATTGATGTTATAAGGATTTTGATTTTTTCCTCTTTTTAATTAAAGGACATTCTTTGTTTGCCCACTTAAAGACCTGCCCTGCTAATGTAGGGCATCAAAAAAGGCAGAAGAATATAAAATTATCACCAACAATAAAATTTAGTTAATCAGATAATGGATACTTTAGCAATTGATTTTATCAACAGAAAAATAAATTATAGAAGCAAAAGCAACAATAATACAACATGATATGGTGTAAATTGTATCAACAGGACGCATATATGTATGAAGTGAAGTTAATGTTCAGGATTCAAGAACATTTATTACTTCATTTGGCATTATGGAGAATACTGATTGCATACACAAATGAATATGGGATGGTACTAGGGGAATAATAAATTTCATAAGAAAATTTATAGATATCCTACACACAGAAAACAAATTTGCTAATTTCCAACTGAATTTCAGTTGTTGCAACAAAAATTCGGTTGATGCATTTGTATTAAGGTTAAAACAACTAAATATCGGCAGTTACAACTATATTTTGTTAATAAAACAGTATTTTAATTGAAACAGCTAAAAAATTCGTCTGTCACAGCGAAATTTAGTAGCAGCAACCGAATTTTGAGTTGCTACAACTGAAAAATTCAGTTGGAAATTTATTTTTCTCTGTGTACACTCACAGCAAAATACGGTTGTCTCAACCGTAAAAGGTTCCAACCTCAGATTGAGGTTGCGGCAACCGGTAAATATACGGTTGTAGCAACCGACAATTTACAGTTGTGGCAACCGACAAATGCCGGTTGCAGCAACCTCAAATAACGGCATTTGCCGGTTATGGCGACCGTATTGCAGGTTGTCCCAACCGTAGCTGTGTTTAATAAATTTTCAATATTATACCAAATTACAAAGAAATCCCAGCAAACAAACACGTTTTTTTAATTTTTTTTTGTTTTTTTTTTATTATTTGTAAAAAAATATAGTAATTTAAACGTCTTAATACTAAAAATATTTAACAAATGTTACATTTTAAAGTTGCATTAATACGTATGATTAAGATCCCATACAACCAATTATTCTCCTCAAAATCTGAGACTTTTTCTATAGGAGAATGTTTCAGAATCCGAAACTTTTTCTACAGGATCAGGATCTGAAACTTTTTGTATAGGAAAAATTTTAAAGAATCTTACACTTTTTCCTATATATTTCAGATTCTGAGACATTTTTTCTATCGAAAAAGTCTCAGATCCTGAGACATTTTTTCTATACGAAAAATCTCAGATTCTTAGACATTTTTTCTATAGAAAAAGTTTCAGATTCTGAGACATTTTTTCTATGGCAAAAAATCTGATTCTGAGGCATTTTTTCTATAGAAAAAGTCTCAAATTCTGCAACATTTTTTCTATGGAAAAAGTCTTTGATTCTGAAACATTTTTTTTATAGAAAAAATCTCAGATTCTGAGACATTTTTTCTAAAGAAAAAGTCTCAGATTCTGAAACAATTTTTCTTTCGTAAAAGATACAAAATCGGAGTCATTTTTTCTAAAGACAAAGTTACAGATTCTGAGACATTTTTTTTATAGAAAAAGTCTCAGATTCTGAGACATTTTTTTATAGAAAAAGTCTCAGATTCTCAGTCATTTTTTCTATAGAAAAAGTCTCAGATTCTGAGTCATTTTTTCTATAGAAAAAGTCTCAGATTCTGAGACATTTTTTCTATATAAAAAGTCTCAGATTCTGATACATTTTTTCTATAGAAAAAGTCTCAGGCTCTGAGACATTTTTTCTATAGAAAAAGTGTCAGGTTTTGAGACATTTTTTCTATAGAAATCAAAATTCTGCCACATTTTTTCTAAAGAAAAAGTCTTAGATTCTAAAACATTTTCTATAGAAAAAATATCTCAGAATCTGAGACTTTTTCTATAGAAAAAATGTCACAGAATCTGAGACTTTTTCTATAGAAAAAATGTCACAGAATCTGAGACTTTTTCTATAGAAAAAATGTCTCAGAATCTGAGACTTTTTCTATGGAAAAAATGTCTCAGAATCTGAGACTTTTTCTATAGAAAAAATGTCTCAGAATCTGAGACTTTTTCTTTAGAAAAAATGTCTCAGAATCTGAGACTTTTTCTATAGAGAAAATGTGGCAGAATTTGAGACTTTTTCTATAAAAAAATGTCTCAAAACCTGAGACTTTTTCTATAGAAAAAATGTCTCAGAACCTGAGACTTTTTCTATAAAAAAATGTCTCAGAACCTGAGACTTTTTCTATAGAAAAAATGTCTCTGTATCTGAAAAGTCTCAGATTCTGAGTTTTTCTATAGAAAAAGTCTCAGATTCTGAGACAGTTTTTCTATAGAAAAATTCTCAGATTCTGAGACAGTTTTTCTATAGAAAAAGTCTCAGATTCTGACAGTTTTTCTATAGAAAAAGTCTCAGATTCTGACAGTTTTTCTATAGAAAAAGTCTCAGATTCTGAGACAGTTTTTCTACAGATAAAGTCTCAGATTCTGCGACAGTTTTTCCTGTACAAAAAGTCTTAGATTCTGAGACAGTTTTTCTACAGATAAAGTCTCAGATCTGCGACAGTTTTTCTATAGAAAAAGTCTCAGATTCTGAGACAGTTTTTCTATAGGAAAAGTCTTAGATTCTGAGACAGTTTTTCTATAGAAAAAGTCTTAGATTCTGAGACAGTTTTTCTATAGAAAAAGTCTCAGATTCTGAGACAGGTTTTCTATAGAAAAAGTCTCAGATTCTGAGACAGTTTTTCTATAGAAAAAGTCTCAGATTCTGAGACAGTTTTTCTATAGAAAAAGTCTCAGATTCTGAGACAGGTTTTCTATAGAAAAAGTCTCAGATTCTGAGACAGTTTTTCTATAGAAAAAGTCTTAGATTCTGAGACAGTTTTTCTATAGAAAAAGTCTCAGATTCTGAGACAGTTTTTCTATAGAAAAAGTCTCAGATTCTGAGACAGTTTTTCTATAGAAAAAGTCTCAGATTCTGAGACAGTTTTTCTATAGAAAAAGTCTCAGATTCTGAGACAGTTTTTCTATAGAAAAAGTCTCAGATTCTGAGACAGTTTTTCTATAGAAAAAGTCTCAGATTCTGAGACAGTTTTTCTATAGAAAAAGTCTCAGATTCTGAGACAGTTTTTCTATAGAAAAAGTCTCAGATTCTGAGACAGTTTTTCTATAGAAAAAGTCTCAGATTCTGAGACAGTTTTTCTATAGAAAAAGTCTCAGATTCTGAGACAGTTTTTCTATAGAAAAAGTCTCAGATTCTGAGACAGTTTTTCTATAGAAAAAGTCTCAGATTCTGAGACAGTTTTTCTATAGAAAAAGTCTCAGATTCTGAGACAGTTTTTCTATAGAAAAAGTCTCAGATTCTGAGACAGTTTTTCTATAGAAAAAGTCTCAGATTCTGAGACAGTTTTTCTATAGAAAAGTCTCAGATTCTGAGACAGTTTTTCTATAGAAAAAGTCTCAGATTCTGAGACAGTTTTTCTATAGAAAAAGTCTCAGATTCTGAGACAGTTTTTCTATAGAAAAAGTCTCAGATTCTGAGACAGTTTTTCTATAGAAAAAGTCTCAGATTCTGAGACAGTTTTTCTATAGAAAAAGTCTCAGATTCTGAGACAGTTTTTCTATAGAAAAAGTCTCAGATTCTGAGACAGTTTTTCTATAGAAAAAGTCTCAGATTCTGAGACAGTTTTTCTATAGAAAAAGTCTCAGATTCTGAGACAGTTTTTCTATAGAAAAAGTCTCAGATTCTGAGACAGTTTTTCTATAGAAAAAGTCTCAGATTCTGAGACAGTTTTTCTATAGAAAAAGTCTCAGATTCTGAGACAGTTTTTCTATAGAAAAAGTCTCAGATTCTGAGACAGTTTTTCTATAGAAAAAGTCTCAGATTCTGAGACAGTTTTTCTATAGAAAAAGTCTCAGATTCTGAGACAGTTTTTCTATAGAAAAAGTCTCAGATTCTGAGACAGTTTTTCTATAGAAAAAGTCTCAGATTCTGAGACAGTTTTTCTATAGAAAAAGTCTCAGATTCTGAGACAGTTTTTCTATAGAAAAAGTCTCAGATTCTGAGACAGTTTTTCTATAGAAAAAGTCTCAGATTCTGAGACAGTTTTTCTATAGAAAAAGTCTCAGATTCTGAGACAGTTTTTCTATAGAAAAAGTCTCAGATTCTGAGACAGTTTTTCTATAGAAAAAGTCTCAGATTCTGAGACAGTTTTTCTATAGAAAAAGTCTCAGAGTCTGAGACAGTTTTTCTATAGAAAAAGTCTCAGATTCTGAGACAGTTTTTCTATAGAAAAAGTCTCAGATTCTGAGACAGTTTTTCTATAGAAAAAGTCTCAGATTCTGAGACAGTTTTTCTATAGAAAAAGTCTCAGATTCTGAGACAGTTTTTCTATAGAAAAAGTCTCAGATTCTGAGACAGTTTTTCTATAGAAAAAGTCTCAGATTCTGAGACAGTTTTTCTATAGAAAAAGTCTCAGATTCTGAGACAGTTTTTCTATAGAAAAAGTCTCAGATTCTGAGACAGTTTTTCTATAGAAAAAGTCTCAGATTCTGAGACAGTTTTTCTATAGAAAAAGTCTCAGATTCTGAGACAGTTTTTCTATAGAAAAAGTCTCAGATTCTGAGACAGTTTTTCTATAGAAAAAGTCTCAGATTCTGAGACAGTTTTTCTATAGAAAAAGTCTTAGATTCTGAGACAGTTTTTCTATAGAAAAAGTCTCAGATCTGAGACAGTTTTTCTATAAAAAAGTCTCAGATTCTAAAATAGTTGTTCAATAGAAAAAATCTCAGATTCTGAGACTTTTTTTTTAAAGAAAAAATTGCAGATTCTGGGTCCGTTTTATCTATAGATTTCATGGAATTTTCAAAAACTACCTTTCCTGATCTTTTAATGTCACCATATTCTGCAGAGCTTAAACTTGAGGACTTCCTTCGCATGGGGTTAATTCGAGATGCATGTTCTGACTGGTGCTGGTTTATCAAAAAAATAAACGTAGAGTTGTTATTTCCGATCTAACATGAGTTCCTTACATACGTATCTTCTCGTAATGAGGAAAAAATTGCTGCTTCAGAGAGTATTTTCTGGTATCCGTAATGTGGAAATCGTGTTTGCCAAAATGAAAATCGTGTTTTCCGAAACATATTCCAATGTATCTATAAATTTAAAGAAAAAAACTACCGTGAAAATTTTCCAGAATCTAAGAATATGATTCAGAAGCATTTTTGCTGCACTAAAAGTCTAAAGTTCCGAGATATTTTTCCTATAGAAAAAGTTTTAGATCCTGAGATTTTTTTCTGTAGAAAAAGTCTCAGATGGTGAGACATTTTTCCTTAAAAAAAGATCTCAGGTTCTAAGACATATTTTATACAGAAAAAGTGTCAGATTCTGAGACATTTTTTCAATGGAAACAGTCTCAGATTCTGAGACATTTTTTCTATAGAAGAATTTCTTAAAATCCGAAGGTTTTTAAATATATTTAATATAAAACTTACTTGAATTTATGATGAATTCGCGTTATTTGATGTGCTGACATCCAAACGATTTTTATTTTTTTTGTAATTATTTCTTATCGTAATTTTTTATTTTTGTTAATTTTATTTTTTTTATTAAATATTTTTTTTTTTGGTTGTCAGTCAGGCACAAATTAAATTCAAAAAGTTATTGCAACCTCAATTTGCGGTTGCTAGAACCGGGGTTGGAAGTTGTAGCAACTTTTTTTTGAGTTTGTGGCAACTACCGACAAATGCCGTTATTTACGGTTGCTACAACCGGGGTTTGCAGTTGTGGTAACTTTTTTTTAATTTTGTGGCAACTGGCACAAAAATATTTTAAAAAAGTTATAACAACCTCAATTTACGGTTGCTGCAACCGCGTACGGTTGGGACAACCGCAAGCCGGTTACGACAACCGTATTGCGGTTGTGGCAACCTCATTCTAACCGATTTTTTATGTGAGTGTAGTGTTTCTAGTTGTTTACATGTTCTGCAATTAAATTACTTTAAACAAATACAAAAGAGATTTTGAAACAGAAAAATTAAAATAACACTGCGCACGAAACGTGACTATATTTTTTTATGCATTATAGACCACTTAACTCAATAATATTATCAAAAAATTTTTTCACAGATTCAGTAATTAAAAAAAAAAATTGCGTTTTTTTGAGGTTTCTTAACTATTTTTCTTATATATCTCGTTATATACATCCGATCTGCTCGCAGAAACCCTATTTGATACTTACAGAATAAATCAAATAAAATTACTGACAAAATATGTCGCCATTAGGCACGTCTCCGAAACAGAAAATGCAAATTCCTTCATTTGTGTCTGCAATTCCAGATCATGTTGGTAACCCTTGCAAAATAATGTAAGAGACAAAAAAGTTGAAAGAAAGTATGAAGTGAGGTTGAGATTGCTAGAAATAGAATTGTAGTGTTGGAAACTGTCAAAATTTATTCTGTAGAAACTATAAATATTCACATATATAAAAAACAGTTTTCATTAACAAGACAAACCGACATTTAAAATCCTACTGATGATGACACTAACTGTGGTGTTTGAAACCGGTATAGGAAATACCAGAAATGTCTATAATTTTTAGAAATTCTATTTTTCTTCTGCATTTATTCAACTTGAACCCTTATAACAAATATAATTAGAGCCCGTGCTCGATCTGTACTTACAGAAAAAATCAAATAAAGAGAATCATGTTTGCAACAAATCTTTCACACATCATTTTGCAATCAGTTCATTAGATTATGTAAAATAAGCATACATATGGCAAAATTAAGTTTTTATACTATTTTGGATGATCGGAAAAATAGAAATCATAACAAATATTTTTTAACAAATGCTGTGTTTTTCAATAAGTGGATTTATTTTCGGATTAAATTTTATTAGTTCGAAAAACTTATTTCAAAAAAAAAAAACTTTTTTTATAAAAAAATTTTAATTTAAAAAAAAAAATTACCTTGCTGCTACTAAAAAAAAGTATATTTATAAAAGGCATAAATTGCAAATAATAAAAACAGCGGCAACTATTAAGCTGATGAGGTAGTAGGATACTAATAAAATGAATAATAAATTAAATTTCCATAACAATTCAAAAAACAAAAAAAAAAAAAATAATAATTCAAAAAAAACCCTGAAATATATAAACAAATGTCATCAACCACATATAGACAAACACAATTTGGCCACAACAATTATCAAATTTGTTAAATAAATTAAAATTTTGCTAACAAAATTTACATAAATACAATGACACAGACACAATATTCAAACACACTCTTATACATTAGGGTGGGTCGATGATTTGCATATTTGCGAATATCGTTAACTAATACACTAAAAAAAGGGCATAACTAAAATTTAGGAAAAAATTTCTTTGAAATTTGTTTATAAATTTTCCTAAATGTAGTTAAATGTAACTAAAAAATTATAAATTTTCTTTACTTTGAGAAAATTTTTTAGTTTATTTACTTATTCGAGTAATTAGTTCATAGTTTTCTTTACACGTAGTTCTTTAATATAAGGAAACAAATTCCTACTGCCAAAGAAATTTGCCCTAAAATCTAAGAAATATATCATTATTTTTAAAATATATTTCTTAAAAATATGTGCACTAGGGCGGAGTATTTTTTTTTCGACAAATTCGTCTAGCATATTCGGATTCTGCATAAAATTCTAAGAAAAAATGCCGAACAAACCATGTCTCAAAAATCAGTTTTGACCCCCCCCAATTTTCAAAAATGGTTTTGCACGATATACGACTTTTTTAGCTGGGCTTATTATTTTGAATATTTTTTTTAATAATAAATTTTGCTTTTATTTTGTATTAAGAGGTGCACCTGGTATTTTTGGGTACGAGGAATCCATATTTGATATTTATTTTGCTCTAAACCGCCGCTAGAGGGCGCTAAAAAACAAAAATCTGGAAGTGGGTCTTCAGATTTTTTTTTATTGTGAAACCAGATACTCTAAGGAGCCATTTAGACATTCCCATTTACAGATTAATTAAATTCCAAAAACTCGCGATTTTATTCGCGATTTTTAAAAATCCGCCAAAAAATTAAAAAGTGGTAAACTACACGATTCTTTTTTTGGCACAATTTTTTAAAACTTTTTCGTTTAAAGTAGAGGATTTTAGCTTTCAATTTCAATTTTGGTTATCAAAATCCGATGTTTACTTAAGGAGTTATAGATCTTCAAAGAACATTGATAAACGATTTGAAAATCCTAAAATTAAAAAAAAAAAAATTTCTTTTTATATGGGTATAATTAAAAAAAAAAATATTAAAAATAGAAGACTTTTGTGTCCTATAAATGATGACTGATTTTTTGGCAAAAATGACATACTTTCATAATATGTTAATTAAAAAAAAATCAAAAGTGGTGGAAGTTGACGAAAATGCACTAAAAAAATGCATTTGCATTTAAAATGCATTTTTTAATAACACAATTTTTTTTTTAACTTTCAAGTTTAATGTGGAGGACTTAAGCTTTTAATTTCAATTTTGATTTTAAAAATCGGATATTTACTTAAGAAGTTATCGCTCATCAAACTACACTACTTTTTCATATTTTGTGATTTTTAAAAATTAAAATCGCGAATAAAATCGCGAGATTTTGGAATTTAATAAAACTGTAAATGGGAATGTCTAAATGGCTCCATAGTGTATCTATGTACACAATCTAAAGATCCCAAGTCAAAAAATACCCTTTTTCTCGTGATGATTAGTGGAAAAGGCGTATATCGTACAAAACTATTTTTGAAAATTGGGGGGATTAAAACTGATTTTTGAGACATGGTTTGTTCGTCAAACCATCGTATCCTAGACGATTTTGTCAAAAATTTTGATCCGAACAATTCACTCCGCTCTAATGTGCACACACAATTTAGTTCAATTTAAGATAAAATTTACTTAAAATAACCCAGCAAAACTTTGATAATGGGTGGTGATGATATAACACATTACCAGGTAATGTATATCCCATATTTGTAGCATTTTTTTAGGATGTCTTACCGAACATTTCTTTAACAACGTTATTATTTTAAAGTGAAAAATTATGCTTTGCTAATAACTTGTTACGTAATGCATGGTTATTGAAAAAATTTAATTCGTATTTATTATTTCTAACATTAAATCATGGATGACTTATATTTGGTTACAATATGTATAATTTCAAAGTTTAAAATAATGCATTATTTATAATTGGATGCATAATGCATAACAATAACATAAAAAATAAATATTTAATAAAAAAATGCATAAGTTTAAACTAGAGATGGGCTCACGACAGGAACTCAGTCACTAGCATATTTTTTCTACTCACTAACAATCACGTGCATAAATTTAATACAACGTTACTTTTTCACTACTCGTAACACCTTATATACACTCAAAGAATTATGTAGGTAAATTCCAGTGAATATTCACTTAAAACAAATGAAATTTCATTTAAAAACCATTCCACTGTTTTTTCATTTAAAATAAAAACACATTACAGTCAATTTTAAATGTTAATTTAATGACTAACCAAAACATTAAAAAACTAGTGAATATTCAGTTATTTTGTATTGAAAAACAGTAAAACTATAGAAGAAATTTTTTACTGCCGAAATTAAATGTAACAGAAAATTCGTTTTTAATACAGTAAATTATTTTTTTTAAACTACAGAAACAGTAAAAAAATTAAATCCTTTATAAAATAAGTGAATTTTCTTTTAAAATGACTTTACTGATTACTTTTTAAAATAACCTACAAACAGTTAATGACATAATTTTCTTAGTGTATTATGTTCTGGTATGCTATATTTTATACCTTACTCGTATGCTTCGTTATAAATTTTATCAATTATTTTATACCATACTGGTATTTTTTGTCATAATGTGGATGCATTACTTTGAGTCTCATCCCATGTTAAAATCATCAATGCTGCAATGTATAAAATAAGATATCCTATACCTTATTTTATACGTTATTTGGTAATCTAAGTTTTGCTGGGAACTTCATCGAATTTCTCTTCTGAGAATTGAGACAGTGTACTTATAAGCATTTAGTTAATAACTTCTTAGAATTTTATTAATGACTTTTTAGAATTTAGTTGAAAATTCAAAATGGCGATAAAAAATCAGACGAGATTTTTGTAGCTCTTGACTTGTAGAACACTTCCGCATACACTCACAGCAAAATACGGTTGTCTCAACCGTACAAGGTTCCAACCTCAGATTGAGGTTGCTGCAACCGGTAAATATACGGTTGTAGCAACCGACAATTTACAGTTGTGGCAACCGACAAATGCCGGTTGCTGCAACCTCAAATAACGGCATTTGCCGGTTATGGCAACCGTATTGCCGGTTGTCCCAACAATAGTTGTGTTTAATATATTTTCGATATTATGCCAAAATACAAAATAAAATACCAATTATAAGACACGTTTTTTAAATTTTTTTTGCTTTTTTTATTGTTTGAAAAAATATACATATAAATGACTTAATACTAAAAATAATAAATTTTTATGTGGTTTATCGTTTACTAAAAATCCGATACAAAGAATTCTTCTTCTCAAAATCTGGAACTTTTTCTTTAGGAAAAATATTTCAGAATCTGGGACTTTTTCTATGAGAAAAATAATCAGAATCTGAAAATTTTTCTATAGGAAAAATCTGAATCTTTTTCTATAATAAAAATGTCCCGGAAAAAGTCACAGATTCTGAGACAGTTTTTCTATAGAAAAGCCTTAGATTCTGAGACAGCTTTTCTATATAAAAATTCTCAGATTCGGAGACAGTTTTTCTATTGAAAAAGCCTCAGATTTTGAGACAGTTTTTCTATAGAAAAAGTCTCAGATTCTGAGATAGTTTTTCTATAGAAAAAGTCTCAGATTCTGAGACAGTTTTTCTATAAAAAAAGTCTCAGATTCTGAGATAGTTTTTCTATAGAAAAAGTCTCAGATTCTGAGACATTTTTTCTATAGAAAAAATCTCAGATTCTGAGACATTTTTTCTATAGAAAAAATCTCAGATTCTGAGACATTTTTTCTATAGAAAAAATCTCAGATTCTGAGACATTTTTTCTATAGAAAAAGTCTCAGATTCTGAGACATTTTTTCTATAGAAAAAGTCTCAGATTCTGAGACATTTTTTCTATAGAAAAAGTCTCAGATTCTGAGACATTTTTTCTATAGAAAAAGTCTCAGATTCTGAGACATTTTTTCTATAGAAAAAGTCTCAGATTCTGAGACATTTTTTCTATAGAAAAAGTCTCAGATTCTGAGACATTTTTTCTATAGAAAAAGTCTCAGATTCTGAGACATTTTTTCTATAGAAAAAGTCTCAGATTCTGAGACATTTTTTCTATAGAAAAAGTCTCAGATTCTGAGACATTTTTTCTATAGAAAAAGTCTCAGATTCTGAGACATTTTTTCTATAGAAAAAGTCTCAGATTCTGAGACATTTTTTCTATAGAAAAAGTCTCAGATTCTGAGACATTTTTTCTATAGAAAAAGTCTCAGATTCTGAGACATTTTTTCTATAGAAAAAGTCTCAGATTCTGAGACATTTTTTCTATAGAAAAAGTCTCAGATTCTGAGACATTTTTTCTATAGAAAAAGTCTCAGATTCTGAGACATTTTTTCTATAGAAAAAGTCTCAGATTCTGAGACATTTTTTCTATAGAAAAAGTCTCAGATTCTGAGACATTTTTTCTATAGAAAAAGTCTCAGATCTGAGACAGTTTTTCTATAGAAAAAGTCTCAGATTCTGAGACATTTTTTCTATAGAAAAAGTCTCAGATTCTGAGACATTTTTTCTATAGAAAAAGTCTCAGATTCTAAGACATTTTTTCTATAGAAAAAGTCTCAGATTCTGAGACATTTTTTCTATAGAAAAAGTCTCAGATTCTGAGACATTTTTTCTATAGAAAAAGTCTCAGATTCTGAGACATTTTTTCTATAGAAAAAGTCTCAGATTCTGAGACATTTTTTCTATAGAAAAAGTCTCAGATTCTGAGACATTTTTTCTATAGAAAAAGTCTCAGATTCTGAGACATTTTTTCTATAGAAAAAGTCTCAGATTCTGAGACATTTTTTCTATAGAAAAAGTCTCAGATTCTGAGACATTTTTTCTGTAGAAAAAGTCTCAGATTCTGAGACATTTTTTCTATAGAAAAAGTCTCAGATCTGAGACAGTTTTTCTATAGAAAAAGTCTCAGATTCTGAAACATTTTTTCTATAGAAAAAGTCTCAGATTTTGAGACATTTTTTCTATAGAAAAAGTCTCAGATTCTGAGACATTTTTTCTATAGAAAAAGTCTCAGATTCTGAGACACTTTTTCTATAGAAAAAGTCTCAGATTCTGAGACATTTTTTCTATAGAAAACGTCTCAGATTCTGAGACACTTTTTCTATAGAAAAAGTCTCAGATTCTGAGACATTTTTTCTATAGAAAAAGTCTCAGATTCTGAGACATTTTTTCTATAGAAAAAGTCTCAGATTCTGAGACATTTTTTCTATAGAAAAAGTCTCAGATTCTGAGACATTTTTTCTATAGAAAAAGTCTCAGATTCTGACATTTTTTCTGTGGAAAAAGTCTCAGATTCTGACACATTTTTTTCTTAAGAAAAAGTCTCAGATTCTGAGACATTTTTTCTATAGGAAAAGTCTTAGATTCTGAGACATTTTTTCTATAGAAAAAGTCTCAGATTCTGAGACATTTTTTCGATAGAAAAAGTCTCAGATTCAAAGACATCTTTTAATAGAAAAAGTCTTAGATTCTGAGACATTTTTTCTATTGAAAAAGTCTCAGATTCTGATAAATTTTTTTATAGAAAGAGTCTCAGATTCTGAGAATTTTTTATAGATAAAGTCTCAGATTCTAAGAATTTTTTTCTATACAAAAAGGCTTAGATTCTGAGACAATTTTTCTATAGAAAAAGTCTCAGATTTTGAGAAATTGTTTCCATAGAAAAAGTCTCAGATTCTGAATTATTCTTTTCACTGTTTTTATATTACCATTTTCTGCAAAATCCAAATTTGAGGACTTCCATCTCATAGAGTTAATTTTTGATCCATTTTTTAATTGGTGCGAGAGTTTAGCATATTCCATTATTTCTATAAATTAAAAGAAGAAAAACGGCATTAGTTAAACTATTGTATCATTTAAAGTACAAAAACTTACCCCATTAAATCTATAAATTCCTGTTTTTTCATCAAATGTTGAAATTTTGAGAAAAAATAAATGTATTCTTCAATATTTTTTTATTTAATGACATTGAATTTTTTGAAGTTTTGTTATTTTAATTATCAGTTGAGGGAACCGAGAACTTGAGGTTGTTGCAACTGGCAAATGTCGTTATTTACGGTTGCTACAACCGGGGTTTGCAGTTGTAGCAACTTTTTTTTTAATTTTGTGGCAACTGGCACAAAAATATTTAAAAAAAGTTATAACAACCTCAATTTACGGTTGCTGCAACCGCGTACGGTTGGGACAACCGCAAGCCGGTTACGACAACCGTATTGCGGTTGTGGCAACCTCATTCCAACCGATTTTTTATGTGAGTGTAATACCCAAAAGCCCACAAAGTAATATTTTTTGAGTAATTCAGTTTTTAAGATTCTGAAGAAAAACTAGGAGAGGTAGAACGAAACGGACAAAAGTTTTGAATAAAAATCTATGGCGCCATTAAAGAATACAACGTGGTCGCGAGTCAACAAGGTGAGGATCCATGGGGTCCGAAAACAATGGAAATAGATCCGATAAATAAATAATCAAATTTTTCCCAATTTCTATGTAAAATTGGCAAAAAAATAAATTATTTTTTTTCCACATTTGAGTGAAAAAAAATCAATCAAATCGTTCCAGTTTTTTCTCAAAATTCATTTAGTTTTCTTACTTTTTAATTCATTTTTTTTTTGAGTGTAGTAAAAGTCGGTGCATATTTTGAGCTAATAACGGAAAAAGTATAAAAAATTTGGGAGAGTACTCTTAGTCCTTTTTGTTGGTAGTTCACGGTTTCTGGAAAAAATTTGTAAAATTATGCTTACTAAGAAAAAAATTCCCAAAAAAATTTAGCTGATCAAGTTTTTGGTGAGGTAAAAAAAAATAGCGACTTGGTAAAATTCTGTTTTAATATTTAAATTAATAAAAACAATATATAAACACAATTACTACACAACTCATAACGTACATTGCAATTTATTAATATTTCTAAGAATTATAAATATGAAACTAAAATTCAAACCTAACGGACATTTTTCAAGACTTGAAAAGTCCTAATAGAGTCAGTCAGTCTTAGTAAAATCAATCAAAAATTGCTAAAAATTTTCGTGGCCCCCACCGATTTTGATGAAATTTGGTTTAGTTGTAACACTAAGTGATAAACTGACGCACACTTATTTTCAGCCCTCTAAGTAAACAGTGGGCAAAAACACGGAGGGTCAAAATTTCCCCCAAAATCTTCCAGTCGCGACACTTTGCACCGTAAAAACTTAATATCGTTGGCTCTATTATAGCTAGAAAGCCCACTTTTGGTTTCTTTTGAAGCTCATAATATGCTCTACAAGACTTACCATAACCAAACAAATTTCGAAAAAATAAGGGTTTCCTCCCTTATTTTAAGGTCGTGATATACGGAGGAGAAAATGGGGAGGATGGTATCCCCCGATTTTTTTTTTTTGCTTGATAATCTTATAGAGAAAGTCCTAAAGAATATATTCTAAAATTTTTAAGTTGGGACAACAATGGGATCGCTCAAAATCAAAATTTTTCACAATTTTCCCCAAAATCTTCAAATCGCAACACTCTTTAAACTTAAAAATTTAATATCATAAGTGCTTTTGTAGCTACACAGCACATTTTTTGTTTTTTTTAAAGCTTATAATACGCTCTACAAGACATACCAAAACCAAAAAATTTTCCAAAAAAAGGAATTGGTGCCCCCTTATTTGAAGGTCGTTGCAAAGGGTGGAGGAAATGGGGGGAAAGTATCCCCCGATTTTTTTTTTACTTGGTATTCTCAAAGTGCAAGTCCTAATGAACATAGTCTTCAATTTTTATGTTGGGACAACAATGGAATCGACCAAAATCAAAATTTTTCAAAATTTTCCCCCAAAATCAACAAATCGCGACATTCTTGCGCCTCCCATTGGAGTCCCAAGATAAAAATTTTAGGATATGCTCTCTAGAACTTACTCTTAAAAAAAAAAACAAGGTAAAAAAAATTTGGGGATACTATACCCCGATTTCCCCCACCATTTTGGTGAGAGTAAGGTGGTTGCTCTGGATATTTCCAAGGCTTTTGATTGTGTGTGGCACGGTGCGCTCATATCCAAGCTTAATGCCTTTGGTGTCGGTAATGAATTCTCTCGATTTATTTCGAGTTTCCTCAGGGATCGTTCTATACGTGTTGTTATAGATGGGTTCTCATCTGATGAGTTTCGGCTTCAATCAGGGATACCGCAAGATTCTGTTCTTTCTCCTACCCTTTTTCTTATTTTTCTTAACGACCTTCTAAGTCAAACTTCAAATCCTATCTACTCTTTTGCAGATGACAGCGACATTTGTCATTCATTTTCGTTTGATCGTAGGCCAAGCCTTGTTGAGGTTGAGGGCAAAAGGCAGATTATGAATGACACACTTAATCAAGACCTGTTGACAATCTCTGAGTGCGGTCTTGCGAATAGGGTCAAATTTAATGCACGCAAGACTCAATGTTGTATGTTGACCCACAGGAATGTGGAATCAACAGTGTCATCTGTTCATATGGGTGGAATAAGTATCGAGGAATCTGACACTCTTGATGTTCTGGGCATGAAAATTCAGTGTGATGTCCGTTGGAATAAGCACGTTTTTCAAGTGTCGAAAGAAGCATTCAAGTGTCTCGGTTTTTTAAACCGGTGTAAGAAGTACTTCACCTCATCAGATCTCCTCACTATTTATACCACCTACATCCGACCGAAGATGGAATACAACTCCCATATATGGGCAGGCGCTTCAAAGTCTATTTTGGAGCTCTTGGACCGTGTGCAAAGGAGGGCGTTGATGCTAATCAATGACAATAGTGTGTCCAACTCTATTGACTCATTGGAGCATCGTCGGAATGTGGGTTGTGTGACTCTGTTCTATCGATATTACCATGGAAAGTGTTCTGCTGAGATAAGTGAACTTATCCCTAGAGCCCGAGTTTTTGTTCGCAATACTCGGTTGTCTAGTAGATCACATCCGTTTGTTGTCGATTGTCCAGTGGATCGCACAGCGCATTACAGAGAAGGTTCGTTCATCAGTCGAACTAGCCGTATGTGGAATAATCTTCCCGCAGAGGTCTTCCCAGTTTCTTTCAATGTAGATAAATTCAAGTCAAATATCCACAAACACTACTCCCTCTTTCCTCCTCCTCATAACCTATTTTCCTGATATCAACACAATGCACTGCATTAATAGGGGCATCCCCTGAGTGTTGGTTCAACGTAAAAAAAAAAAAAAATAAAAATATGGACTCTGTAGCCTCAATACAGTCCACGATATTAAATTTGTAATGTGCAAGAGTGTCGCGATTTGGAGATTTAGGGGGAAATTGTGAAAAATTGATTTTGGTCAATCTAATTGTTTTCCCAACATAAAAATTTTAGGATATGTTCACTAGGACTTGCATTTTGAGAATACCAAGTAAAAAAAAAATCGGGGTATACTTGCCCCCCATTTCCTCCACCCTTTGCCACGACCTTTAAATAAGGGGGGGCACCCTTCCTTTTTTTCTAAAATTTTTTGGTTAAGGTAGGTATTGTAGAGCGTACTATAAGCTTTAAAACAAACAAAAATGGACTCTGTAGCTACAATAGCACTTATGATATTACATTTTTAAGGTTCAAGAGCGTTGCGATTTGGAGATTTTAGGGGAAATTGTGAAAAATTTTGATTTTGAGTGATCCCATTGTTGTTTCAACTTAGAAATTTAGGAGTATATTCTTTAGGGCTTTCTCTATAAGATTGTCAAGTAAAAAAAAAATCGGGGGATACCATCCTCCCCATTTTCTCCTCCGTTTATCACGACCTTAAAATAAGGTAGGTAACCCTTATTTTTTCGAAAATTTTTTGGTTATGGTAGGTCTTGTAGAGCATTTTATGAGCTTCAAAACAAACCAAAAATGGGCTTTCTAGCTATAATATAACCAACGATATTAAGTTTTTACTGTGTAAAGTGTCGCGACTGGGAGATTTTGGGTGACAAAAAATTTTTTTAAATTGATAGGTTTGTCATAGAACATAAATTCTCAGTATATATGTCTACTTACATACGAATATAAGACTTTATGTTTTGCCACTAACGATTGTCAATTTGCTAAATACTCTTGACAATGGAATTTGTCGAATTCTGAAACTCTTGTCGAGTAAGTCTTGCAAAATAACCAATCAATTTAAAAACAAGTAGAAAAGTTAAATTCGACTTTGCCGAATCTATGAATACCCTCCACAATGCATTTTTTTTAAACAATTTTGATTAGAAATATTTTATTTTGAGTAAAAAACTCTTTTTTTGTCATTTTTTTAAAAAAAAAAGAAAAATTACTAATTTTTTTTTGAGTGTAAAATTTTTTTCGAGTGAAATGTTTTTTTTACTGTAAAAATATTTCTGAGTGAATGCACGTACGTATGTACACAAAATATTGTCATTTTTGTAAAAAAAAACAAAATTTTTTTTGTGTAAATTTATTTTTGAGTGTAAAATTTTTTTTGAGTGTAAAATTTTTTCTGAGTTTCAAATTTTTTTCGAGTGTAACTTTTAAGTTACCAATGCTTTTAAAACTAAACAAGTTTAAAAAGCATTGCTTAAAAATTAAACAAGTTTAAAAAGCATTGTTTAGTTACCACCAATGCTTTTAAAACTTGTTAAAACACGTGGCATTTTAGATGAACCTAATCTGAAATTCAGGGTTTTGCTTATAACTTTTGAACCACTGGACCGATTGAGCTGAAATTTATTACCAAACAGACCCGGGGAACGGCAAAGATACATTACAAGCTTCAGTAGTATCATTATTGTTTTTCGAAAGTTATCGTGCTTTTTACATCGTAAATTCGCGAAACACCCTTGCCGAAATTTACTCTTTTGCTCATAACTTTTGAACCAATGGACCGATTTGGCTGGCTTGCAATACCAACCTGACCAGGTAAATGACAAACATATATGCCAAACTTCAGTAGCCTCTGTAAAGTCTTTCAAAAGTTAGCGTGTTTTCTACGGACAGACAGACAGACGGACGGACGGACGGACATCGCTAGATCGACTTAAAATCGATCGAGGATCATAAATATATATACTTTATGGGGTCCTAGACCAATATTTCGAGGTGTTACAAACGGAATGACAAACTTATATATACCCTCTATCACTAGAGTGGAGGGTATAAAAAAACAAATTCATAAATAGTTTCTTGAAAATTGTTACTTTGACAATATCATCGTAATGATTAGTAAAAGAAATATGACCTTTAAAGGTGTCCTAAGTAGTAAGGAATTTTTCAAAATCTCTTTTTAATACCTGGTAAGGTCCTAAATTGTAGTTTAGTATCTTAAAATTAGTGAGCCAAAATTTGGGGACAATCGGATAAAATTAACTCGTGCCGAAAATGGATTGAAGTTTTGGGACACTCTTACGTGATGAAAGAACCCCAGTTTTTTTTTAAATATTGGTATGTCGTATTTTTGGTTAAATTTTTTGTTAAATAATATGAAAATGATAATAAATTACCTTCCCAAAAAGCTTAAAAAAATCAAATCGGATAAAAAATAAGCATTTTACGCATAAATTGCATGGTTTTTAAAGATAAAATTTGAAAATGTTCAAAATTTCTAGGCAAAAAAATAAAAAAAATTTACTTTATAATGTTATTAAGTATATGTTATAGATAAAAACTAACTAATAGGTACTCTAGCTCTTTTTATACCCTCCACTCTAGTGATAGAGGGTATATATAAGTTTGTCATTCCGTTTGTAGCACATCGAAATATTGGTCTAGGACCCCATAAAGTATATATATTCATGATCCTTGATCGATTTTAAGTCGATCTAGCGATGTCCGTCCGTCCGTCCGTCCGTCCGTCTGTCTGTCTGTCTGTCTGTCCGTTGAAAACACGCTAACTTTTGAAAGACTTTATGGAGGCTCCTGAAGTTTAACATATATGTTGGGTATTTACCGGGTCAGGTTGGTATTGCAATCCAGCCAAATCGGTCCAGTGGTTCAAAAGTTATGAGCAAAAGAGTAAATTTCGGCAAGGGAATTTTGCGAACTTACGAGATTAAAACCACTCCAACTTTCTAAAGATAATTCTGAGAGTGCTGAAACGTGTTATATATCTTTGTCGTTCCCCAAGTCTATTTGGTTTTGATTTTCAGCAAAATCGGTTCAGTGGTTCAAAAGTTATAAGCAAGGCTCTGAATTTCAAATTTTTTTCACCTTAAACTGTTGAAAACTCGTTAAACAAGTTTTAAAAGCATGGTGAAATACCAGTTTTTTTTAAACTTGTTGTTGATTGTTTTCCTGCCGTGGGGTGCAGTTTAGTTGTTAGACAAGTAAATATTTGTTATTGTTTTTGTTTTTGTAACTGTATGTAACGGTGTATAGTAAGTATTTTGGAAAAAAATCAAATATTAGTTTGTTTTTGGTTTTTAAAGACGAGGATGGTAAAATAAAATGAGGGAAATATGTGAAATATTTTTTTTTAACATACATATACGTATACTATACGTACCTATACGTCGTATAGGTATAAAACAACAAAAATATTTTACAAAGTAATTTTGTTACTCAAACAAATAGTACACTAAAAAAAATATTTACACTCAAAAAAATTTTACACTCAAAAAAAAATGTTTTTTTTTTAATTTTTAATTTAATTATTTTTTTTTAATGAAATTCACACTCAAAAAAATGTTGACAGTCAAAAAAATTTCACACTCACAAAAAAATTTGATTGATTAAAAAAAGTTTTACTCAAAATAATATATTTCTAATAAAAATTTGTAATGCAATTTTTTTAGAAAACTACTATCAGATAACATTGTGGAGGGTATTCATAGATTCGACCAAGTCGAATTTAATTTTTCTACTTGTTTAATTTGGCGTGGGTAGTGATATAATTTCTGCGGATTTTAAAGAAAATGTGTTTATCTATGATAATTTAGCAAATATGGAAAAAAATGTTTTGTATTGTACTATACCAAGTGTAAAACATAAATTCTGTAAATTTTTAGAGAAATAGGGCATCTTTAACCCATTTCATCGAGGTGAAATGACAAATTTGGGACATTATACATTTCTATAATACAAAATATCTGCATAAGTATATCGGATTTCTCAAAAGTTACAGAATTTACAAAATTCTTGTTTTTTATCCGATTTTAATTTTATTAGTCTTTTTGGAAAGGTAACTTAATACCATTTTCACATTATTTTACAAAAAAATTAACAAAAAATACTATAATACGCTTTATTTTCCAAGGTTTTGATTCCCATTTCGATTTTTTGCGGCTGCTAATTTTTTGCACTTCGCGGATAGCGATATATACCCGCCAAATTTTTAAATAAAAAAATTTAACTTTTCTGGCTTTTCACTGGACCAAAATTGATCAGCTACATTTTGTTTTTTTGGAGTTTTTTTACAAAATTTTTTAAAAAGCGTCGTCTACACGCTAAAAGTACCCTTCCAAAATTTTAACAAGATTTGCAAATATGCAAATATTCGACCCACACTATTATACATGTATTTATGTAGTAAATTGCAACATTGATAAGCAAATTTATTTATCCCAGATGTGTACGTTTGGTTTGGCACATCAACATACAGTAATAGTGTTGCTACGAGGGCTTATTTTTAAATATCCATAGTCAGCAAAGGTAAGAATTACTTTTAATTTTAACTTTTTCTAGCAATAAAATTTCTTCATCTCTAAGCTGAAAACTTTTGTTTAAAATTCATATTGTGCTTCCAAGCAC
Organism: Pegoplata infirma; assembly: GCA_963921195.1. Lineage (NCBI taxonomy): Eukaryota > Metazoa > Arthropoda > Insecta > Diptera > Anthomyiidae > Pegoplata > Pegoplata infirma. Next base: position 189,739,377 of record OY992536.1, read on the forward strand.
GCGTAGGTAGGATTCAAAATTACTTACACACAAAATAAAGTCTCTGTCCAATCAGCAGAAAAATCTGCTGAAATTACACCCATTTTCTGCCATAAGAGAAATCTGCTGATTTTAGCAGAGTCGATTTGTTAAATATCTGTCTTGATTATCTAGGTAAAACCAGCAGAGAAATTTGTCGAGACAGCAAAAAAATCTGCTGACCACAAATAAATACAAGAAAATTTTTGAAGTGTTAATTTTTTAAGTTAAACTTTTTAAAAGAATAAAATTCCAATTTTTTTTTAGATCAAACAAAAAAACTTATATTTTTTTTTTAAAGGAATAACTAAATATTTCTATAAAATTAACAAAACAATCTGCGGTTTTTTAAATTTTAATTATTTTTAATTTTAAGATTTTAAATTACACAAAAACTTAAAAAAATACATCTTAAAATACTTAAAACATTTTTTGAAAAAAAAGGAATGTCAATAGACTTTCTGTAAAATAAAAATATACTCTGCAAAAATTTGCACAAAAATATTTTTAAATTCAGCAAATAGAATCAGTAAAATTGCAGAAAAATTTTTCATGTTCTAGAAGAAAAATCTACTTAAAGCTTCCTAATTCAAATTGAAAGTCAATTTACAGATTCTTTGACAAAGCTTTTCTTTTGGGTGTAGGTACTGTTCTAAAGCTTGGGGATTTTTTATGTAAAATCTTCTAGTAACTTGTCAAGTTTCTACGAAAAGATATTTTAAACAAAGAAATCTCTTCTTGAAATGTTTTGTGGAAGAAATTTACAAGAAGCTTTACAAAATAAAATAAAATATCAACACACACACATAGTTGAAAGTTTATCATTTATCGTAAAAATTAACACCGTCTTTAAAAATGTTAAAAAATTGCAAATAGTGACCAAATAGTTTAACAATGGAGAAAGGAGTGTAATTTGAGATAATACACTCCAAAAAATAAATTAGTAAATTTACTATTTTTTTGCTAATGCTAGCAAATTTTTAGTTGAGATTAGCATGTTAGCAAAAATATCTTGTAAACTTCATTTAGCGCATTAGCGATTTAAAAAAAAAAAAAAATGAACTAATTTTTTTTTGCTAAATTTAAAATTGAGTTGACCAAATTTTTACAAGCTTTTTTGCTAATATTAGCAAAAATAAATTTTAAATTTTTTTATAAGAAATCTTAAAATGGCTCTATCTCGAAAACTAAGCCAGATGAGCAAAATGGTTCTCGGGCTCTACATAGTATCGCCGGTCCTCTTCACATGTTTGGACCCTAATGGATCCTATAATTGGATCCAAAGATAGCATTCCCGAAAATTGTAACATGCTCATATCTCGGTAAATATTGCCGACATAACAAAAAGTCCAAATGCATTTTTGTAGCTCTCAACAAGTAGAACAAGACCATAAAATAACCAAAGCTCTACGAGTAATATTTTTGAAGTTATATAGTTTTTAAATTCTCAAAACCCCAGTGGTCCCCTAAATTCACATTTCTCAAAAACTAAGCAAGGTAGAGCGAAACGGACACAAATTTTTAATCCAAAACTATTACGATTTTAAACGAACCCAACTAGGCTAGGCCCATCGGGATCTGGACCTATCGGGTCCGAACCCAATGCGGTCCTCAAATATGTATGAACTAAGTTGAAATAAAAAAAAATAAAAAAAAATTTCAGTTTACTAATTTTTGACAAAACATTTTTGCCAACTTTACCAAAAAAATTCTGGGTTCAAAATCAGAAAATTTTCTTGTAGGTTTACAAGCTTTTTTGCTTACATTACAGTTTTTTTTTTGAGTGCAGAATGACAAAAATTGATGTTAAACGAGAACAAATTATTTCACCTTTGTCTTATTTTAAAGTCGTCAACACATAGGGTACATTCGGTTTACTTAGGGAGTGGAGATAGGGCCTAATTATGTTTTAAAAAAATATTGAATGGTAAAAATAAATGGGGGTCGGTCTCACTAGTGGCCCCTCTCGGACGCACCATTGGACAAATAGAAGCTGATTAAATAAAACAAATTTACAAAAAATAAAAAAAATGCATGGGGACCGATTTAACAGTTAAAGATAAAGGGTAGGTGTGTTCAGAGAAAATGTTTGGACTAAAAAAATATTGTGGATCGGTGATTGATTTGATTGCTCTAAGGGCAATCTTAGGGCAGTTAGAGCGGTTGGAGCAAATTTTAAAAAATGTCATTTTGTGTGGGAACCCCCTTGGAAATTGGAGATAGGGTATTAGGTTGTTTCGAAGAAATATTTAGACGTAAAAATAAATTGGGGTCGGTCTTGGAAATGACCCCTCTATGACGCACCATTGGAGCAGTAGAAATGATTTTAAGATTGGAAAATTACAATAACATTTTTTACAAAATAGTAATAATCGTTATCCCTCGATCCTACTGGGCAAAAAATTTGTAGAATCGATAGAAGTCTTATAAAAAAAATTCCTGCGAATTTTGTACTCTTGCCCAAAACATTAAATCATGATAATGTTTTGCGGAAGATTTGGGTGTACTTCCCAAAGCAAAGTTTTTTTAGAAAAAATAATGTTATATTTCTTTGCTATTCCATGCAAAACGAATTGAAATATCAGTCGAGGACCCCATTAAAAAACCAAAAGTGCTTACATTTCGTAAGTAAGTGCAAAAAAGTATTTTTACATTTTGGAGAGTATAAAAGATTCGGCAACAAAGAATATAACACTCTCACTTGTTTTATGTACATTTGATAAACAAATGGAAAATTTTTAGCGAAAAACTTAGACTTGGTGAGAAAGTAGTTTTGGTAAAAAAAAATTGATTTTTTTCACGAAAAACAAAACTATGTTATAAAAATTAATAAACCCAAAATTTTTGTTAAAAAAAAATTTGATGAAAAAGTTTTGATGAATTTTTTTGATGTAAAAGAAAAATTTTTTGATGTAAAAAAAATTGATGAAAAAAAAATATGAAAAAAAAATTTTGGCAAAAAATAATATATGACAACAAATTTGATAAAAAAAAAATATGCTAAAAAAAAAATTATGAAAAAAAAATTTTGATGGAAAAAAAATTGATGAAAAAAAATTATGAAAAAAATTTGATGAAAAAAAAAAATTAATAAAAAAAAAATGATGAAAAAAAAAGTTTTATAAAAAAAAAATTATGAAAAAAAAAATTTATGAAAAAAAAATTTTATGAAAAAAAAAATTTTGATGGAAAAAAAAAGTTATAAACTAAAAATGATGAAAAAAAAAATTATGAAAAACATTAATGAAAAAAAAATTTCGTGAAAAATAAAAATTTGATGACAAAAAAATTTGATGAAATAGAATTAATGAAAAAAAAATATAAGTATGACGAAAAAAAAATTTTACTAAAAAAAAATTTGATGAAAAAAAATTTGGTGAAAAAAAATTATGAAAAAAAAATTATGAAAAAAAAAATTATGAAAAAAAAAATTATGAAAAAAAAAATTTATGGAAAAAAAAAAAATTAATGAAAAAAAAAATTGATGAAAAACTAAATTTTGTTGAAAAATAATTATGTTACTTTTTATTCACCAGCTGGTGAAAAATAGGTTTATTCACCTCAAGGTGAATTATTATCCAAGTTATTAAAATTTTTGATTTTAAGAAAATGAAAATAGTAATTCTTGTTTTCTTTTTTGGTAATTTTTAGCTTATATAGTCAAACTGAGGTGGCGTCCTGCAACTTTTTCAAAATTAGACACCAGCCTAAAAACATTATCATGTTAAAATTAAAAAAAATCAAAGAGTAAACTTAAAAATCGCATACTAGAGCACTTTAAGAGTTTTTTGGATTTTTTTTAAAAGTACTTAAAAAAACAAAAATTTTTAAAAAATGCCATTTGAACCATTAGGAAAAAGTTATGAGTAAAAGAAATTTGAGTAAAGGAACAAGCTACCAATTTTTAAAAAGTCGATATCTTTTGAACGGGTCATCAAAAAATTCTTAAAACTTACCACGAAGGAGTTTTCGGAGGGTACTAAAAACTGTTAGCAAATTTGGAAAATCTAAAAAAATATATTCAATGTGTCCGATTTGACATGGAATGCCCCATATATACTACACTAAAAAAACTTTTCCAAATTACTAAAAAAAGATCCCGTAATCCCATTTTACCAATATTTGCCAGTTTTCCTTGTTTTTTAACAAATAAGTTTTGATCGAAATTTAAAATTTTTTTTACCATTTTACAGTTTTTCTTGTAATTTTACAAATTTCCAAGGCTTTTTACAAAAAAAAATCTAGTAAATTTACGAACATTTTTTGTAAGTTTTATTTCGCCAAAAAGGTTGTAAATTTACAATTTTATTGGTAAAAATATTGTAAAATTACAAAAAAGTTCTTAATTTTTACGAGGACTTCGCGTAAAATAGGAGGTAGCAGAAAATCTACTAAAATCACGAAAACTCCTTGTAGGTTTTATCGCGTAAAAAAAATTTTAAATTTACAATTTTTTTGGTAAGAAGCTTGTAAAATTACAAAATTATAATATACAAGGAATTCTTGTCAAATAGGAGGTAGCAAAAAAATTAAGTTACAAATTTTTCTTGTAATTTTACAAGGTTTTTTTTTATGTCCTGTGGTTCCTATAATAGAGCTGCAAAACTATCGATTACTATCGATAGTATCGATAGTTTTATTTTAAAAGGACTGTCGATAGTTTTTACCCGAGAGCGATACTATCGCCAAAAAACATAAGCTTCAAATAGATTGTCACCTGCTGAAAAATTAATAAAAAAGTGAACAGTTTTTTAAATCTTTATAGCATTTTGGAATAATTCTACTTTTTTAAGTATTAAAGCAATGATAGTTATCTCGTGTTAATGTTATTGCGAAATTTAAAGTCCGAACAGAACAAGCACGGCATGGTGGAAGATCGCCGAAGGGATTTAAAATAGACTGGAATGGCAGCGAACGGCAAAAACTGTCATTTGTGTGTTCTGAAGTACCAAGTTGCAATGAAAAACACGTAATTTTTCACAAAATCATACAATTCTTTAAAATATCCGATACTATCGATAGTATCGATAGTTTTAAAACAAACTATCGAAAATATCGAATTGGACGACTATCGATAGTTTTGCAGCTCTATCCTATAAGGAACAAAGGGTTACAACGAACTCTTTTCATTCGGTACGGTTTGATGCTTGGTGTTCGATTTTCTTCCTGCTAAGCCCACTTTGGATTACTTCAGCTTCGAGTTGACGTCGCCAGGAGTACAACGGGCGTCCAGTTCTTCGTGTAATTCCATGGGGATTCCAGTCAATAGCAGTTTTAGTAGGGTCGCCTGTGGTCTGGAGCGTGTGTCGAATCCAGCGACGTTTTCTCTTTATTTGTTTGTATAGAATAGTTGAGTGTTAGATATGGTGCTTGGCCAGAATATCTTAAGGATCCTTCGTAGACAGCGGTTAACAAACACCTGTATGACGTTTATTTCACGTGATGTTGTGTTCCATAACTCACAACCGCAAAGGTGCACCGATTTGACGCACGAATTGAAAATGACGATCTTAGTGTGCTTTGAAATAGCAGTAGATTTCCACACAGGGCGGAGCAAACCGAATGCCTGATTGGCCTTAGACATTCTATAGGCAACGTGATTGTTGCAGCCGCCAGTATGAGTTAAAATGCTACCAAGATAGAAAAAAGACCTTACTTCCTTTAGCTCAACATCATGTATTTTAAGTCTGCTGTTAGTAAATGTATTGCAGCGCATTACCTTACTCTTTTTAATATTTATTTTTAGATCAGCTTTTGCAGCATCGGTTTCGAGGGACTTAAGTTTAGCTGACATATACAGATAGCTGTGAGACGGAACACAAATATCATCTGCGTACTCTAGACTCTCGAGTTGTTGATTTAGTCTGAGTTGTTGAGATAGTCCCCATCGTATACCTATGCCGGCCTGAGTTGCATTGTGCACTATGACGTCTAGGATTATGTTAAAGAGATGAGGGGTTACAACATTAAAACTGTTTCTTGGTACGTTGTCATGGACAACATGATATCTAACATCCTAATACAGAGCTTGAGTAAGCATGATAATCTTTGGTGGAACACCTTTACACGCTAGAGCACTCCATATAGCATCGTAGCTCAGGGTGTCGAATGTTTTCTCAAAATCTATAAAGATAATGTAGAGTAGGGACTTCCACTCGGCGGACTGCTGAATAATGATTCGCAAAGTATTTATATGGTCAACACAAGTCTTTTGTGAACGAAAGCCAGCCTGCTCAGACCTGATATCATCCATTACAGCATATGCAATTCTTTTCTTGATAATATACGCTATAATCTTATTTACTGCAGTGTGCACCAATAAAACTAAGGTCGCATCTCTGTCGCATTTTTGATGTTTACTAGTGTCATTATTTTTCTAAAATCTTTATCACATATAGATGGGCTATTTGAAATCGGAAACTCATTTTGTTCGATGATTTTGAAAATTTTTGAACTGTGTTAATGGAATGTTCTGATTAAAGATTGCTAATATTTCGAAGTTAAATTTAAAAAAAAAAAAAAAAAAAAAAATGTATTTTGCAAAAACTGTAAATTGTATAAAAAAAAGTATAATTATAATTCTTCGCAATATACCCATAATAATACAACCCACACACACATATGCACATATATTAAATAAGCATTCTAAAATGCTGGAGCTCCAGACTAGTATACCAATAAGTAACAACAAATAGTCAAAACATTGTACAAGATTTAGATACAGCAAACATCTGGTCATATTCCCAATTGTATTCATGTTATTACTTTAAGATTGTATACATACATATATATTTCTTTTATGGTTATTATTCACACCTCTCTGCATATTTTTCTTGTTCGAAATCCTAGTAATTGTATTTTGTCACTTGTTGTTTGTTCGTTACGATTGCTTGTGGTTGTTCTATCTCTCCACCATTGGGTCATACAATTTAGCAATTTGGCTTAATACATTTCCCATGCCCAATAAAATACAATATATTCTTTTGGGTATTGAAAAGAATGCGTTTGTTGTAAGTAAATTTTCTTTATATATAATTTTTTTTTTTTTTGTTGGAAAAGTTTTAATAAAATTTATGTAACATTTAGTAAAATGTTGTTTGGTTGGTGGATTGTTTTCAAAATTACAGTAGAGTCTGAATAACTGAAAGATGGATATTTAAAATGCGTTTCGATTTGGATGTTTTAAAAGATTTTCATTATACGTAGTTAACTGTTAATTTTTCAGTGTATTACAAACACTTTTTCTTTTACACTCAAAATAAAAACTCTGACGAAAAACAAAAAAAAACTGTGCTGAGACAGCAGAGAAGATCATAGACTTCAACCTTTAAAAACATTTTAAATAAATTCAGGCATAAAAGTCGTACAATTTTACTATCCGAATATAAGATATTTTCTAATTAGAATTATAAAATTTTGCTTAGAGAAAATGTCGGACACACTCATATACATATTTGCTTTAAGAAAAATGTAGCAGAGTTCGATCTGAAATATTTTCCTAAGTCAAAATTTGGAAGAGTCTGAAATATTTCCTTTAAGACTTTTTTTCATAATTTTTTTTATAAATTGTCTTGAAAATTTTGTAGAAAATTTGTTCCCTAGCGCCAGAAAAATATGTAATGTAAGAGACAAAAGAGATTGCTATAAATAGAATTGTAGTGTTGGAGACTACTAAAATTTATTCTGTAGAAACTATAAATATTCACATACATATATAAAAAACAATTTCCGTTAACAAGACAATTCGATATTTAAAATCCTAATGATGATAGCACTAACTGGACTGTTTAAAACCGGTATGGGCACATCAGAAATGTCTATAATTTATAGAAATTAAATTTTTCTTCTGCCTTTTTTTTTTAACTTAAACTCTTATCTATATGGGGGTTTTCGTGTCAACTGACCCAACTTTTGAAACCGAGATCTTCCGATCGGGATGAAATTTGCACCAAGGTTAGTCCTATTTAGGGCTGCCAATACCGGACCGGTATTAGAAAATCGGTATTTCGATATTGGAAAATTTTCAATACCGAATTTTCGGTATTTTCGGTATTCATAAAAAAACTTTTTTTTTAATTCATTTCATAAATTTATTTACTTTAAAAGTGTATCCTGAAAGTCTTCAAAGTGTTACAAAAAATACCAACAGTTGGTCTTCAAGTTTTGCAAATCTCAAAAAAGGTGGTCAAAATCTACTGCCAAATAACATATTTTTATTCAAATTTTAATAAATTTTTTTTTGGTTATTTGCCCTCTTTCATTTAAGCAAAAATTGAAGTCCAATTACCTTCCTAATATTTTGCATATGGATAAAATGAGTTAAATTTTGAAGCTAATGTAAAACAGTGGACAAAAATACTGGGTTTTTGTAAAACTATAAAAATGGTATATTTGTACTTATTCACCTTAGTTAATTAAATATTTTTTTTTTTTTTGATTTTTGTTGAGAAACAAAATTTCATAAAACATCAAAATAATTATTGTTTCTGTAAAGACAGTCGAGCTCAGACTCTAATTATAATTATGTATTATAATTTTTTGATTTGTTATATATGGTTTTGAATTGAGAAAAGTGTGAAAGAAAAATTTTAATTTTTCTAATAATTGTTTGTTGTAAAAAGCACGGAAACACTTTGAATAACAACAACTTTTATATTTTGAAATCAGAGTTATATTATAAAAAGTATGTCGAAATCATACTTTATTTGGAAACTAAGGAAATTTTACAATAAACTGATACCATAAAAATTATTTTCTTAAATTTTTTTTGAAAATCGTCTTATAAATTTTAATTAAAATCAAAAAAAAGTTGTATGCAATACCGAAATCGAAATTGACTAAAAATCGGTATTTCGAATTTGAAAAAAGACACCGAATTTCGACGAATTCGGTATTACCGAATTCGGTATTGGCAGCCCTAGTCCTATTGGATAGTAGTTCAGACACAATTTTTCATCGATCGGTCAAGGACTCTCTGAGTTAGAGGGGGTCGAAATTTGACATTTTGGCCATGTAACTGCTTATCTATTGTTTTTGGCAAAAAGTGTCCCAAGTAGTTTAGATAGCTATTTCCTCAGTCTTTCAAAAAAAAAAATTGAATTTTTTTTTTTTAAAAATCCAAAACTTTTTCGACTTTTTCCTCAAAAATCGGGCCATTTTAGTGGGATGTGAGTGGGATATCTACACACAGAAAACAAATTTGCAAATTTCCAACTGAAATTCAGTTGTTGCAACAAAAATTCTGTTGATGCATTTGTATTGAGGTTAAAACAACTAAATATCGGTAGTTACAACTTAATTTTGTTAATACAACAGTCTTTTAATTGAAACAACTAAAAAATTGGTCTGCCACAGCGAAAGTTAGTTGCAGCAACCGAATTTTGAGTTGCTACAACTGAAAAATTCAGTTGGAAATTTATTTTTCTCTGTGTATGAATTTTTTTTAACTTTGGAACACAAAAAACGGTTCTTCAATTTGCACTATTATGCGTGGGATAGCTCACCAGTTTTCGATTTTGATCCGCGATAGCCTCTAATTTTTATAGGTTCGAAAAAGAAAGCATGAGCCAAATAATGAGGGTGGTGGGGTGGGGCCATATGGCCCCTTATCGGGGTCAAAGTTGGGCGTAAAGAGGTGAAAATCCTCAAAAAGCCCCACAACTGCCTTAGAAACACCCCTGGAGGGGTGCAATGTGAGACGAACCTCCAATAATTTCTGTCCCCAAAATTTTTCTTAAACATACCTAACCCCTTTTTCCACTTCCTAGGGGGGCTCTCCCATACAGAACATTTTTAAAAAATTTCTTCCTACCATTCTGAATTACCCATATTTTTTTATTTTTTATTTATTTGTTTTATTAAACCAGCTCGTACCGCCCCTACCGTGCCTCCTAAAGAGGTAAAAACTAAAACCAACCCTCATTATTTTATAGTTACCAACATTTTGTCCGAACATAGTAAAACCCTATCTCCACTCCCTAAGGCGCCTCCCATACATTATAATAAAAATATATATTTTTAAAAACTAATAAAAAAATTGTTTGGGGATCCCCTCAAGAGTGGAAAATAAAGGGTAGGTATATTCTGAAAAAATGTTGAAGTTGAAAAAATATTGGGGGTCGGTCATACATTTTACTTTTCTGGAGACACCCTATGGACAGTTAGAGTGGTAGGAGCAAATTTTATTAGAATGTCATTTTGTATGGGAGCCCTCTTGGCAAGTGCAAAAAGAGGTTAGGTATGTTCAGGAAAAATGTTTGGGGCAGAAAATTAATGGAGGTAGTTCTCACATTGCACCCCTCCAGGGTCGTTTCTAGGGCACTTGTGGGGCTTTTTGAGGATTTTTACCTTTTTACGCCCAATTTTGACCCCGATGAGGAGCCATATGGCCCCATCCCACCGCCCTTATTTTTTGGCTCATGCTCTCTTTTTCGAACCTGTAAAAATAAGAGGGAGTCTCGGATCGAAATCGAAAACTGGTGAGCTATCCCACGCCTAAGTAATAGTGCAAATTGAAGAACCGTTTTTTGCGTTCGAAAGTTAAAAAAAAAAATCAATTTTACTCACGTGATTGTAAGTGAGTGTGAGTGGGAAAAAATATTGCGTGAGTGAGTGTGCGTGAGTAAGATTTTTGCGTGAGTGAGTGCGCGTTTCGTACCAAAAAAGCAACAAAAAATTAAAAAATTTGGCTTAAAAAAGCAAAAAAAAAAATTTCAAATTTCGCTGAACTTTAAACTTTGTTAAAAAAATTTGATTTTTGAAATTTTAGTTTTTGAATTTTTTTTTTATAAATAAGAGTTTTGTGAGTGTGAGTCAACGTGAGTGTGAGTGAAGCTTGCGTGAGTGCACGTGAGTGTGAGTTGTATTAAATTTACTCACGTGATTGTGAGTGAGTGTGAGTAAAAAAAATATGGTCGTGAGTGAGTGTGCGTGATTCGAAAATTCCTGTCGTGAGCGTGAGTGAGTGTGAGACAAAAATCACTCACGCGCCCATCTCTACTTCTAGCTAAGGACAAAATTGTAATTAACTTTTTTTTAGAAAAAAAATATTTTACAGACTTTCTTATAAAGTTATTTTTGTGAGTGTATCTTCCATTAAATATTTTTTTATATTTGTTTATTTTTGGTTTTGGTTTTTTGGGTGTTGCTGCATTGAATATTTTATGCTTGGGTAAAGTTTTACTTGTGTTTCGCCTGAATAATTTACAATACAAATTAAATTTTATTACATATAGTCATTGTTGTTGTTGTCATTGTGTTTGTTGTCATTGTCATTTAAGAAAAACAACTTTAGTATACAACTGTGTATATAAAATGAAAGAAGCTGTTCAGTTCAAATCTGAAAACACAAAAAGAAGATCTGATTGGTTTAAAAATTTAACTTGATATCGATATGATCGATAGTTTCAGTTGTAGGGACCGATTTTGTTGGTTGAGTTTTTTAATTTTTCATATTATGATCCGCAGAATCCGTAAGTTTAAGGAAATTTTTACTTATTTTAAAAATATTTTTCCTCTTGATAAAAACAATTAAACTAATATTAAATACAATTATACTTAATTTTAGGATATATTTAAGTAAATTCAACATGCTTTAAAATTGGTAAAAAAAATTTTCAGTCTATATCTACATTTATCTCTACCAATTTAAAATGAACAATTCATTACTTTTGGTTACTTTATCCCTTTCGTATACATTGTGGACGAAATTTTTTTTTTTCGTAATATTTGATAAGAAATAAGAAGTAAAAGAAATTTAATAGAAAATCTTACTTACAAATAGTTAAACGGTTATTGTTATGTAAATAACAATTTATTTAAATTGCCAATAAAAAAAAAATTGTATGGACAATTTTAACAATAAAAATATTTCTTTTACATAATTTAATATTGGCTTAATAATAACATTCAAATTGTTAAAGATTATCTGGGAAAAAATTATATGTATTTTATTACAAGTATCTGTAAATAGATAAAGTTGAATTTGCATATGGTATTTACACAGAAAAGTCAGATTTCTTTGAAGCCAAGAGAACGGTTCGACTCAGACTTGTCATGTTCGGCAAGTCATACTTAAGCATAATCTAGTAGATTTTAGCTAAAATCTAAGTGGATAATTTGATTCCTTTGAAATTATGATTTATTATTCTCGTGTAGCCTAAAGTGGTTCCGTCGTGCTTTTTAACTCGATTTGCGATATCACAGTTGGATCCTCCACTAATAGTTATTATCAAGGAGAGTACTTTCATGCAAATGCATGTTTTTTCCCTTTGGTCATAGAACATCATAAACAAAATATCTTTGCGAATTAAAGAATTTGCTTTAAAATGGCATCGATTCGTTAGTGCATATTTTTGCTTAAAATGCATATTTCTGCATATTTTGCTATTATTTCGCTATAAATGCATATTTTTAGGTCATATTTTGTACAAATTTCAGTTTTTCAGCTATTTTTTAGTATTTTTAGCTATTTTTAAAAAACTTTTATGATAGATTTTTTTTTTTTGCATTAAAGCAATTATTAAATTTTTTAAGATAATTTTTATTTTTTAATAACATTTTATACACACTGTATATGAGGCATTCCACACCAAATGTCCTGCTAAAGAAAAACATGTGTCCCGTAAATTTCTGAATAGGTTGTTTGGATAGCCCTATATGGAACTAAGAAAATTGGGTTTTTGGTTTTTCTAATTTTCAAAAACTGGGCTTAGAAGGCGTGGTCAAATATTGGAAAAATGGTCAAATTTGTGGCGAGTTGCCTTGATTAAATATTAATCACATTAAAACGGAACGCACTACATTCTCAAAAATTATCATTCTTATATAGTTTTGTATGGGCTATCGAATAAAATTTTGTTCTTTGGAAAATTTTCAGAACCCATTCCGAAATTTTCCATTTTTTAAAAAAGTCAATTTATCAAAAATCCGGCCATTTTATTTTTCTTTTTTTAAATGTTGTTTTTATACCCTCCACTCTAGTGATAGAGGGTATATATAAGTTTGTCATTCCGTTTGTAACACCTCGAAATATTGGTCTAGGACCCCATAAGACGATCTAGCGATGTCCGTCCGTCCGTCCGTCCGTCCGTCCGTCCGTCTGTCTGTCTGTCTGTCTGTCCGTAGAAAACACGCTAACTTTTGAAAGACTTTACAGAGGCTACTGAAGTTTGGCGTATATGTTTGTCATTTACCTGGTCAGGTTGGTATTGCAATCCAGCCAAATCGGTCCAGTGGTTCAAAAGTTATGAGCAAAAGAGTGAATTTCGGCAGGGGTGTTTCACGAATTTACGAGATAAAAAACACGATAACTTTTAAACGACAATAATGAGACTACTGAAGCTTGGCAGTTATCTTTGCCGTTCCCCGGGTCTGTTCAGTATTAAATTTCAGCTCAATCGGTCGAGTGGTTCAAAAGTTATAAGCAAAACCCTGAATTTCAGATTAGTTTCATCTAAAATGCCACGTGTTTTAACAAGTTTTAAAGGAATTGGTGGTAACTAAACAATGCTTTTCAAACTTGTTTAATTTTAAAGCAATGCTTTTTAAACTTGTTTAGTTTTAAAAGCATTGGTAACTTAAAAATTACACTCGAAAAAAATTTTACACTCAAAAAAAATTTTACACTCAAAAAAATTTTACACTCAAAAAAAATTTGTTTTACAAAAATTGCAATATTTTGTGTACATACGTACGTGCATTTACTCAGAAATATTTGTACAGTAAAAAAACATTACACTCGAAAAAAAATTTACACTCAAAAAAAAAAAAATTAGTATTTTTTCTTTTTTTTTTTTTTAAACATGACAAAAAAGGGTTTTTTACTCCAAATAAAATACTTCTAATCAAAATAGTTAATTTTTTCACGTTAAAAAATGTACTACCCTTTAAAAAATGCATTGTGGAGGGTATTCATAGGTTCGACAAAATCGAGTTTAACTTTTCTACTTGTTTAAAGCTTAGATGTTTGTCCATCCACACAAAAAAAATTCAGAAAAACATTTTTCGTTTTTTTCTAGAAAATCTCATTTGAATTTTAAATTTCATAACAATTTTGTAATTTGCTTTTATTTTCTTGTATTATCGTTGCGAATGAGTATTATTAATTGCATGAATATTACTCATTCGCAACGTTAATACAAGAAAATACAAGCAAATTACAAAATTGTTATGAAATTTAAAATTCAAATGCGATTTTCTCGAAAAAAACGAAAAATGTTTTTCTGATTTTTTTTTGTGTGGATGGACAAACATCAAAGCTTTAAAAAAAAATGAAAAAAGTGGCCGGATTTTTAATAAATTGACTTTTTTAAAAAATGGTAAATTTCAGAACGGGTTCTGAAAATTTTCCAAAAAAAAAATTTTAATCGATAGCCCATACAAAACTATATAAGAATGTAAATTTTTAAGATTGTGGTGCATTCCGTTTTAATGAAATATTTAATCAAGGCAACTCGCCACAAATTAGACCATTTTTCCAATATTTGACCTAAGCCCAGTTTTTGAAAAATTGAAAAATTGAAAAACCAAAAACGCAATTTTCTAAGTTCCGTATAGGGCTATCCATACAAGCTAGTCAGAAGTTTACGGTACACGTGTTTTTTTTTTCGCTGGACATTTGGTGTGGAATGTCTCATATAAGAATATCAAAGCTTACAATGCCAGACTGAATTTAAATTTTATGTTTTGTTTAATAAAAGTATCAAAAACAAGTGGATATTTATGATTTTTTGTGCATATTTTAAGATTTTAGTGCATATTTCAAGACTTTTAAGTGCATATTTTAGGCGCCTAAAACATAGTTTTTTAGTGCATGAAGGTCCTGTCCCTGGTTATTATACTGTCGAGATAATAAAACCAGTCAACATCCTCAAGTTCAATGTTGTAAGGTTATTTTAGGTTAAGAGGTTGACGTAATGTCTACAAGACCAGTTCCTGAGCCAAAGTGATACCTCGAAAAGGAGATATTGTTAGATTCAAACCTTTGAGGCATACTTGGGTTTACACATAGTGTCTTAGTTTTGGTATGTTGATTAAAAATAAGTCAACCGCGTAGTCAAGGTCACCCAGGCGCCCTCGTATTCCATACGTAATCCCACTTCTTAACCTACTCGCTTTGTTCATAACTGCGTCTAGTACAATGTTGAAAAACATAGGCGATGATACACACTAGTGATTTCAAACGGGAAATCCCAAATCCAGAAATCCCGTGATTTTTCGGGATTTACAAATCCCAGGATTAATTTTTTTCAATCCAGGGATTTTTCGGGATTTTCCAGTATTGGCAAATCCCAAAAAATCCCAGGATTCTGGCATTTTTTTTGTCAAATTTTGTATTCAAAATTAACTATTTCTTCAGTATTTTTACGATTTAGACAATATTGATATGGTTGGAAAGGTCATTGAGATACCTTTCAAATCAGGCATGTTGGGCTTAAATTCTCTTGCTCTTTGGGAGGAAATCACATTTATTTGCATGAATTAGTTAAATTTATTTAAAGAAATATTTTATATCAACGCCCACAAAAAAGACCGACCGAAGAAACATTATTTTCAAATACCGTGTAACTTAAAATTTTGATATCAAAGTAAATATTTAAAAAAGTTACGTTTTTCAGAGGTAAATTTTTAATTTAAAAAATTTAGTTTCAAGATCTTGCAATCAATTTTTTGATTGAAATTCCTCCATTAAAAAAATTGTTATACCTACCAATTATCAAATTGTAAGTGATTGATTGAACATTTTTTCAATGAAACATTTTTTTGATTTCGTAACCTTATGATAAAATTATCAAAAAATGGATCTTTTTTGCTTTTCCATATGTTGCCAACAATAAAAAAGTAAAACCCGATTATTTTGTATATTTTTGAATTAATCTATTTAAATAAATTAAAGCGAAAAAAATCTGGTATGTTGAAAATTTGTAATTCGACAGTTAAATAAAATAACAAAAGTTTTAATCCAAACATTGATTGACTCAATTGAATTTTGTTGTCTATTAAATGAAAATTTTTAGCTAATAATTTTTTGTGTGCAACCAGGTTAATTTATTATTGGTACCAGGACACAGCGGAATACAGGGAAATTAAAAGGCAGATGAACTCGCAAAATTTGGAGCTGATGGTATTGGTACCATGGTGCCAGTTTTATCACCGCTTCATCACTATAAACTTAAACGGAATTCCATCAATTTTGCAAAGGCAAACAGGAAGTGGAGGGAACTGACAACATACAAAATCAGCAGAACTTTGTGGCCAACTTATGATCAAGGGAAAACTAAATATCTACTATCACTTACGAGAAGGGAATGTCGAGTTCTGACTGGGATAATAACTGGTCATTGTCTTATCGGCATCTATGACAATAATATTGGACTTATTTCAGACGCTAGTTGTAAAAGATGCGCTTCACGAGGAGTAGATGAAACGAGGAAACACATACTTTGTCGCTGCCCATCAAAGGCAAGGATTCTTGAAAATATATTTTATTTCTATTTTTTGGTAACATCGTATTTTGGTCTACAATTGGGGCCATTTAATACCAAAATTACGATGTCTCCGAAAAATAAATTAATAAACAAAGAAAATCTATTTTAAAGAGCAACAAATAATCTTTAACGTGTGCTTGTCAAAACTAAAAATTATTTTTTTTTTAATTTTTAGAGGAAGCACCCAACCAGCCTCAACTTTTTTTCGAAGTCCATTTTGAAAAAGTTGTCCAATCGAAATGAACTTTTTTGCTGTTAATCCTTATATATATATAAAAATGACATGTTAGTTTGTTTGTTTATTTGTTTGTTTGTTTGTGTCGCTTTCAGAAGAAAACTACTGAACCGATTGAAATGAAATTTGGCATGCAGATAGAGAATTTTCTGGAATGAAAAATGCGACCAATGGCATCTCGATTGGATGCCCCGCCCCCTTTTACGCCCAATTTTTGTGAATTTCAGATTTTTCAATATATTTGGTTGTTTGTTACTATATTTGGATGTTTGTTACAGATTAGCATGAAATTTGGCATATTAATGTGGTGTTTTTTGCAAGGAAATCCCGCGTCTTGATTGGAAGCCACGCCTCCTTTTACGCCCACTTTTTGTAAATATAATATCCTCACAAAGGGGCGTGGCATCCTTTGGTTTTTCTTTCTATCTGGTTCACAACCACGGATAAACGACTAAACCGATTTACATGAAATTTTAACCACAGATAGTACTAACTGAGGCGGGAACTATAGGTCAAAAGAGAGACCGATCGGCCAAGTGGGCGTAAAATGCCACGCCCCTTTGTATTATATTGAACGTTATTTCTGCCTTTTCAGCAATTACGTTTAAACGGCTGAACCAATTTTAAAGAAATTTTCACCACATACTAATACAAACGGGAAATAGTTCATAATAGGACGTGGACAGACAAAGGGGTGGAAATGTCACGCCCATTTGTATTACATGGAAAGTTATTTCTACCTGTTCCGTAATCAGGCATAAACGTCTGAACCGGTTTTAATGAAAATTTCACCACACATAGTACTAACCCAGGCGGGCACTATAGGGTATATTAGGAGGGCGCTCTGACGGATGGGCGTATAAGTCCACTCTCCTTTGATCTACATTGGAAGTTATTTCTGCATATTCCGTAATCTCTCTTAAACGTCTGAACAGATTTTATTGAAATTTTTAACACAGATAGTACTAACCGAAGCGGGAACAATATGCCATTTCAGCACGTGATTGGGCAAAGGCGTTATACTAATTCAAAATTACTATTGCTGCTATAATAAAGCGCGTTTGGACAAAGAGGCATTAGTTACAACGCTTCTTTGTACTAAACTAAAAGTTGTTTCTGTCAGTTCCGCAATGACGCATCAACGGCTGAACCAATTAACACAAAATTTTTGGAACAAATAGTAAACGAGGCGGGAACTATAGGACAGAAAATGAGCGATCAGACAAAGAAGCATTAAATGACACCCCTGTTTAACTTATTGCACGTTCTTTTCGCCTTTTTCACAATCACGCTTTTTCGGCTAAACTGGTTTAGAAGAAATTTCCACACAGAGATAGTACTAACCGAGGCGGGAACTATAGGCCGTAAATGAGTGCGATTTGACAAAGAGGAGTAAAATTCCACGCTCTTTTGTATTACATTGAAAGTTATTTCTGCCTGTTCCATAATCATGCTTAAACGCCTTAACCGATTTTAATGGAATATTCATCACATATAGTACTTCCGAAGCGGGAACTATAAACCATAATAGATCGCGAGGCGTAAGTTGCCACGCTTCTATGCACCACACTAAAAGTTTTTTCTGTCTGTTCCGTAATAACGCTTAAGCGCCTAAACTGATTTTAACAAAACTTCCACAACATATAGTACTAACCGAGGCGGTAACAGTATGCCATATTAGCGCGTGATTGGGCAATGGCGTTGTAAATGCTGCACCCCCTTGCACTATTTGAAAATTATTTTTGACAGTTCCGCAATCACGCAAAAATGGCTGAGCCGATTTTTCAACTGACTAACCGATGCGGGGCCATATCAGCATGCGATTGAACAAAGGGACGTAAATTACCACACGCCTTTGTAATATATTGAAAGCTATTTCTGCCTATTGGCTAATCACGCTTAAAAGTCGAGTACTAACCGAGGCGGGAACAATGGGCCATATCAGCGCGCGATCGGACAGAGGTGTTGGTAAAATGATGCGAAATTAAAATGTTCACCTGATGTAGTGCTAACCGAGGATGGAACCATAGGGCATTACTGACTATCATTCATTGTATAATATTTTTTCAACCAGGGCAACGCCGGGTGCAAAACAGCTAGTAAGCTAATAAAGCTCCCAAACGTCCAAAAATAAAAAATAGAAAAAAATTTTTTTCTTGTATGGAATTTTTTATACCCTCCACTCTTGTGATAGAGGGTATATGTATATAAGTTTGTCATTCCGTGTGTAACACCTCGAAATATTGGTCTAGGACCCCATAAAGTATATGGGGCATTCCATGTCAAATCGGACACTTTGAAAATTTTTTTTTTTAGATTTTCCCAATTTGTTAACAGTTTTTATTACCCTTCGAAAACTCCTTCGTGGTAAATTTTCAGATTTTTTTGTTCAAAAGATATCGAATTTTTAAAAATTCTTTTACTTCTTCAATAATGGTCCAAATTTCATTTTTTTTTTTTCAATTTTAGTTTTTTTACCTTTTTAAAAAAAAAAATTCAAACAAATTCTTAAAAGCGCTCTAGTATGCGATTTTTAAGTTTTAAAATTTAAATCTCATTTTTGAAAATGGTTGTACTCTTCGATTTTTTTGAATTTTTTTTGAGTAAAACATCTATCGATTCTACAAATTTTTTGCCCAGGAGGATCGTGGGATAACGATTATTACTATTTTCTAAGATTTTTTGAAAAAAATTTATTGTAATTTTCCAATCTTAAAATCATTTCTACTGCACCAATGGTGCGTCATAGATGTGTCCTTTATAAGACCGATCCCCATTATTTTTTTTACCTTAGCATTTCTTTGGAACAAACTAATACCCTATCTCCAATTTCTGAGGGGGCTCCCACACAAAACGACATTTTTTAAAATTTGCTCCAACCGCTCAAACTGCCCCTATTGTGCCCTTAGAACAACAAAATGTATGACCGACCCACAATATTTTTTTAGTCCAAACATTTTCTCTGAACACACCTACCCTCTATCTTTAAATGTTAAGGCGGTCCCCATGCAATTTTTTTATTTTTTGTAAATTTGTTTTATTTAATCAGCTTCTATAGGTCCAATGGTGTCTGATTTGGCATGGAATGCCTCATATATATTCATGATCCTCGATCGATTCTAAGTCGATCTAACGATATCCGTCCGTCCGTCCGCAGTCTGTCTGTCCGGCTGTAGAAAATACGCTAACTTTTAAAAGACTTTACGGAGGCTCCTGAAGTTTGGCATATATATTGGGCACTTACTTGGTCAGATTGGTGTTGCAATCCAGAGAAATATTTCTAGTGGTTCAAAAGTTATGAGCAAAAGACTGAATTTAATGAATTTAAGAGATAAAAAACACGCTTACTTTCGAAAGGCAACTCTGAGGATGCTAAAGCATGCCACATATATTTATCGTTTCCCTGACTTGGTGCGTATTGCATTTCAGCCAAATCGGTCCAGTGGTTAAAAAGTTTTTAGCAAAACCGTGAATTTCAGATTAGTTTCACTTTAAATTCACGTGTTGAAACCCCGTTAAACTTGTCTTAAAAACATTGGTAAGTCACAAAAATATTTTACAACGTATTTTTGTCGTTCGAAAATATGTTTACACTAAAAAAAACCAAAATACACTCGAAAAAAATTTTACATTAAAAAAAAATCTTACACTCAAAAAAAAAAAAAAAAAATTTTGTATTTTTTTTTTTTTTAATTGCTTAAATTTTTTTTTTTTACACAAAATAAAATATTTCTAATCAAAAATGTTATTTTCTTCACTTTAGAAAATTAACTATCACCTAAAAAGGGCATTGTGGAGGGTATTCATTGATTCGACAAAGTCGAATTTAACTTTACTACTTGTTTTTTTACCTTGTAAACTTGATCTCAATTGGCATGGGTCAGAGTTACCCGATTTAGGTGAAATTTTGTGTTTGGCACCAGTTACAAAAGAGTAATGCTTCAATGGTTTTTAAAAAACTATTGTTAAACAATTGAGAGTGTTACATTCAGCTGTGCCGAATCTTTTATACCCTCCAAAATGTAAAAAAACAATTTTAAAAAAATCCAGGGGCGTCTTTTTTTTTGGGGGGGGGGGGTTGTTGGGAGACGTTACGGGCACCTTCCCCTTGCGATTTTGAACTTTTTCTGAGATAAGAGTGCTGCTTAGCAAAAGTACAAAAAATGCGGTTTTTCATAGGTTGGTTTAGTTCTCCAAGGGGGAACTTTTCCCCCTTGGTCCGATTTTGCCCATTTCCGAACTTCACCTGCCTAGGAATATAAGACATATTCGTGCCAAACTTCGAAAGTCTAGCTCTTTTATTTTCGACTGTATCGTGTCTTCTACAGACGGGCAGACGGACGGACATCGCAAGAATGTCTTAGAATCGATCACTGATCAATAAAATATATACCTTATGGGGTCATATACCGATATTTCGATGCGTTACACACGGAATGACAAAGTGAGTATATCCCCATACTGTGGTTGGAGGGTATAAAAAAAATCCTCAAAAAATGTTGGACATAAAGGGTTCGGTTTTGGTATTACGTATTAGAATTAAGGAAAATAATTAAACACAAATTATGTATGTTTAAGACTTACCAGCCATTACTTCATAAAAATTTAAAATTGTTTGTAAAAAAAACTACCAAAAAAGAAAATACAAAGTTCCTTGAAAAAGTAAACGTCTTGCAGACTTTAATAAAAAAGTCATTATTCAATATTCTTTATACACATTATTTGATATATTTACAAATTTCCTTTTCAAGTCATATTATTGTCACACTACTTTAACGACTTTTGTATAAAGATGAAAAGAATGAAATTTCCCATCATTTGTTGCATGCTGATTGTGCTATTTAAATATGCTTTAATAAACAATTTTAGTCCCTTTTTAACACACATGAATGTTTAAGCTTTGTAAAAACTTATAAATAAATTATACTTTTTTTTTTCTTGTATATGATCCCTTACGCATAATCAGCCTTACCAAAAAAAAATTTTTTATATTTAATATCAAACTACAGATAAATTCAACATAAAGTTTTGTTTTGATATTCAGTTTCGAATAATACTGAAAAAATATCAAAATCTAAAATTTAGAAATGGAAAATATATAAAAATCTGTATATTTTTCTAAAATTTTTTAAGATGTTAAGTTTTCTTCGACCATATTTGTTATATATATTTAGTAAATAAAATACTCGAGCTCGAGGTCTTGGTTTTTGTATAAATAATTTATTTTGTTTCCAATATTTCGCTTTTCACTGAAAAGTATCATAAGGGGGTATTTAATGTGTGGTCACAAAACTTACAAAATTAATGTTTAGCTTCCATCGTCTGAGTTAATAAAATAAATTATTTATACAAAAACCAAGACCTCGAGCTCGAGTATTTTATTTACAAAATATTTCTAAAATTACAAAATTTTCTGACAAATAAACTTGATATTCTTGTGGTTTTTAAAATGATATGAGAGCTCTAAACTTTCAAATTCTTTTGGTAAGGCCGAATATGTATAAAAACTAAGGTTGTTCAAAATCAAGCCTCTCAGACGGGTAACACTAACTTACGGAGACTTTGACCTACGACATTTTGCATTTACTTTCCATATAGAATTTTGCGATAAACATGAACATGAGTACAAAGTTTCAAAAGTAGAACAGTTTTCAAATTTTAAAGTTTTAAATTAAATGAATCAACAAAAATTTTGGAAAAACGTCTACTGGTTTAGGTTTTACAGCACTTCAAAAAAAAAGTGGCGAATGTGCCCTTCTCTACCCAAAATTCTATTTTAACCCATTTTGGACCAAGATTCAATTTTATTTTTCTTTTTTGGAAAAATGTACTTTTTAGGGTAATTAGCACCCACTGATCTCAAAAATCTTGTCGAAAAAACTTTCCAATTTGCCGTTATCCCAGAAAAGCCAGCACTTCAACTATTTATGCAATTTTTATATTTGTATTAATTCGCCATTTTCTTAATTTATTTCATTATTTTCAAAAATAATTGTTTCAAAATGATTCAAATTAGTAGAATTTAATAATAAATTAAATCTAAAAATATTTAAAATTAATTAAAAATATTAAAAGCCGAAAATAAAAAAGTGCAAAATTTTCGTTTTTGCTTGAAACAATTTCTGTGCTGATTTGCATTGCATTTCATGGACATATAAGTTGCGGTGGTCAAGTGGGGATATTTTTTATTAATTGCAGAAAGACGAGACTTGACATTCGAAACCCGAAATTCCACCGAAATTCCACCTTTTTCATACATAAATATTTTTTTGAAAGAGGTGTTCTCTACTGTTCGAAAAATCGATCAGAGGATCGAAATGGGTTAAAGTTTAGAAAGAAAACTATTTTTTTAAATGCATTTCTCTGTTTGCAGTTCAAGTCTGATCTATTACGAATAATATAAGCGGAATTTTAAGAAAAGCAGTTGAAAGTAGTAAAATTTACATGCATTTAAGAAAAACTGTAGAAATTCAAACAAACAATTTAACCAAGAAACTGCGTCTGGGGTCATGTTGATTATGTTGCACAATGGGCCTTTATATGACAATATACTGCATTCAGTTAGCCACATCCTTTCTGAATGCAGTATATTGTCATATAAAGGCCCATTGTGCAACATAATCAACATGACCCCAGACGCAGTTGCTTGGTTAAATTGTTTAAATCTATAATATTAAATTATTAAAATGATTTGTATTTATCATCACATATCACATATATATATTCTTTCTAATGTATTGAAATCCATACGCTAAATAAAAATTTATTTTCTGAAAAAAAATGTTTGCCTTTTTAGGGTATACATTTTTAAAATGTTTAACTCACACCTTCAAAAACTTCCATTTTATTTGACTAGAATAGAACACAACATCCAGAAATACTCTGCCCTGTATTTTTTAACAGCTGTTTTGAGAAAACAACACAGAAAAAGTCAGCTGTTGTATAAGGCAATTTCAACCCCGTGATTTTTAACGGGGTAAAAAGTGCAACTTTTTTGCACTTTATAGGGCAGACATTTTTAGAAAAGAACACGATATTCTTTATAAGGGTTGACATTTTTTTAGAAAAGAACACAAAAACATAATTTTTGGGGCGAAATGCAAAAAAAGACACATTTTTTGCCAGAATAGAAAACGACACTAATTTACATGTAAAATTTGTTTCAAAATTTTTTGTTAAATTTTTTTTAAAAACAAGTTTTTTTCATATTTTTAATCTCCATAATTTTATCTACAATATTGCTTTCAGAAGTTTTTTCGTACGCGTTATGGTAGCCGAGTACAAAAATGGTAAAAAGAGCCAAATATTTGATTTTTTTCAAAACTTTTGAAAAAAATCAAATATTTGGCTTTCGTAAAAACTTTAAAAAATTTATTTCTCAACAATACGAAAAAACACCTCTCTGAATTTTAACAGCGTAAGAGGGACATTCCCAGCTTTAATACAAAATTTCATTTTTGGAAATCTATGTTGTCCTTGCCACGAAAAAAGGACATTCAAATATTGTTTTGAAAATTTTTTGTTTAATTTTTTTTGAAAAAACATTTTTTATTTCTAAATTTTAAATCTTAATAACTTTATCTATAATATTTCTTTAAAAAGTTTTTCGTACAAGTACAAAAATAGTAAAGAACTGTCTTAAAGTCAATATTGTCATAAAAACGCTTTTCTAAACGCCCATATCTTCCAAAATATTGATCCAAAAAAAATTGGTTTTTAATCATTTACAAAGCTCTATCAAATAACCAAAAATTAACAAAATTGGTGGTCCGCCATTTTAATTTCCCATTGATTTGCTCTTAAGTGGTATTTTTGCTATGCTGAGTTAATGCATGAATAATAATCATACGCACCCATGTACACAATTACCAATAACATTTATTTTGGACACGGGTGCGTATGATTACTATTATGCATATATAAATTGATAAATCCGAAATTTTTTGGATGGCAAAACAGTTTTCTTCAGCTTTTGAACGAACATGAAAATTTTATTCTCTTAGGCCTAAGCATATGTGGTACAAATTTAAAGTCAATCGGATTTAATTAAATTAATTAAAGCGCCACATACGGTGATCAAAATTTTAGATTTTTGAAAATTTAAACAAAAAAATATCAAACAATTTTTAAAATCGATTTTTGAGATATCGTTTTTTGAAATTTTAAAAAATTGTGGATTTTATTAATTAAAAAAAAAAAATATGGATTGTTCTTTAATTAAAATTCTTCAGCATTGTTCTTTAATTAAAATTCTAGTATTTATGATGACGAGTTATAAGCAACGTTAATTTTTAGAATTTTGTGTTTTTTTTTTAAATCCATTATTTATACTGCCTGAAAGGCTTGCCAGACGTATTTTTTACAGCAGTACACGTATTTTTTTTTTATTCTATGTACTTTTTTCTGCATAACACCTATAAAAGTACGCTAAAGTACTTTTTTTAGGCTTTTGTACTTCTTTTTGTACTTTTTTCCTGTGCTTAACGTTTTTATTAACAAAAAAACTATTGAAGAAAAATAAAATGCTAAAAATGTCTAATGTAGTTACAACAAAGTGCTGTAAATATTATTTACAATCCCATTTTTTATATTTTATATTTGTTGAATAAGTTGTTATTTAATAAATTTAAAGCAGAGACGAAAATGAAAATCTTTGCCACAGCCGTTTTTGAAAAATTGCTGTCAAGATCTTATCTCGAAAACGATGAGAGATGAAAAAATTACTAAAAACACAAATTATTCCTCGGGGAAAATGCAATAAAACTGCAAATTCACATTTTGCATTTGCAATGTTTTTGTTGCCGAAAATTGCACTTTTAAATTCAGAGCTAAAACCTTCGCGTTTTCGAGGAAAAATAACGAATTGTAAAAACCGCGATTAAAACTTCTTTATTTACTTAATTTCTTTAAATTTAATCGGTTCTTTTGTCGATTGAGATAAGATTAAAATGTAAATTTTTTGACGTTTGACGGCGATTTTTTAAAAAACGATTTGGCAAAGATTTGAACTTTCGCCGAAATACAGTAGTGTGGCACCCCAGATCCAATCAAGAAAGGCATTCACAGTGTTCGCAACTTGAGTTTAAAGTCGAGGTGTAAAAAACACAATGTACTTTTTTTTCTTAATTGTGCTTCTTTTTTTTCCTCAATGTACTTTTTTTGTCAATTCTATATCTGGCTACCCTACTTCCTGATGATGCTACTCGAAGAGTAGCGAAATATTGGAAATTAATAAAGAAGAATTTTAATTAAAAAACAATCCAGGCCTCGAGCTCAAACATTTTATTTTTGTAATTAAATTGGAAAGGTCGAATAAAAAACCTTTTAAATATATATAAAAAAATTAAAATTTCTTTTTATTTAACCTATCATAGCGCTTGAGACGATATATTATTCAAACTTAATTTGAGCAAGAGCCGATCACTTTAACAGGTCCCGTTTCGATTAACTTACACTAGTTTACAAATTAAAAAAAAAAATTGCGATCCACGACATTTTTGCATTTGTTTTTTATGTAAAATCTTTGAGCAAGAGCCGATCACTTTAACAGGTCCCGTTTCGATTAACTTACACTAGTTTACAAATTAAAAAAAAATTGCGATCCACGACATTTTTGCATTTGTTTTTTATGTAAAATCTTACGCTGAATACGAAAATCTACTCCAAAATTTTAAAAGTTTAAAATTTTTCGAGATATTGCCAACTTTTTGAAATACCTCCGAAAACAATTTATAGATTTTATTGTAAAATCTTGCGCTGAATCCGAAAATCCACTCCAAAATTTTTAAAGTAGAGCATTTTTCGAGATATTGCCAACTTTTAAAATTTTTATCTTTTTAAAAAAGTGGTTTTACTTAAATTAAAATATCTTCGGAAAAAATTTATAGATTTCATTGTCTTTTTTAAATTAAAGGCTATTTAATGAATAAATGCAAAATGTCGTGGGTCA
This sequence comes from Pegoplata infirma, assembly GCA_963921195.1. Classification (NCBI taxonomy): domain Eukaryota; kingdom Metazoa; phylum Arthropoda; class Insecta; order Diptera; family Anthomyiidae; genus Pegoplata; species Pegoplata infirma. The sequence goes on from OY992536.1 coordinate 189,766,066, forward strand.
AAATCTCTGTAAACTTGTGTAATTAGATTTCTGAATAGTATCCACCAAAAAATTTTAATTTTTTAAAAATTAAAATATAAAAAAAAAAAAAAATATTTCCGTATATTATTTTCATTATTTTCCCGTTGCTGAACACGTATTTAAAAAAAATCTATGATTGGAAGAACAGTCTTCGCAAAATCGTAATTTTAAATTTGCCAAAAAATTCCAAAAGTGGCTGTTTTTTCCTACGTTCAAGATTTTTTTTAATGTCTTAAATCCATTGAATATTTCATAGAGATTAAGAGAAACTTTCATTAAAACTTAATTTGAAAAAATAAAACACTTTAAACGAAATCTTTAATAAAATCTTTGATTTTTTAGTAAAAATATTCTTAAAATACAAAACTTAAATCAAAGGGGATCGGATTTGATTGAAATTAATTTTAATGAAAGCTTGTCTCAAGCTTTATGAAAGTCACAAGGAACAAAGTTGAGTATTTTTTTATTGATGGTCATAAATAAACGTCATTTTTTGCTTATTTCAAATTGCAAAATCAACAGATTTTAAAATTTGATATTCTTATACGAATTTTGTATCAACCGCATCAATATTAATACAAATGATGTCTTTATGACATATTTTTATAATTTTCAAAATTTAAAAACTTATATAATTATAAACTATAATATGGTGCCACAGGATAGTTTATCCCGGTTGGCCTAGTTCTAGCAGAAAAAAAAATTTCCAGACAGAAAAAAAAATTTCCCTACACTTTTTATATAGAAATAAAACAGTTTGATATTTTTTCTTTGGAATACTAGTAACAGTTTAATTCAAAATTTTCCATGAAAAACATGGCTTTAAAGTTTAAACCTCTTTTTATTCGAGAGAATTTTTCTTTAGATGACATAATTATAAGCTGAATATTTTCTTTAAAAATATTTAGCATATTGAGAGCGAATATTCAAAATTTGCACTCTGATATGTTATTACATTGCAGATAGCAAGTTATGAATATTCGACCTCGATATTTTAGTTCTAGCTGTGGTGGAGATTATTTCAACAGATTTTATTTAGCGTTTAGCATATTTATTTTAAATTATTTTTTCAACATTACTATAAAGTAAGCTTTGCTTACACCATTTAACTGAGTATTACGACTTTTCAAAAAATCGTATGTTATAAGATTTTCGTGACATTCCAAAAAAAATTTTTGATTGAATAAAATATTTATTTCAAAAAATGGCTCTGTATGTTTTTTAAGTGGTGTTTTTAATACAAAAAGATGTTTTTGAAAATGTTTTTTTGATTAGATCTGATTTCGTTCATATTCTAGAATTATAGAGTGCATTTGCTTAATTTTTAAACCACTCCAATAGAAAGTTGAATGATTTGTGTTGCTAAGGTAATATATGGATGTTAATCATATGCACCCATGTACAAATTTACCAATAATATTTATTTTGGACACGGGTGCGTATGACTATCATTAAATTTTAATTGCTAAATCCGCGTCCCACTATACCGCGTCATATATAGTAAAAAACTAAATTCTTCCGATTTAAACGACTGGGAAAATATTCATTGTCCTATGCCCTATTCACACGTACAGTTTTAAATCGTTTTTAGCAGCAATATTTTTAGCACCTTCTTTATTCTATTACCCCGAGTAAAAATGTTTAGATATAATTATATATAATAAGATATGATAATATATATTTATATCTTATACAAGATCAAATTATATATAACCAGATATGATAGATCTGTTGCTATATATAACGATGTCTTTTATCATATCTCGTTATGTCTTCAATCATATCTGTCACTATATCAAAATTTATATCGATATGGATCCATATCAACAATAAACGCAATTAAGCAACTGATCTTTTTACAGAATTTGATTTTGAAAGAACACCCTCTATTTTAAAAATCTTCACATTATTTGTTTTGATACAGAATGAAAAGAAAATAAAATATGTTGGTACAAAATACAAAAAAAAAAAAAAACAAATAGAATTTTCTGTCAAATAAAAAAATATTTCAAATAAAAAAAAATATTTTAGTATTTTGGAAAAAACTCTTGAATTGTTTTTATGTATTTTTATCAAAATATGGGATAATCAATTTCAATGCAGTTTCCAGACGTTTTTTTAAGTTGATGTAAGTTTTTAAGCAATGACCACAAACAATTTTAAATAAAATTATTAACAATTTCTCTCAATTTGCAGATTTTTTCGAAATAATAGAATGGAGCTAAATTGGACTACATTTTATGACGTGGAGATTGAGGCAAAGCAAAAAGTGCTATCAGTAGCATGATATGATACCCAAAAGTTTTCGCTGAAATAAAAAAATTCCAAAAGGATCCATGTGTTTACAATTTAATATGTTAAGAAGTGTTCTTTTTTTATTTTAAATAACCACGGATGTTTATATGGTATTTACATTTACTCCAAATTCCATACAAAATATGGTTTTTGGGTATATAAAAATACCATTTAACGTATTTTGGTACAAATTTAAAGGCTCAATTAGTCCTAGTGTAAGTCAAGATTTTGGGTTGCTATAGAGAGTATAACTCTATGTGGATATTTTAACATCAACAACATTGTAACTGGCAAGTATACTCACTGGAGTAATTCAAAAATATTTTTTTTTTCGTTCTACCTGCCTTATTTTATGTTATTTTGCATTTATTGTACATAGGCTAAAAAAAATATTTTTTGGCGGTCTCTTTTTTTGTTATTTGGTGCCTGATTTTTTCAGATTTCAAAAAAAAAAAATTAGAGGTGTTTCAAACTAACTTTTGCATCCGTAGTGCATTTGGGGGATGCTTAAAACACCTCCAAATATTTTTTTAAAAATTTTAAAAAAATCAGGCAAAGAATTTTGCACCAAATAACATAAAATGATGGACCGCCAATTTTTTTTTTTTTTTTTAAATTTGAAAAAATCAGACCAAGATTTTTGCACCAAATAACATAATATTGGTATTCACGTCATCAGTTTTAACCCTTGCAAAATTGCGAAATGCAAAATTTTTACAAAAAACACATGAGATGAAATAAAACAAAAAAATATTTTATGTGTGCTTGTTGTAGTAAATGTTGCATTTCACACTTTGCAAGGCTAAAAATTTCTGACGGTAATACCGTCAATATAAGGGGGTGAGAACGCAAAAACATTTTCCTTTTGAAAATATACCTATCAATGTTTTTCTACGATAGTTTCAATAAATTCAAACAATAATTTTGAAATTATTGAAATTCACATAGAAATTCCCACTCTAATTAAGCAGTCAACATAACCTCAATATTACCTCTACCACATATTACATCAAGACTAAATGAGCCTTAAGATTTGTTATCTCATCTCTTTATAATACAAATTTTATTTAAAAACATTTTTATCATTATCAATACTAAATAAATTTGAATTATTGTCATTTTAAATGAAAATGCATTTATTATTTCGACTTAAAAAAAATCAATATTATAATCATATACCACAATATCAATTCTGATCAATTCAGATCCAATAAGATCAGAATATATATGGGCCAAATGTCGGATCCAACGAGATCTAAATTGATCAGTTTGCATCAGAACTGATATAATTATATCTTGATCCAGATCTAAATAGATATGGTACAATATCAAAATTTTTACTCGGGACAGTATATTGACAGAAAATGCTAAAAATAATTGCTAAAAATGGTTTTAAACTGTTAGTGTGAATTTGGTATTAGGCCTAAAACTTATGTGATACAAATTTGTGACCAATCGGATTTTTTTAACTTGAAGTTTCCGGCAATAGGTAAAAATATGAACTTACATCGGATTTATATATTTTTATATGCTGAGTACGAATATATTTAAAAAAAATTAAGAATCAGTAAAACGGTTTTTGAGATACCGGCATTTGAAAAAAATTACGGGTTTCCTACGTTTAAGAAATAAAAAAGATCTCAAAATGTTTTTTCCCTAAAAAGATCTCAAAATGTTTTCCCCTTTCATAGATCTTAAGACGATATTTCATTACACTCAATTGAGTTGCTCCCTTCAATCAATTTTTTTTTTTCCAAATTTTCAAAAATCCAAAAATTTTAAATTTTTATCCTTATATTATTAGATCTAGGAAAAAAAATTGCACCGACACTTGGAAATATCAAAAGTTAAAATAAAAATGTTGATCTAGCGTCAAACTGTAAAATGTCTTAAAGTAAATGACGACTTAAGACCTAATAATTGTTATACCATCCTAACACAGTAAGGGGGTATACTCACTTTGTCACTCCGTGTGTAACGCATCGAAATACCAGTCTAGGACCCGATAAAGTATATCGTTTAGCTTTATTCCATTTCAGATATCTGCTATGTTATAAACCTGCAGATAGCTCAAATTGAATATAGTTCAACGATATATATTATTGATCAGCGATTCTAAGACATTCTTGCGATGTGCATTCGTTTGTCTGTAGTAGAGTTGTCAAACAATTAAGAATAATTTGATTAATCGAAAAACAAAACCAATCTCTTGTTTGAGTAATATTAAAATTACTATTTTCGACTAACGAATAAATCGATTAATTTATGTCAATTAATCGAACAAATTTTTTTATACCCGCCAACTACAGTATCGAAATATCGGTCTAGGATGCCATAAAGTAAATGTATTTTAGATCAGTGGTCGATTATAAGACATTCCAGCGATCTCCGTCTGTCTGTCGGTCCAAAATAAAGGAGCTATACTTCTGAAGTTAGGCACGTTTATGTCGTCTGGTCATAGACTGGTTAAGTTCGGTGACAAAGTCGGAGGAGGGGAAAAATGTTGCCCCTTAAAGCAAAGTACTCTGTTTTTTGCGGTGAAAATTTCACTTCAACTTTAAACGCCTCAAATCGCAATAAAACAATGAAAAATAATCAATTTTTGACAATTATAAGAAAGAAAAGATCATAACAAAACTGAAATGTCACTTTTTCACGGCAATGTAAATTGTCTTGTATAATAAAAATTTGGGAAAACTTTTTTAAGAATTTCCCTATAATTCCTCGCGTTGCCAAATTTTATTTTTTTTTAATGGAGTTTGACAGATTTTTTCCCTTGAAATCGAACAGAGTACTATGCTTAAAGAACTAAGACCACCAGAAAAACTGAATTTTTTTAACATATTTTTTTTTTCTATATTTGTTCAACAAATGAAATATTTTATATCATATGAAGTTCATTGACCTACATTTGGACCAAGATGATTGGGAAATGATATTTTTTCGGCCCGCCCACTTTAAGGGGCGTCGTTATAGAAAATAATACAAAATAAATAATGTAATAAATGAATTTGTAAACATTTATGTGATGAATGAAAAGGTGTCCTCCAACGTCTCCCCGCCGAATCCCACCCCCCCCCCCCCAACTTAAGAAAGTTAAAACTTAATAAAAATATTTTTTCATAACCAGTTTCTTTATTCGTTATTCTAATCGATTAATCGAATAATTTTTTAAATTTAATTATTTGATCGAACGAACAAAATCAATTATTTGAATTATTCGAACAAAGTTAAAAGTCAAATAATTGACAACTCTAGTCTGTAGAGGAGACGATACAACCCAAAGAGCTAGACTTCCTTAGTTGTGTACGAATATGAGGCATTCCACACCAAATATCCAGCGAAAAAAAACATGTGTACCGTAAACTTCTGAATAGGTTGTATTAATAGCCCTATATGAAACTAAGAAAATTGCGTTTTTGGTTTTTAAATTTTTCAAAAACTGGGCTTAGGAGGCGTGGTCAAATATTGATAAAATGGTCACATTTGTGGCGAGTTGCCTTGATAAAATATTTATTACATTAAAACGGAATGCACCACAATCTCAAAAATATACATTCTAATAAAATTTTGTATGGGCTATCGATTAAAATTTATTTTTTTTTGAAAATTTTCAGAACCTGTACACAAAAAAATTCAGAAACGCGTTTTTAGTTTTTTTCGAGAGCGTATGAGTAATATTTATGCAATTAACAATACTCATTCGCAACGTTAAAACAAGAAAATACAAGCAAATTACAAAATTGTGATGAAATTTAAAATTCAAATGAGATTTTCTCGAAAAAAACGAAAAACGCGTTTCTGAATTTTTGTGTGTGGATAGACAAACATCTAAATTTAAACAAAAAATTAAAAAAATAAGTGGCCGGATTTTTGATAAATTTACTTTTTTAAAAAATGGAAAATTTCAGAACGGGATCTGAAAATTTTCCAAAAACAAAAATTTTAATCGATAGCCCATAGAAAACTATATAAGAATGTAAATTTTTTGGATTGTGATGCATTCCGTTTTAATGTGATAAATATTTAATCAACACAAATTTTACCATTTTACAACCTATTCAGAAATCTACGGGACACATGTTTTTCTGTAGCGAGACATTTAGTGTGGAATACCTCATATTTATTTTGGTCATGGGCTGGTTAAGTTCGGAAATGGAAAATATCGGACAAAGGGAAAAAAGTTCCTCCTTGGAGAACTAAAAAAACACAGAAAACCCCCATTTTTTGGCAGGGGTTTTTTGTCCTTTTGTAAAGTAAATGCAACATAAAATTTTGAACTACCCTAAGACATATCAACAACAATAACTTCTTGTCCCCAATTGAGATAATGTTAAAACTTTTTTGTATTGTAAAAAAAAGGCTAAAATGATTTGGTAATTTGCATATTTGCTTACAAATATAAATACAAAAAAGAGTCCTTAGAATTATATCATCCCCTTATTTTTTTTTTTTTGATTTACAACAAATATTGGAAGGATAGTATTGTACATTATATTTAAAGGATGATTTGTGGCAAAAAAAGGAAGAAAATATATAAAAGTTATTGAGATTTTATTATAATATTAGATTATTGTGTTTTTATTGTTTAACAATTTATTGTATTTTTATTGTTTAGTATAAATAAATAAAGACATATTTTATTTCAAAAGGAAAGAATTGGGAAAAATAATGAATTGACTTTTAAATAGTATAAGTTTTCATTAAATTACTTGAAAGTTTATTGGAATTCAAGTTTAAATAAAGTGTAAATCAAGCCATAATCCATCCCATGCTTGAATTATATTTAAATAACACTTAAACTAGATAACATTCTCCAGCAAAGCTGATACTTGAATGCAAGCCCTGCACGGGTGGTCCTGTGATCTTCAATCGATCACTTTTTGCAAAAATCGCACTTAAATTGCAAAAAATAAAAAAAATTCACTCTTCAAAATTCAAATATATGGACTTAATGGATTATGACCTCTTGATTCCAATTCTGCTTTTAAAATTTTGTAGCATACTATGTTTTCAAGACATTCGCGTTTGCAGATTCAAAAAACAATAAACAACAAATGGACCTTATGAATCCGAATCATCCATAAAAACTTTTCTAGCAGTATCCATTTTCCAGATATTCGCATTTGAATACTACAAAAAACCCGGAATTTTGATGTTTTTAAGACGAAAGTGCAACGTTGCTCTATGTAATAGCCACAAAATGGGACATGATTTTACATTGAATGAACTCCTGATTTTCTCTATAGCTTAAAAAATGCGATTTATAAGCGTTGTTGACTAAGGTTGAATTTTACATAATATGGACCTGTTGAATCCAAGTCTGTCATCTAAAATGCTGTAGCTTGTTTCGTTTTCATGTTGTTCGCTTTTAAAAATGTGCCCAATTTCGTACCACACAAAATATATTTCAAATTGTTATTTGTTTATTTTTAAACCGTTTCAATACTGCAATGTAAATTTTTTAATCTATACTTCTATATCTATACTTCTATACTTAATATTATAAAGAGGTAATGTTTGTATGTTTGTTTGTTTGTAGAAAGTAATCTCCGGAACTACTCATCCGATTTCAAAAAAGTTTTCATCAATATTTAGAGTGTTCTTCCAGGACGAACATAGGCTAGGTTTCATCGACCACGCCCACTTCTACGCCCACTTTTTGCCAAGAAACGTAAAATTTAAAAAGCTCAAATTCTCCAAAACTACTAAACCGATTTAAAATTTTTTTTACCAATGCATACTTGGAATGGTCCTTCATGATAGGGTGCTGGGTTCAATCGACCACGCCCATTTCTACGCCCACTTTTAGCAAAAAATCTAAAATTTAATTATCTTTGAAACTACTTATGCGATTTTAAAAATGGTTTGACCAACATTTAAAGTGCTCCTCCAGGGTGGACTTAGGTTAAGATTCATCGCCCACTTTTGGCGAAAAAACTTAAACTTAAATATATATGAAACTACTCATCCGATTTCAAAAAGGTTTCACCAATATTTAGAGTGTTCCTCCAGGTTGGACATAGGCTAGGACTCATCGACCACGCCCACTTCTACGTCCACTTTTTTGCCAAGAAACCTAAGGTTTAAAAATCTCCAAAATTACTCATCCGATTTCCAAAATTTTTCCACCAATGCTTGGAATGGTTCTTCAGAGTGGAAATATGCTGGGTTTCATTGACCACGCCCATTTCTACGCCCACTTTTAACAAAAAAAATGTAAAATTTCAAAATCTCCGAAACTACTCATTCGATTAAAAAAAAATTTTCTCCAATATTAAGAACGGTCCTTCAGGTTAGACATAGCCTACGTTTCATCGAAGTAAAATTTTAAAACATTCGAAACTATTTATGAGGTTGCAAAAATGATTTCACCAATATTTAGAATTCTCCTTCAGAGTGAGTTAGGGTGGGTTTCATTGACCGCGCCCATTTTAAAGATCAATTTGGGTCTAAAACTTAAAACACCGAAACTACTCATCCGATTTCAAAACATTCTGAAAAATATTCTTTTTGGAAATTCCGATTTTAATGGAGCAAATAGAACATTGTAACCTTTTCTATCTCCTGAAATATTGGTGATAGAAAATTAAAATGTGGGATTCCCCAGCTCAAAAAATCATTCTAAAAAGAACCTTCTGGAAATTTAGATTTTAATGGGGTTATAATGGTAAATTATTGTACTGTGGTACTTTTACTATTCCCTAAAACCTTCCAGCAGAGTTAACAATGAAGAGAAGGACATAAATATTTTTAAATTAAAAATTTTAAGGGTTAAAAGGAGTAAACAATTGGTTGAGGTAAGGTAATATGGTACTTTTTATATCAATTGGGATAACGACTCTAAAATGTTGTTATTTCTTTAACACATGTTATACAGAACGGAGTGAAGCCTAGATGAAACGAAATGAATTGGAATTCATTAAATTGGTATGAATAGAACAGGGAACGAAATGGAATAGAACGGAGAACGAAATGAAATGAAATGATACGGGGAAGGACATGATTTCAATAATTACGATATAAGGGCTTGCAAATTTTTAAGAAAATTGTTTACCAAAACGAACATGATTCCGGGCTAAGCGGGGGTTGTTTTAATTTTATAGTTAATTCTTAATAGTTTTTATGAAAGACTAACACGACCAAAATTTAATAAAATAAAGACTCTGCTGGGCAGAATTTTAGAAATGGGGACTTTAATCCTGATCCTTCTTTAATACTTTATTTAATATTACCGGTGACAAAGTTCCGGGCGGGCCTGCTAGTACACTCAAAATATTTTGTAGGCAAAAACAAAAGAAAAACACACTTAAAACCAGTGAATAAACAATTAAAAACCATCCCAGTAATTATTCATTTGTTTTAAAAACATCAACATTTATTTTTTACTGTTGGCAAAATTTTCTAAAATAAATAACATTAAACATTAAAAAATTACGGTTTTTTCATTCTTTTTTACCAACAAATTCGAAAAAAATAACCTACGAAAGCATTAAAAACTAATGATAGTTCTGTTATTTTTACCAACAAATTCCAAAAAAATAACCTACCAAAACATTAAAAATTAATGATTTCGTAGGTTATTTTATACAATTTTCTATTGAAATATTTTTTTAAAATTTTTTAATAAAATTTTGGGGAATCGATCCCGCAATCAACTACATTCTGGCCAGACACTCTACCCATCGTGCCAAAGCCACTTGATACAAATATGTTTTTAAATTTCTATAAATAATTTTTTGATTTTTTTTTTCTACAAACAAATAACTGACTTGTGTAGGTAAAAACTAATGATATATCATTAAAAAATACCAACAATTTAAAAAAAAATTACTTACACAAATCATTAAAAATTTAAAGAATAATCAGTAGTTTTTACTTACAGAACAAAAATAAATGACTTTATAAATTAAATGTTAGTGAAAGTCTTTATTTTTTAGTGTGTTATTTTTGAAACAAAGGACTGATGTAGTCATTAATAAAAACTGAACATCAAACAAATGTTTTTTCTTTTAAAAACGACTAAACGGAAAACTTTTTAAATAAACTACAAACAGTTAATGACATAATTTTTTGAGTGTACTTTATATATATGCTAGTACTATATAAACCTTTCGAGAAGATTCCAATATTGTAATTTTCCGCGATTTTTGCAAAAAGTGATCGATCGAAGATTTTGGGTTTTGTTGTTAAATTATTCGACATCCCAAATACATATTAAAAAAAACATATCAGCACTTTTTAAAAAGGGAAATATCTCAACCCTTATGAACCGATTTGACTGAGACTTAAAATATAAGGGGCATTCCATGTCAAGTCGCACACTTTGAAATTTTTTTAATTTTTTGATTTTCCCAATTTGTTTTCAGTTTACAGTACCCTTCGAAAACTTCTTATACTATGTTCAGATTAGCCTCGAAACCCCGCTGAAACCTCGTATTTTTAATTTAAAAACTCACCTGTTCATACACAACTATTTTGACACTTACGGAGGTTTTGGAAACTATCACAAAAATATATTGTTTTTAAACTAATTTATTATGTGGAAAATATTATTTTACATGTTTTAATTTTATTTTTATTTAAAATAAACAAATATTTCAAAGAAATTTTGTAAATAAATGTATTTATATATTTTTTTATTTTTGGCATTTTCCCATTTTTCCTTTTTCTCATTGTCGCACAGTGGTAAAAAAATTAAATTTATAAGGTTTCGATCGTACATTCGTTGAAACCTCACTACAAAAAGGTTTAATTTTGTGAGGGAAAATACGTATTTTCAAATGAGGTTTGGCACGAAACCTCGTTTAACGGGGTTTCAAGGCCAATCTGAACGTTCTATTAGGGGTAAATTTTAAATTTTTATTGATATATCATTCAACCCATTCAAAAGATAACGAATTTTTTAAAATTGGTAGTTTGTTCAATTACTCAAACTTCTTTTACTCATAACTTCTTCAACAATTGCCCAAATACCAATTTAGTGATCTAGTATGCGATTTTTAGTTTTAAAAAATTTTAATCTTATTTTTGAAAATGTGTGTACTTTTTGATTTTTTTGATTTTTTTTTTTTGTGGAAAAAAACTCTAGAATATTTCAGATTTTTTTAAAAAAAATTTTTAGATTTTTTTAAAAAAATTTATTGTAATTTTTCAAACTTAAAATCATTTCTACTGATCTAATGTTGTGTCGTAGAGGGGTCAACAGCACGTCCGACCCCCATTAATTTTAACGCCTAAACAATTTTTCAGAACAAACAAATAGTCTATCTCCAATTTCTAAGGGGGCTTCAATAAAAAATGACATTTTCTTAAAATTTGCTCCACCGCTCTAATTGCCCAAAGAGAGCTCCTAGAGAAGTCAAATATAGAAGTTAAATATGTATATCTTTAACTCTTAATGTGGTCGCCATAAATTGTTTTTAAATACTGTTTTTATATATTGTTGAATTTTATATTTTACTAGCAGAGTACCCGGCGTTGCCCGAGGAATAAAAATTCGAAATTTTAATCAATAATTATGAAATTTGTGTTAATTTTTTTTGTTCTAAGAACAATATTTTTTTATAAAAAAAAAACTAAAAAAACATTAAAAAAATCTATTTTTATTGAACAAAATTGAAACATTGAAAAAAATTGTTTTCCCCAAAATCTAATGTTAAAAATTTTATTAATCTTTGTAAAGGAATCAAAGTATTTTGATTTGGATTGAATATTTTATTTTAATAAAAATTTATTTCCACGGTTAATATTTTTCAGAACAGAAAAGATTTTTATTATTTTGAACATAAGTAGTTCATAGTGAAAAAAGTCTCACAATTTTTCAAAAGGGAAAGTCTCAAATCCTTAAAATATTTCTATTATCAAAGAAAAATTTTAACACGGAATGTATTAAACTGAGATTTGCCAAGTTGGCCCCAGTGTTTTTGTTAACTTGACCCCACGTATGTGGATCATTCTCCCATCAGACCTTTAAGTTATCAGAAAGGGGAAAAGTAAAAAAAAAAACAAAATAATGTTATGTATTCATATCTGAATTATTTTGATTTAATGCCTTTTAATTAAAACCACCATAATATTTAGTTGTCCAAACCTAATGGTTCTTTTTAGTCTATAAATCTTATGTTTAAATTTTTAGCCAAATCTGACAGAATTAACCTGTGCCTTTGGTGGTTAAATTTTTGGCCAAAAAAAAAATTTGCCATACAAACTAAATTTTTTTTTTTTTTCAACTTATTAATTTATTTATTTTTTTTAATAACGCTTTACTTGATTAAGCTTAATAATGACTAAAAATTTCATTTTGGAGGGAAAACCCTTTCCGCTTCAAAATTTGCTTCGAAAAAAAATGTCGGTTTTTTTTCTTAATTTTGACTTGAAAGGATTTTAGCTAAGATGTATTCACATAAAAATATTATTCTTATCTGTGGCATCTTTATCGTGTTCTTAAATATATAAAAAAATCATATAAAATGCGTTTTCACTTTTTTCAAATTTTATGTATTGTCAAAAAAAATAAATTTTGTAGATTGCCTGGCAAATTATCGTTCGTTTTGGTGCAAAAGCTATATGTTAAAATTTTTAGCCAAATCGGACAATTTTAACCCGTGCCTCTGAGTGGTTTAAATTTTTTGTGAAAATAAAAAAAAAAAATTAGGGTTAAACTTTTACACTTCAGCGGCACATGTTAAAATTGTCCGATTTGGATAAAAACTTAAATATAGAGTTCTTAGGCAAAAAGCAAATTGCCCAGCATTTGACAAAATTCGACAAAAGGCATTTTTTGTGAAAATAAAATGTGAGAAAGGTAAAAAGAGAATTTTTTGCTATATTTTAGAACGTGATACAGACGTTACAGAAAGAAATAAGATTTTTGTGTTGATATGTATCATTAAGAGCAACATCTCAAAGAAAAATTCTTTCGAGTCAAAAGTTTTGACTCTAAACTAAATAAATTTTTTTTAATTTTTTGGAGTATGACAGCAACGGCCCTATATTTTTTTTTCGGAGTCAATTTTGAAACGTTTATTCCACGAAAATTAAAGTAAAGTAAAATAATAATTAAAAAAAAAAAAATCGAAAAAACATGTTGTTTGGTTTGTATGGAAAAAACGGTCAAGTTTTGTCCGATTTGGCTAAAAATTTAAACATAGAATTTTTAGACCAAAACGAACCATAATTTGCCCGGCGATCGACAAAATTCGAAAAAAGTCATTGTTCGGGCCACCCTAATATACATAAATGGAATATCGGTAGTCAAAAGTGAATTCGATCGACATAACTGGTTTTAAACTGAAAACTTTTTTATTCAACGTTTGGCTGTAAAAACATCAATTTACAGTTAATTCTAAATCTTCTTCCAAAAAGTTGTCCCTAACATCCGGCTTTTTTAAATGTTCAAGACGTAAATGAATTCTTTCCAATAGTGTTTTTATTTCTGAGAAATAAAAATTTTTGTACACCCAAGTAAAAAAAAAAACTTTAAGATCTAATTTGATCTTAAAATTGGCATTATCAAGTTGGATCAGATATTGATCTAAATGTATTATTTTAGATACACAAATATAAAAAATGATACAATTAGATGCGAATTTTGGTCACATCCAATTAAATCCACTTGATCTTATTTTATATCAAATAATATAGATATACTAGCTGGCCCGGTCCGCGTTGCTGGCCCAAATATAAGATCAGTGTTATATTTCATCTCGCTTCCAATATATAGCCCTGCAAAAAATGTAATGAATTTCTTGGCTTACAAAGATTTGTGGGAATAGTTTTTAAGGACCCGATTAGGCAGATAATCATCTTCAAATTATATTTTAAGAACAAAAAAATAACCATGTCTTCGACTTTTCGACCTGTACAAATTTAAAACTTCTTTAGTATCATTATGAACAACACAACAATGAATTACGCATATCCTTCGTTCTTACTGTGAGCTATCGTCTTGAGTTCAAACAACCCTTTACAGTTTTCCCGAATTTTCCATTTTTTCGGGACACTTTTCTTATTTATATTTCCTTAAAAACCTAATTAGAACTCTTATTAACATAAAAAAATCGGTCCGGTCATTAGTAGTCGACTTATTTAGACAAAAGTTGGCGTTAAAATTTGTGTGGTAAGTTAAACTTGATTTGGACCAAGTTTACGCGGAATCTATTAAGAAATATTTTTTTTTAATAGATCGAGTTGGAGTAAAAATTAATTTAAGATATATCAAAAAAAAGTTGGCGAGGAGAATTTTTCTTTCCGACCAATTATATGGACTATAACGAACATTTAAAACAAAAAAATAGCCAAATCGGTCCAGGCCTTCTCAAGTGTTGCAAATTTTAAGGTTATTGAAAAATGTGGGCTTTGAAGTGGGGTAGTACAATAATTATTTCCGTAAAATCCTTACTTGGGCTATAATGATCATTAAAGAAAAAAATTATCAAATCAGATCATTAGCACTCCGATCTTAGATTTATTGAATAAAGTGGGAGTGGACAATTTTTCTTTCCGTAAAAACCTTTGTTGTGCTATCACGAATGTCAACAAATAGCCAAATCGGCCGTGTCGTTCTTCCGTTTTAGATGTATCGAAATAAAAATGGGCGTGAACAATTTTTATTTCCGTTTAAACCTAAGTTGGACTATGGCGACCCGATTTTAGATATAGCGAAAAAAGGAGATGTAAAAGTGGGAGTGATTAATTTGTTAAAAAAATAAGATGAACATTTAAAAAAAAAAATATTATCCAAATCGGTCAGTTCTCAAGTGATCCGATTACCAACGAACTACATTTGATTTTTATTTATATTTTATTATTCTATATTTTATTTTTCTATAGAGCAGTTTTTTTTAAATTTGAAAATTAAATTTTAAATTGAAAAAGTGGGCGTAAAAGTGGGCGTGGTTGATTTTTCTTTCATTAAAAACTTATATTGGATTGCTACCAACATTTTAACACAAAAATACCCAAATCGGTGCAGCCGTTTTCCGATTTTAGATAATTTGAAAAAAGTAAAAACCTAAGTTGGCCAATGGCGAACATTTCAAAAAAAGAATTGTGCAAATCGGTCCAGCCGTTCTCAACTGATGCGGTTACCAACGAACGACAATTGATTTTTATTTATATAGAAGATATAATTAAATAAAGTCAGATTTATTTATGTATAAACTCAGATAAGAAAATGGAGCTGCAATAAATTTTAAATAAAATTATATCTGAACATATAAAAGTCATTATATCAAAACTTTTTTACTAGGCAATGAGAAAATCCGAAAAAAGTTAATTCTGAAATACAATTGATAACTTCTGAATACAATTTAAAATTTCCGAAATACAATTAAATCACAATTGATTATTTCTGAAATACATTTGATAAGTTCTGAAATACAATTGATAAATGCTGAAAAACAATTGATAATTCCCGAAATACAATTGATAATTTCTGAAATACCATTGATAACTTCTGAAACACAATTGATAATTACTGAAATACAATTGATTATTTCTGAAATACAATTGGAAATGGTATGTTACTCGGGGACCATACACGTATGCAGGATTGTTTTTTCAGGGCCCACCAACAACAACAAAAAAAATTTTGTTGTTTTTTTCGTGAGATTTGTGTTTTTAAATACATATAAAAAATAATAATTTTAACATGATAATGTTTTTAGGCTGGTGTCTAATTTTAAAAATGTTGCAGGACGCCACCTCAGTTTGACTATATAAGCTAACAATTAACGAAAAAAAAATTAGAATTACTATATTCATTTTCTTAAAACCAAAAATTTTAGTAACTTGGGTTTGCAACTTGGATAATAATTCACCTCGTGGTGAATAAAACCGTTTTTCACCAGCTGGTGAATAAAAAGTAACATAATTATTTTTCAACAAAAAAATTTTTTTTTCATCAAATTTTTTTTTTTCATAAATATTTTTTTTTTTTTTCATCATAATTTTTTTTTCATAAAAATTTTTTTTTGCCTATCAAATTTTTTTTTCATAAATTTTTTTTTTTCATCATTTTTTCAATTTTTTTTTTGCCTATCAAATTTTTTCTTTCATAATTTTTTTTTTATTAAATGTTTTATTTATGAATTCTTATATAATTTTTTTTTCATAATTTTATTTTTTCATGAATTTTTTTTTTACATAATTTTTTTTTATCATTTTTTTTTTTTTTTATAAAATTTTTCTTATCAATTTTTTTCTAATCAAAATTTTTTCTATTTTTTTTTTTCAACAATTTTTTTTTACATCAAAAAATTTTTCTTTTCATTAAAATTTTTTTTTTTTTCATCAATAAATTTTTCTTTTCATCAAAAAAATTTTTGTTTTCATCAACATTTTTGTTTTATTTTTTTTTTTTTTTTTCAAAAAGATTTTTTTTTCTTTATCAAAATCTTTTTTTTATCAAACATTTTTTTTCCCCAAAAATCATTTTTTTCCATTTTTTTTACCAAAACTACTGTTTCAACAAGTCTTAACTTTTCACATAAAAATGTTCCATTTGTTTATCAAATGTACATAAAACAAGTCATAAAACAACTCTCCAAAATGTAAAAACACTTTTTTCCACTTTTTTTTGCACTCATTTACCAAATGTACAGCTCTTTTGGTTTGGACTAAATCTTGCCTTCTGCAGACAGATGGACGGATGTATGGATGTAAATAGCTAGAGTTTCTTAGAAATGGATCAATAATATGTAAACTTAATGGGGTCCTTGACTGATATTTCAATTTGTTTTGCATGGAATAGCAAAGTACTACAACAATACTTTTTTTAAAAAAAACTTTGTATAGTATATGGGCCCCGACAACGACGTATTCAGAGGGGGGGGGGGGGCTCAACAAGAACAACAAAAATACCTGCGAATTTTGTACTCTTGCCCAAAACATTAAATCATGATAATGTTTTGCGGAAGATTTGTGTTTATTTGCCAAAGAAAATAGTACTTTTTTTTTTGAAAATTTCGTTTCGCTATATCTCGCTAAGTTTTCGAGATATACAAATTTTCAATTTTTAATTTCATTTTAGGAAGTTTTTGTACTAAATTCTAAGAAGAACACTTTCTTAATTCTAAGAACACAAATATAAATAAACTGATTACCCGAGTAAAAAAGCTTATATATAATTATATATAATTATATATAATTTGATAAAATTATATAAATTTATATAAAGTTATGTATAATTTTGTATAAATTTATTCTCATTAAAATTGCATTATATATAATTATATATAATTAGATATGCCTTATATAATTATATATAATTTTATATACATCGTTTTTAATAAAAAAAAAAATAACGTACATGCAAATGTTACCACAATATGGGGGTATACTCACTTTGTCAATCCGTGTGTAACGCACAGAAATATCGGTCTAGGATCCCATAAAGTATTTATACTATTGATCCATGATCGATTGTGATACCATGAATGACATATTTGTATTTTCATTAAGATATTGACATTTTTGTAGAGTCCGACCGAATATTCGGTTTCGGACTCGGTTTCGGCCGAATAATGGGGTTTCGGCCTCTATTCGGTATTCGGCAAAATTTTGGTCGAATATTAGCCGAAACCGAAACTTTTTGCTATTTTAAAAGATATGTAAAAAAGTCGGTGAATTTTTTGATTTCGTATTTCATTACACTATTTTCAGTTCAATTGAAGAAAATGTTACAAGTTTATGCAATAAATGTAAGAATGTTTCAGTTCAAAAATTATTTTCTCCTAATCTGCAAATGAAATATACAATTTTTTTGTAAACATTTTTTTTTTTTTCAAAAATACAACAATTCCAACTTTTTAATAATTTTATTCATGACAGGCGGTAATTTTTTTTAAGTTTCTGTTCGGTTTCGGCCGAATATTACTGGTTTCGGTCGGACTCTACATTTTTGCTTAAATTTGTTAATTATTAGGAAACCATTTTGGTGACGTTTAAATAAAATTTGTTTTTTCATTTCTACCCTTTTGAAATCGAAAACCGAAATTAATTAATAGAAACACGCATTAGAAATGGTCTTACTTTATTAATTTCAATATATATCCTCACTGATCCGACAAAAACTTCTACTGTTTTTTTTTTAATTTTTTGAAGAACCAGAAAATTTTATTATTTTGTACTTTTACGCAAGGTAGATTTATATAAGGTAATATTTTAATGACGTAAATGAAAACAATTTTCTTTCAAAATCATTTTAGTCGGCAAAAACGACTTAAATGTTCAGTGCACACATTAACCAATTTAAACGCTTTTTAAGACTTTAAAATTTTATAAAACAACTAAATTATAAAAAAATATTGAAATTCAAACGTAATTATTTTATTTTCCACGACAAAAATTAAAAAAAAAATAAAATATTTATAAGCATACAAAGTGTAGTGTAAACTCAAGTCATTTATGCCGAACAAAATATTTTTATTTCGTTTTGAAAATTCGTAAATATTATTGTTTCCAAATTTGTCAAAAAACTTACTATGGAGGAAAAGTGAGGTTATTGGATCTTACCTTGTATAAATCTACCTTGCTTTTACGTCCTTTTTTCAGAAGAAATTGCAATTTTTTTTAAACAACATTCATAAAACATTTAGTTTAATAGAGTGGAATGTGTATACATACTTCCCTTTACACAGTTATACTTCCCCAAAATATTTTTGTTTTAAATTACTTTTCAAAAAAATTCTGTCAAAAAATTTTCATAAAATAAACAAACACATTTATTAAAAAATTTTGTTTGGAAACATGAAAATTTACTAAAAACCACCAAAAATACCAGAAAAGTTAGCAAAAATGTAAGTATAGAGTTTCACCAAAATGTAATGGTATAATTATTAATTAAATTTTGTTTCTTGGTTGCAGATTTTTCGCTTTCAACAAAAACAAAAGGAATCAATGTGAATATGTGGAAATTGAAAATCATTTGCTGTCCTTGAGGAGTCTGCTACTTGGAGAATAATTTAGCAATTTCATCATTTGCTCCCAGCGTCAACATAAATTTGTATGTATGTATGTATGTATTTTTTGCGACGTGTTTTTTTTTTTTTGGGAGAAAAAGGTGGTCTTACATGAAAGTTCAACTAAAGGTCAGCCACAGATTTGCTAAAAGCGAAAAATAAGAAAATCCTACTTTTAGTGCTAATTAAGAAATACTAAAGTCTCTCATTTAAGATCAAAAAATAATTTTAGATTGTTCGTGTGGTGCTTTATCCAATTCTGTGGGCTGTATATGTGATTGTAACGTTAAAAACTTTTATTTTTGTTCCTCATATTAAAGAACAGCCTTTAGAACCCTTCCATGTAAGATCACTGTTTTGTACAAAATAAAAAAAATATTTTAAAATTCTGTCAACTTTAATTTGTCACCCAATTTCTATTGTTATTTTTTATTACTGAATATGTTAAGTTAATTTCTTTCATGTTATTTTTGTTTATGTACATTTTTTTAATATTTTATTTTGCTGAGTTAGAATAAATAAAAATAAATAAAATTAATTGCTGAAATTTTAATTATAAAAATCCAAAATTAAGAGGGTCCTTTATATCAAAATATATAAAACCATATCTTTTTTTATAAAATTATATCAAATTATATAAAATTAGATATAAAATTTTTTCGGATATAATTTTATAAAATTATATATAATTTTTTCAAATTATACATATATAATTTGATATAATTTTATCTAATTTTATAAAATTTTATCCACCAATTCCTGGATAGAATTATATATAATTTTATCAAATTATATATAATTAGATAAATTGGTTTATATCAAATTATATATAATTATATATAAACTTTTTTACTCGGGTAGTAGTAAATTTGAACTAAATATGAACTAAATTTGAACTAAATTATGTCTAAACATATTGTGAAAAAATATCATTTAAAAATAAATATACCTATGTTTCTTAGATTATGGGAACATTTCTTTGGCAGTAAGATTTTTTTCATTGTATTAAAAAAACTCCATTTATAGAAACCTATATACTATTTATAAGTAAATGAAATACAGTTTTTTCTCATCAAAAGTTCTCATTTTTTAATTAAATTAAACTAATTTTTTTTTTTTAATAAACTTTTTCCCAAAATTGAGTTACATCTATTTAGACTTGAATTGCACTTGAATTTTGATAATGTTTATTGGGTTATCAAAAGAAAATTTCTGCATGAAAATATTTTAAAAGTTTATATAGTTTTTGTCTTATTTAACAATTTTTTCCATAATCCAATATTTATTTAATATAATATAACTTCTTTAATGTAAGTCATGAATGTTGACAATAAAGTCTTGGCTAATTATTGTATATAATTTAATCTTATGACACTGTTAGCTCGAATTAAGGCAAAGGTTTCATCATAGCTACAAAAAAAGCAGAGAACTATGATTATAACGTTTACATTTTTAATTTATAAATATGTACGTAGTTAGTAAGTATGTACTGGTACATAGCAACGTACCTCAATATTTGTAGTGGTAGCAAGTAATACTAGTAGTACTAGTACTGATAATGCCATGGTGCCACCATTAAAGCACTAGGTACTGTCAACTTTGTTTAACTCGCATAATTTTTTACTGGACAAAGTATTTAATGAGACACAAATTAGATTTACTGTTCTCCGCAGTGTAGTAATGAACTAGAGTTATATGTACGAGGGTTGGTTGAAAAATAAATATTATTAATTTTAATAACACTAGTACACAAATAAAAAAAAAATTGCGATCCAAGACATTTTGCTGTGATTTTTTATGTAAAATCTTACGCTAAATAAGCAAATGAAGTCTAAAAAATTTAAATTACACTCATAGAAATTGTACGGTATTCCTTACTAAAAAGCTGGCTGTAATTAATAACACAGGGCAACACTTTCGCTAACTTTGGGTAATTGGGATACGCTGATTCGAAATTTGGCTACCGTTTTTTGGGGGTCAGCTCTAGTTTTTGAGATATAGCTTAAGAACACTTTGAAAATTGGCTATTTCTGGAATGTTTATGAGTCCATATATAAAAACACTGGCCTTGAATCCAGAAAGTGAAAGCGATTTAATGTATGTTGGATATGGTGATTTCAAATATGCTCTTTCTTTTTTTTGAGTCATCTTTTGTTTTTGAAATAACGCTAAAATAAAATTTTAAAAATTTGCATTATGCGTTTTTAATCTGAGCACGTTTATCACGTTGACAGAGTTTGGGGGGGGGGGGGGGGGGGGCACACGGTTTAGACTTAAAAAGGCACACAGACTTCAAAAGTATTTTAAGTTTTATCGTGAAGGCTTAAGTTTTCGAGTTATAAAACAACGAAATAACCAATTTTTTTTATCACTTAATTGACAAATTATATCTTTTTATTAGCATTTGCTTAGCAAATTCAGACATTTGCAAAGGGTTTGTAAATTCATGTTGACCTTACTAAGAACAATTTCCGAAAACAAATTAACACATGATGTAAATATGAAGTCAATCAGATGAGTGGTTTGGCTGGAATGATGAGAACAATTTTTCGAAATTTACTTGCGTTATAACCCCAAAACTAAAGCTGTCAGAAAGAAGTTGACACCAGTTTTAGAATCCACGCATCCAATATAGTTAAGTTTGTGTTTTAAACTAAGGCTCTGAAATTAGTGTTAGCACTTGAAGCCAAGCAAAATTAGTAAAAAACTTACTTTTATGACTCTTCGCCAGCGATTTGCTCGCGAACGAGAGCTGATGGAAAAAATTGGAAAACTGATTCGGAATCAGCACACCAAACTCCATAAAAATCAGTTGTCAAAGGTCAGGCAAATTTAAATAGTTCAACTTTTGTCAACCTGTGTAATAATAAAAATAAAAAAAATAGAAATCGAATTTTTTTTTTGATTGTGTGAAAAAAAAATTTAGATCCTTATTTTAGGGTCCGGTAGCACCCCTAAACCTCAATGAAAAAATTTTAAAAAATTACGTGTTATTTTTTCACGGTTCTTAATATATATTTCGGGTGGCCCATACAAAAATCAAAAAAATAAAGTGCCATAAATGAGGCATTCCACACCAAATGTCCCGCTACAGAAAAACATGTGTCCCGTAAATTTCTGAATAGGTTGTTTGGATAGCCCTATATGTAACTAAGATAATTGCGTTTTTGGTTTTTCAAATTTTCGAAACTGGGCTTGGGAGGCGTGGTTAAATATTGGAAAAATGGTAAAATTTGTGGCGAGTTGCCTTGATTAAATATTTATCACATTAAAACGGAATGCGCCACAATGTCAAAAATTTACGTTCTTATATAGTTTTGTATGGGCTATCGGTTAAATTTTTTTTTTTTGGAAAATTTTTAGAACCCGTTCTGAAATTTTCCATTTTTTAAAAAAGTCAATTTATCAAAAATCCGGCCACTTTTTTTTTTCTTTTTTATTTATTTTTTTAAAAGTTTAGATGTTTGTCCATCCACACAAAAAAAATCAGAAACACGTTCATCTTTTTTTTCGAGAAAATCGCATTTGAACTTTAAATTTCATAACAATTTTGTTATTTGCTTGTATTTCTTTGTTTTAAAGTTGCGAATGAGTAATATTAATTGCATAAATATTCGTCATACGCTCTGTTGACACAAGAAAATACAAGCAAATTACTAAATTGTTATGAAATTTAAAGTTCAAATGCGATTTTCTCGAAAAAAAGATGAACGTGTTTCTGATTTTTTTTTGTGTGGATGGACAAACATCTAAACTTTTAAAAAAATAAATAAAAAAGACAAAAAAAAGTGGCCGGATTTTTGATAAATTGACTTTTTTAAAAAATGGAAAATTTCAGAACGGGTTCTGAAAATTTTCCAAAAAAAAAAATTTTTAATCGATAGCCCATACAAAACTATATAAGAACGTAAATTTTTTACATTGTGGTGCATTCCGTTTTAATGTGATAAATATTTAATCAAGGCAACTCGCCACAAATTTAACCATTTTTCCAATATTTGACCACGCCTCCTAAGCCCAGTTTTTGAAAAATTTAAAAACCAAAAACGCAATTTTCTAAGTTCCATATAGGGCTATCCATATCACCTATTCAGAAGTTTACGGTACACATGTTTTTTTTCGCTGGACATTTGGTGTGGAATGCCTCATATGCAATATTTTAAACTTTTTTTTTTAATCTTAACAAAAAATTATAAAAATTGGTACGAAACAATGTATGAAAAAACAGATGCAAATTTGGTTCAAAATTTTGAATTCTTGTGCAAATATTTCTGGATATACTTAATGGATTTTGAAACTTAACCCCAGGTTCTCTTTATTGGAGTTTTTTTTTACATATCTGCTTTGAACAGGAAGTTTATCGTAAAATTCAAATTCTTAAAAGTACATAACCTAAAAAAGGTCAATTTCTTATACCGCCCTTGATCGTATCAAGTCCGAACTTCTTGCAAAAGTTAGGTATTTTTATTGGGAATTCGAATAAAAAAAATATGAATAACTTTAACATACACTTTTCAAATATTAAAAAATTTTTGCGATTTGATACCACTTTTCTGATGAATCAGCTATTTTAACGATCATTAAGGTGAAGAAATTTACGAGAATCATATAATATATTATTAAAAATATGTTATCGTTTAGCACGATTACGTTCTATTTTTACACTGTTTTAGATTTTCTCAGAGTTGCAACACTCAGTAGGACTTTTCAAGTATTGAAAAACTACCGTTATGATTGAGTTTTTATTTCATATTTCTAATGTTTAGAAATATTACTAAATTGCATTGTACGTTATGAGTTGCATTTTTTTAATTCTGTTTTATATATTGTTAGACTTTGTTTTTTGGAGTGATTTGTTTTCTTGTAACAACATTTGAGCACTATTAATAGTTGATTTGATCATTTTGTTGGAATACGCGCCACCCTTACCAATACGCTGCAAGAACAGATAGAAAAGAGGAAGACTTTTACGTCCATCGCCCCCTCCGTAAAATATGGTTACAATGTAATCTTTCAAAACGCCGACATATGTATACTTTTACTTTGTTCCACAATCAATATTCGGAACACTGTAATATTGGAATAAATTTAAAATTGTTTTACAGTGAAGTTTGGTTTTTCTTATATAGCCTAAAGAAAGTTTTCAAGAAAATTTCTATATTTACAGACATTTTTCTTATAAAAAATAAACAATGAAACAAATTTATGAACTTTCTCTAGACCTTAAAATTTTTCCAACCTCTCTCGTATTTAAACATACCCTATTTTTAACAGCATCTATTCTTTGTAACGGATATGAAAAAAAGGTGAAACTTTTGCTTAATAATTCTATGTAAATGGCAAATTATAGTGTAGCCCTATTTGGGAAAATAACTGCATTGTTGACTGTGTTAACAATTTCAAATAAAGAACAAAAAAAAACAGAGATAACTCTTTTTTTTTTCATAAATGCATGTATGTATAACCAAAAGCAACATTATGCATATGAGCGAAGTCAACAACAACGCGATGTTAAATTTTTATATTCCTCTGGTTTTTTGTGCATGTGTGTGTGTGTTGTTTTTCATTCTTTTGCCTCCGGCTGTCAGGCATCCGTTGACCAGTGTCTATGTAGGCTTTGTGGAATACATTTAACAATTTTTTTTTGTGTTTAACTAAAAAAACCCAGTATTTTTTTTTTGTTTGATGTAGAGGTTTTTATTATATTTTTTATTTTCAGTTTTTTGCTTTATACCATGAGAGAAAACACTTTTAACAATAAATTCACATTAGCTGAAAGTTACATATTTACACAGTTGGGTCTATTTTAACTTCATTCAACTCTTGGTAGATGAATGTGTGAATATGTTTGTATGTATAGTTGTTTCAATACAACTATGTATGTGTTTATGTAGTAGGCACATGCTTGTATGTATGTGTAGAATGGTTTTTTTTTAGTTATTGCTGTATGTGTGTGCATATATTTCCGCATTGTCCACTTGGTTCCATGTGCTGGTTGCGGTAAACGCATTCACCGTTAACTTGCAAAATGATATGCAAATAGGAAAAAATTCATCACACGTTTACCAAATGTACACATACACTCTACTACATGCAACATATTTATATATGTACACTATGTGTATAATGTATGCGGAAAACAAAAATATTGGTTTATAAATTTAATCAACATTTGATCACACATAACTACAACATTTCCAATTGTTGTTTGAAATTTTTTAAGTGTATTATAAAACTTTTCAAATGTTGTTAACGTTTTCGTAAACAAATATCAAAATAAAAAAAAAAAATTATAAAAAATTTCGCTAAAAAAATTTCCTCGGATACAATTTACAGTGCTATAATTTTTTTTTTGTACATTCAATAGAGCTTACAAGGGAGGTCTTTCGCAGGGTAACCTGTGAAATATTTAAAATAGAATTAATTTTTTAATTAAGGTATAGTTGCCGATATATAGATGAATAGACTCTAAGGCGATAATCAGATTGAAAGATATTGTATGGAGAATTGATAAAGTATTTAATTAGCTTTAATTTAAAATCGAAAAAAATCAAATCCTCCGATTTTGTCCGGAGACGTTTTTATTTGTGAGAAACCACTTTATAAATATAGAATTTGGCAATATCTTTAAAACTTTTTTAATTTTGAACTTTTTGACTTCATTTTCGAATAAAGCGCCCGATTTGACATGGAAAATAAATTTAAAATATCGTGAATTGGACAATTTTTCAAAATATGTAGTTGGTGTCACACTTAATAAACTGCAAATGCATAAGTACTGATATTCTGCATTTTTACTCAATTGCATATAACTTAACAATTTTCAACGGATTTTCTTAAAAACTCTCTTTTTTATTTTGTAATAGATCAGACTTGAATTGCAAAGAAAAAAATTAATTTTATATTTTTTTCCTTTCTGAAATTAACAATAGAATTTACTTTTTTCTACAAATTTCGGTAATATTAAAGTAAAATTGTCGATGTCTCTATTAATAGCTTCTGAGGCGATAATCAGATTAAAAATGCCTGCGAATTTTGTACTCTTGCCCAAAACATTAAATCATGATAATGTTTTGCGGAAGATTTGGGTGTACTTGGCATAGCAAAGTTTTTTTAGAAAAAATAATGTTATATTACTTTGCAATTCCATGCAAAACGAATTGAAATATCAGTCGAGGATCCCATTAAAAAACGAAAAGAGCTGTACATTTCGTAAGTGAGTGCAAAAATAAGTGCAAAAAAGTGATTCGGCAACAAAGAATATAACACTCTGTTTTATGTACATTTGATAAACAAATGGAAAATTTTTATGCGAAAAGCTTTGACTTGGTGAAAAAGTAGTTTTGGTAAAAAAATGATTTTTTTTTCACGAAAAACAAAATTATGTTAAAAAAATTTAATGAACCCAAAATTTTTGGTGAAAAAAAATTTTGATGAAAAAAATAAAAAGAAAAAATTTTTGATGTAAAAAATTTTTTGATGTAAAAAAAATTGATAAATAAAGAAATATGAAAAAAAAAATGTTTGCTGAGAAAAAAGTTGAGAAAAAATTTTATGAAAAAAAATGTGATAAAAAAAAATTTATGAAAAAAAATTTATGAAAAAAAAAATTTTGATGAAAAAAAAAATTTTTGAAAAAAAAAAAATTTGATATAAAAAAATTGATGAAAGAAAAAATTTGATAAAAAAAAAAAATGACAACAAAAAAATGATAAAAAAACAACTACAAAAGTTAAATTCGGCCTTGCCGAATGTAGTGATACCCTCCACAATTTCAAAAAGATTATTGCAAAAAACTTTATTTAAAAGGAAATTACTGTTGAAAAAAAAAAATTTAAAAAAAATTTTCGCAAAAAAAAATTTTGTTTAAAAAACAAAAAAATCCGCGATTTTTTTTTTTTTTTGTCAAAAAATATGTTTGTACTTGTTTAAATACCACTTGGTGTTCAATTATGTTCACATATGTCAACCAGAAGTCGAATTAAAGCATTTTGTATTTTTCGGTTATGTTGAATGTACTGAAATTTTTGAACCGCTGAACCGATATCGCCCAAATGCAATACCAATTTTCTCGGGAGAACTTCCAATAAATATGTTAAGTTTCAGTCATCTCTGTCAATATTTTGTCCATGATAGCATTTTCCACAGACAGACAGACGGACATCGCTAGAATGTCTTAAAATCGATCGGACATCATGAATATATATACTTTATGGGGTCCCAGAGCTATATTTCGATGAGTTACAAACGGAATGACAAACTTATATATACCCTCTATCACTTAGTGGAGGGTATAAAAAGATTAATGAAAAAAAAAAAATTGATGAAAAAAAAAATTTGATGAAAAAAAAAAAAAAATTGATGGAAAAAGAATTTGATGGAAAAAAAATTTATGGAAAAAAATTAAGGAAAAAAAATTTATAAAAAAAAATTTATAAAAAAAAAATTTGACGAAAAAAAAAAGTTTGATGAAAAAAAAAAAAATTTTATGAAAAAAAAAATTTTTTTTTTTTTTGAATTATGTTACTTTTTATTCACCAGCTGGTGAAAAACGGTTTTATTCACCACGAGGTGAATAATTATCCAAGTTAAAAACCGAGGTTATTAAAATTTTTGGTTTTAAGAAAATGAAAATAGTAATTCTTGTTTTCTTTTTCGTTAATTGTTAGCTTATACATTAGAGTGTCCCTTATTTTGGAAATGTTGGAAATGTTGAGACGGTACCCCCTAATTTTTTTCCTTTTGACTAAAAAATAACTGAGGAAAAATTTTACGCCCCTACGACCACACCTTTCCTACGCGACGGGGCCGTGAAGAGAGGGGCCTTAAAAATCATTTTTCCATACAAAGCAAAAAATTTTTTTTTTTGATTTTTAATTTTTTTGTTATTAATTATTATATAACTTGGTTAGCTTATTCACGACAAAAAATTTGATTTTGGTGGGATGAGGCTTCCAGTTCTAAAAAAATTTTCGAAAAAAAAGAATTAGAGCTTTTGGGGTCCAACAGTAAAAATTTTTTAAAAAATATTTGTTTTTAGTTTTGACTAGCAACCGTTTTAGTTGAATTGTTGCTTTTAATGATATATTTTCATAAAAAAATATTATTCCTATCTGTGACATCTTTATCGTGATCTAAAAAAGGGTAAAAAAATGCATTTTTGATGTTTTTCGATACACGATCAAGATGTCACAGATATGAATAATATTTTTTTATGAATATATATCATTAAAAGCAACATTACAACTAAACCCGTTGATGGTCGAAACTAAAAAAAAAAAAAATTTTTAAATTTTTACTGTAGGACCCCAAAAGCTCTAAATTTTTTTTTCGAAAAATTTTTTAGAACTGAAAGCCTCATCCCACCAAAATCAAATTTTTCGTCGTGAATAAGGTAACCAAGTAATATTAAGTATAATTAATAACAAAAAAAAATAAAAATCCAAAAAAAAAATTTTGGTTTGTATGGAAAAATTATTTTTAAGGCCCCGTTCTTTAAGACACCGTCGCGTAGGGAAGGCGTGGTCGTAGGGGCGTAAAATTTTTCCTGAGTTATTTTTTAGTCAAAAGGAAAAAAATTAGGGGGTACCGTCTCAACATTTCCAACATTTCCGAAATAAGGGACACTCTATTATACATATAGTCAAACTGAAGTGGCGCCCTGCATCTTTTTTAAAATTAGACACCAGCCTAAAAACATTATCATGTTAAAAATTTTGTATGTTGAACCGAAAATGCATTTATTTACTTTTAATTTAAAACCGTAAAGAATGAAATCAACCGATTTGATCTGGAGATATTTTTATTTAAGTAAAACTTCTTTTTTATAAAGTTGAAAATTTGGAAAGTTAGTTCTAGGTTTTTAAACATTGGACTTTATTTTCGGATTCAGCGTAAGATTTTACGTGGAAAATAAATGCAAAATCTCATGGATCAAAATCTCTGTAAACAACTGTGATTAGTTATTATGGTCTTCAAATTTGGCTTGTGTGCATTATCTACACATCCCAGCAGTAATTTTGCTGAACTGACAGCAGCTTTTGGAAAGGAAACTCGAGTCAAGGAGCGCATCCAAACCTGCTGAATTCATGCACCGAAAAAGCGCTTTTAAGAAGCACTGAAATCACGTGTCTTTAGAGCGCTGATTAAAGCATACTTTTATTGCGCTGATTAAGCGCTACAAAGATGCAGTGAATTCATGTATCTTTTTAGAGCTGATTTAAGCAGAATTAAGATGAATGCATTACACTATTTCTGAAATACAATTGGAAATTCTGAAATACAATTGACTATTTCTGAAATTTTTTTTTAGTGCATTGGTATAAAAAAGGACGAAAGTTACAGTCGAATGTTTTTTTAATGGTAGAATTTTGATCAATACTTTCGAAGACATGGCTTTTCAAATTATCATACTTTTTATATATTTTAAATTTTTGAAGAAAATAAAATTTGCGAAAAAATCTCGATTTTTTTTAAATTTGAAAAACTGAAAATGGATATGTTTTGTTGGCTTCATAGTACAAATGTGTACAATAAATTAGGCAAATTTGAAGACCCTCGGTCAGATTTTATAAAATCTCTGGTGGATTTCGTGATATATTTATGTTTCAGAAATTTCTAACTGTATTGAAGAAATTTCCATTTGTATTTCAAAATTTTATAAATGATGGAAATATAAATTAGTTTTCTGAAAAGAACTTAGAAAATTTTGAAATACAAATGGAAATTTTTGAAATACGATTGGAAACTTCTTAAATATACATGTATTTTTCTTATAATTAAAATAAAATTTTCTTAATAGCAATTATAAAATTATGAAATCCAAATGAAAATTTTTGAAATACAAATTTTTGAAATACAAATTTTCTGAAAAGCATTTAAAAAATTTTTTAAATCCAAATTCAAATTTCTTAAATACAATTGGAAATTTCTGAAACATAAATAGATATTTCTGTAATGTAAATGGGAATTTTTGATATACAATGTCATACATATAAATAGAATTTCTGAAATTAAATGGAAGTTTATTTACTCTTTGAAATAACAAATAAGCATTTGCGGTTTTTACCATTATTCAAAATGTGATAAAGACACACACTTTGCAGCGCCGATTAATGCGCAATAATGACGCAGTCAAATCATGTGTCTTTATCCAAAACTCAGGCTTTTTCATTCAAAAAGTGTTAAAAATGTCAAAAAGAAATTGAAATTTTATCAAAAAATAATTTAATATTAAAAGTTTTATATAAAAAATCTCAACAAAAAATATATATTTTTCGCCATACTTTTCATCCTTTGGATGCGCTTTGGTATGCTATAAAAAGATGCTGTGTCGCCAAAACCTCGATTTATTTTTGCTGGGTATTAAAGATCTAACGAAATATAGAACCAATCGGTCCATGTTTTAACTTTCGACCCAGTTTCCGGAAAACCCGGGTATTATGTTATATTCCTACATTTTGTTTTCTGTTAAAAAAAAAAATTCTACAACAAATTTTAATATTTCTAAAAATAAATTCAAATTCTTAATTTCCGCATACTTTTTCACTTTATATTCATATGCATACATACGTTAAAGTTTACCAACCATATACAAGGCTTATGCTCTACTTGTCATTCATTTATATGAGTCATATTGTTTAAAATATAAATGTATTTTGTTAAATCTTCTTGTTCTTCTTTAATACATATTTATAAATATCCATTGTATAAACTTACACTCATACATAGTTTTTATCCCCTCTTTTGTTATTTAAACATTTATTAATAACCCCCTCCCCCCCTCAGCCTTTCATAAGCTAATTTTTTTCGCTCTGAATCGTAATCCTATATGTACTTATAACATAAAATAAAGGGGAGATAAATATTTATTTAAGTTTGTAGAAAATTTACGTATTTATTTATGGTATTATTACACCGTCCGACAAAAATGAAAAAGTCGTTAAACACGAACTGGATACTATAAGTTTGAAACTAGAGACTAAACGTAGTAAAACTGCATTTACAGTTTTTCATTTCGTGATCCTGTTTCCTTTTAAAAGGACTTTAAAGTTGTAGAGGATAAAATTGTATCCAATATTTTTTAATATTTGTATTTGTCCTAGGCTGCCACTAGTGATGGCAAATTAAAGAGGAGGATCTATCCCTAATTTTCCTATTTTATTATTTTTACATTTCAGAAAAAGTGGTTGCGTTCTTTCAGAACTTTATCCTTAAAAATAATTCAAAATTTTTAACAAAATGTTTTGGTTAAGTTTTCAATGGAAGTCATGCACATCTTTTATCCTGATATGGCAAAATAAAAAATATAAAAATATTACTGGAGATCCTCCTCTTTCATTTTTCATCATCAGTGGCATCCTAAGACAAGTACAAATATTAAACAAATATTTTACAAAATGTAATCCTTTAAAAATCTTAAGTCCTTTTAAAAGGAAACAAGATCACGAAACGAAAAACTGTAAACGCAGTTTTACTTCATTTGATTTCTACTTTCAGACGAATATCATCTGGTTTATATTTACTAGGGTGTTCAATTAATCGGGTTTTTTAATTGTTCGATTAAACGATTAATCGATATTTGCCATTTTTAAATTATTCGATTAAACGAATAAAATTTTAAAATTGTTCGATTAATCGAATAATTAAAAATTCAGAAATTTTCTAAATTACAAGATTTTTTTCGACAATTTTAGAAAAAAATTGGTACTTGAGTAAATAAACAACGTTAATTACAAGTATTTTAACATTTTATTAACAACAAGAAAACAAAATTACAAAATTATGCTAGTTTGAGAAAATAAAAAAAAAAATCATTTTGGGGATTTGAAAAATGTGTAGAAATCAAAAACAATTTATTTGAGAAATTTATATGGATTACCGATATCACAAAAAAAAATTATATTTACACGCAAAAAAAAATCTGTGTCGGATTGAGCAAAAATCTGGCATAATTTAACCAAAATATGCTAAAACTACAACCGACGAAGTAGTTTTCGTAATTTAGCTTATGTAAAACAATTTTGAAGAAAATGCATACGCTATTTAAGCAAAAACTTGGTAAAATATACCAAAAGAAATATAGTGAAATATACCAAAATTTTTAGAAAAGGTATGAACAAAATTTTACCAAGTAGTATTGCTCAATCTGAAACAGATTTTTTTTCTGCGTGTATTATCAGACTACATTTGGGAAAGTCTTAAATTTGTAATTTTTTTTTTTATAATTTAGTACGTTTTTGCCCAAAACTCGAAACTTTGACCGATTTTAGCGCGGTCATGCAGTTACCCGATTTGGCCCAAAATTTGATCAGGTACTTATTTAGGTCGTTTAACAAATCCAAGCTTCATGAGCAGCGAAAATCCGAAAACAAATTTGAAATAAGGATCACTCAAGTAAACATGACTGTTTTTTTTTTAAATTCCAACGGTAACATACATTTGGTTTGTTTATTGGATTAAAAACTTAAAAATTATACATATTTCCAGAAAAACCATAAATTATTATTATTCGATTAATCGGCAACAATTCTTCGATTAATCCTTTAATCGAAATTAGCAATTTTAAATTAATCGAACAATTATTCGTCTAAAAGTGTTCGATTAATCGAACAAGAATTAATCGACTGAACACCCTAATATTTACTATAATATTGGCTGTTGGACGGTGTTATCACAAATATAAATTATGTAATTTTGTATGGTGTAGTTTTCCTTAATTTAAACATTGCTAAAAAAATATTTTTATACCTTTAACTACAGTATTCTGTGAATGTCAATCGTCCATCCGTTTTTAGAAAGCACACAGCAGTCCAAACCAAAAGAGTTAGACTCCTGAGGTATTTCACGAATATGTCTTAGGGCTGGTAACTTATCACAATAAAATCAATGATAAGGGCTAAACAGTGTTTGCAAACGTCAAATTTATATAAAAATAATCAATTATTAGTATAAATCATTAATTAGCTTTTGATAAGTTAAAAGCCCTTATGGTCATAGGCTGGTTAAGTTTCTGAATGGGCAAAATCGACCAACTTGTATAGTATACATAATCTCTGTAATGGAATTATGGCCATTTGTTACGTGGTCATTATCCCCCTAAATCTTGGAACTATGTCCGTATTTTATTGGGATTATGTCCAAATTATTTTCTGTCATATTCCCCACTATGGGGATTATGACGGAAATGAATTTGGTCATAATCCCCATAACGGAAATGGGGATTATGTCCGTGGGGATTACGTTATGTCACCGTCACCGACAATCTACTAGTAAACTCCTTAAAAAAAACCTGCTTTTCGGGTGTGGTTATCTCTTAAACGTTCCGAGATAAAGCCATTTTTAAATTGAAATTTCAAATTTTGACCGACCTGGACCAGTTTTTGGCCATTTCGGACGAATTTCATTTAACAAATAAATAGATAGTGTAAGTCAGAAGTTAGATTTGTAACTTGGATAATAATTCACCTCGTGGTGAATAAAACCGTTTTTCACCAGATGGTGAATAAAAAGTAACATAATTATTTCAACAAAAAAAAAATTTTTTTTCATCAAATTTTTTTTTCATCAATTTTATTTTTCATCAATTTTTTTTTCCATAAAATTTTTTTTTTTCATCAATTTTTTTTTTTAATAATTTTTTTTTTTTTTTTATCACTTTTTTTATAAATTTTTTTTTTCATCATATTTTTTTTTTTTTCATCAATTTTTTTTTCATCAAAATTTTTTTTCATAAAATTTTTATATCAAATTTTTTATTATCAATTTTTGTTTTATAATTTTTTTTTACATCAAAAAATGTCATCTTTTCATCGCATAAAAATTTTCCATTTGTTTATCAAATGCACATAAAACAAGTGAGAGTGTTATATTCTTTGGTGCCGAACCTTTTATACTCTCCAAAATGTAAAAACACTGTTTTGCACTTATTTTTGCACTCACTTACGAAATGTACAGCTCTTTTCGACTGATATTTAAATTCGTTTTGCATCAATACCAAAGTAATCCCAGCAAAACTTAGATTACCAAATAAGGTATAAAATAAGGTATATGATCTCTTATTTTATACATTGCAGCATTGATGATTTTAACAGGCGATGAGACTCAAAGTAATGCATCCACATTATCACAAAGAATACCAGTAAGGTATAAAATAAGTCATAAATTTATAACGAAGAATACGAGTAAGGTGTAAAATATATGATATTTTATAGGTTACGAGAAATGAAATAATATAGCATACCAGAAGATAATATATAAGGTGTTACGAGTAGTGAAAAAGTAATTTTGTATTAAATTTACTCACGTGATTGTAAGTGAGTGTAAGTAGATAAAATATGTTCGAGCGAGAGTGTCGTTAGAAATTTCCTGTCGTGAGCCCATCTCTAGTTTAAACTTATGCATTTTTTAATAAAATAATTATTTTTTATGTTATTGTAATGCATTATGCATCCAATTATAAATAATGCATTATTTCAAACTTTCAAATAATACATAATGTAACCAAATTTAAGTCATCCATGATTTAATGTTTAGAAATAATAACTATGAAAAAATTTTTTTCCAATAATCATGCATTACGTAGCAAATTATTAGTAATGCATTATTTTTCACTTGAAAATAATACGTTGTGGAACAAATG
This sequence comes from Pegoplata infirma, assembly GCA_963921195.1. Taxonomy (NCBI): domain Eukaryota; kingdom Metazoa; phylum Arthropoda; class Insecta; order Diptera; family Anthomyiidae; genus Pegoplata; species Pegoplata infirma. The sequence continues at coordinate 189,800,986 of OY992536.1, forward strand.
TTTGGTAAGACATCCTAAAATAATGCTACAAATAAGGTATATACATTACCTGGTAATGTGTTATATAATCACTACCCATTACCAAAGTTTTGCTGGGATATAACATTTTTTTTTCTAAAACAACTATGCTTTGGCAAGTACACCCAAATCTTTCGCAATTATACCCTACACCACTCTGTGGTACATGGTATAATGAGTTTGTGCTGATGTTTGTAACTACCTGAAATATTGGTCCTAGACCTACCTTCAAGTATACCGATCGACTCAGAATTACTTTTTGAGTCGATTTAGCGATGTCCGTCCGTCCGTCTGTCCATCTATCGGTTTAAGCACGATAAAGGTCGCAATTTACAATCAATTGACTTGAAATTTGAAACTTAAGCATCTTTTGGCCCAAGGACGAAGCCTATTGAAATTGGAGAAAATCGGTCAATGTAAAGACCTAGCACCCATACAAACGCCCCCTTTGGATTCGGCTTAAATGACTCTAATAACCGTATTATAATAGTTATCGCTTTAAAATTCAGCAGGTAATCAAATTGCATAAATCACCATTACTAATTTCAACGGAATCGGTTTAGTCCTTTTGGTAGTCCCCATACAAACCACCTTCCCGATTTTAGCAAAATTCCCTCAAAATTCATAAAAATGGAAATATTTGATACAAATTCTATTTTTAGGTGTTAAACGTGAACTTTAGTAATCTTATCAAATCGGAATATAATTGGACCATTTTTGGACTTAGTCCCTTATATACAAATTTCGACCGATATTCAGATAAATTGGTCTATTGACAAAAAAAATAAACCAATTCCACTAAAACTTGATTTGTATGTGTTTTCTACACTAAATAAATTTCTAACAAAAGACAGATACAATCGGTCCACGTTTGGACTTGGGACCCATTTTCCGGAAAAAAATAGAGTAGGGTATCATATGATCGGTCTTGACCGACTATAACTTTCTTACTTGTTTGATTTTAAATTCATCACGTAGATGAATTTAAAATAAAAATTGAGAAATTGTAAATATTGGGCCGCTATCACCATCCAAAATTTACAAATTTTTGGCCGGGAAATCGACTTTAACCCACTGTAAAAAAAAACTCAAGCACCGATGGGCTTGTAAAGGCGTGTGTGGATGCTCTATAATTACATGATATTTACATCATGCAGAAATTTCTAACACCAACTTTATTGTGGTCGTGGCAGCAAAATTTGGAAAAAAAACTTATTTTTGGAAATTTTTTCCGGGAGGAAAATTTATATTGAAATTTTATATACCTAGCTTTATTTGTTTGGAATGGGCGACGTTAGTGTCATAATTCAAAATATTGGATTTTTCCAGAAAACGAGTATAAAGTTTAAAATTGAAACTAGAATTTCATTGACAGAGGCGCGAACATAGAAAATGTAATAATAAAGAGTTCTCTTCTCAAACAGTAAGTTTAAAAGATTTTAACTTGAATTTTTTACACAATCAAAATAATGATATAACGAATAATTCTGTATCTTTAACCAAAAATCACGTTTTTTGATTTATGACACTTTAATTGTTTAAAATTTTTTTTTTTTTTTTTTTAGGTTGATGATATGCGTGTATTTAATGTTCATGTGTTTAAAGGTCAACGGTAGCACTTGATTAACTAAAACATATTCAGTGACTTAGTTTTTTTTGATTTTATATTCATTTGACTATAACTGCAGTTCATAAGTATGCACAATGTGCAATAACTAGTAGTGCAAGTATAAAAACCACACCATTTATATAAAATGAGAACATCCGTTTTTATTTTTTTGAATAACCACAATATTCGAAATTGTTTATAGAACCAACAAAATAAAAACCCTTCCTAAAGTCCATAAAATATCAACTCAATAAAGTGTAAAAAAGTATTTGTCACACACACATAAAGTGTATGTTCGTTTAATGTATTGCAATGAATTTCCGAAAATTTAACGAACAAAAGCTTTATAGCATTAGTAGTAATTATTTATTAAATAATGTTTTGTTTTATAAATAAAATTACATAATTTTTTAAAGAATATAAGGCTGTGAATTAAATCTTTAGCCAGAAAAAGAGATAAACCTGCTTAATTAAAATTTTAATATGTTTAATATTTTTACTTTTAATTATTAAATTCTAAAATAAGTGTTTTGCGATTCGCTAAAGCATTGATAATGTACTAAGATTCGGAGACATTTTTTTCTGTAGAACAATTTTCAGATTCTGAGACATTTTTTCTATAGAAAAATTCTCAGATTCTGAGACATATTTTCTAAAGAAAAATTTTCAGATTCTAAAACATTTTTTCGATAGAAATATTCTCAAATACTGAGAAATTTGTTTTATAGAAAAATTCTCAGATTCTGAAACATTTTTTAATTTTTTCTATAGAAGACATTTTTTCTATAGAAAAAATGTCTCAGACGCTCAAAATTTTTTTCTATAGAAATATTCTCAGATTCTGAAGACTATTTGGTAGCGCCTGAAGACTATATTGTAGCGTGCTAGCCTTTGGACGAGACGACGGTCATTAATACCAGTTCTCGGTTAATTGATCAAGTGATCAAAACTATTATATTATAACTCAGATCCTTAGACATTTTTTTTATAGAAAAAATTCTTAGATTCTGAGAAATTTTTTCTATAGAAAAATTCTCAGATTCTGTGACATTTTTTCTATAGAAAAAAATTCTCATATTCTGTGACATTTTTTCTACAGAAAAATTCTCAGATTCTGAGACATTTTTTCTACAGAAAAATTCTCAGATTCTGAGACATTTTTTCTACAGAAAAATTCTCAAATTCTGAGACATTTTTTCTACAGAAAAATTTTCAGATTCTGAGACATTTTTTCTATACAAAAATTTTTAGATTCTGAGACATTTTTCTATACAAAAATTTTCAGATTCTGAGACATTTTTCTATAGAAAAATTCTCAGATTCTCAGGTGACGTGACCAGTACACCTATGTATTTCTCAAAATTTTTTGAAGAGGCCTCAAAATCAGATTTTTGTTGTCCATTTGCGGTGCTTTAAAATTATATTTCTTTCATAAATATTTAAACAATATTGCAAATTTTCTATTTCCATAAATTTATATCATTAAATTATTATCAAAATCAGCGCAAAAGTATCAAATTTAGCTGTTCTAAAAGTCTCTTCAAAAAACTTTGAAATACACATACATAGGTATTCTGGCCAGATCACCGACGATATATTTAGAAAGAAATCAAAAATAGAAAATTCGTTGTTAAAAAACAACAAAGTTATAATTTTTTAAAGTTTTAATTCAATAATTTCTGATTTTCAAAACAGTTGCTAATAAAATCTTCCAAAAAAATCAAAAAAATACAAACATTTTCAAAAATGCGATTGAATTTTTAAAACAAAAAAATCGCATAAGTATTAAAACACATAAGGTCTATTCGATTACCTTACAACAATTTACTATTTTTTACTCATTTTACTACAGCTGGAAATTTTCCATACAAAAAGTAAACAAGACTTTCCAGTTGTAGTAAAAAATAGTAAAAAATTTGGGTAATCGAATAGACCTCTTTATTATTTTTTATAAATTTAGTCAAAAAGTACGTAAAGAAACAAAAACTTTACAAATAAAAAAGAATTTTGAATATTTTTGAAGAAGGTATGAGCAAACGAATTTTGATAATATTTTAAAAATTCGATATTTTTTGAACGGGTTCCCACAAAATCTGAAAATTTATCACAAATGAGATTTCGTAGGTTACTAAAAGCTGCAACAAAATTGGAAAAATCTAATAAAAATGGAATGTCCCATATATATATGGGACATTCCAAGCCAAATCACTCACTTTTGGACCCGACAACTTTCGATTTATTTTATTTTTGGATATGTTATAGTACTTATTAAATGCAACTTGGACCCCAATTTTCAGCCTTTTATTTCAAGACGGTGTTGAGTAAGTAATTCAAATGGCGATTTTCTCAAAAAAAAATAAAAAATTGAAATTTTTAATTAATTTTGACCATTAAAAAATATACATATTTTAAAAAAAGTTGGACAACGTTTTGTTGGCATTTAAATGTAGTTTTAGAAAAAAAATATGAAAAAATTATTCGAAGTAACTATCACTTATTTTTTGACGTCTAAAAATTCAAATCGACTTTTTGAAAAAGTCCGAAACCTTAGATTTTTTTTTGTAAAAAACTATAAAAACTCTACTCTAAATTACGCAACTTTTAAGCCATAATTCGAGATGTGATCACAATTCTTTCTATTTTTTTTTTAATTTTTAAAATTGCACCTTTTATTTTTTGGCTCTGATTTATTTTATATGGTGATCCAAAAAAAAAAAAAAAATGGTAGATATTGACCCTAGCTTACCCAAGATATATTCATTTCGAGGTAAAAATACGTCTCACAAAAATTTAGGACGATCGGAAATGGGTAAGGCGTTTAGCATGGTCCTTGAAGTTTAATAAACGGATTACAAGGAAAAATATGAATTTTTTTCTGTTTTCGCAAGTTTTTTGATATTTCAAGTTAAGTTTTAATTCAAGTGATTACATAATTATGATGTGGAGTAAAATGCCTTTCTAATAAGGTACTAAAAACTAAAATCGGTTGAAAATCAGCCAAGTTATTACAACTTCCCCAGGCATCTAGCGTGTGTCATACCACTTGATTAAAGAATACGAGTCCCTTTTTTTAAATTTATTGAAATTTTCTACTGTAATAACATTTTTTCATTATTCATGTTTCAGTGTAATATTTTTTTGGTTTTTCCAAAATTTAAAACAAAAAAAAATTTTTTTTTTTTTTAAATAGAGATTTCAAAAGGGTGTTGAAAATGCAGGCATTTTTAGCATTAATTTAAAAAATGTTAGCTAAACACAATACGAAAAATACTTGTCATCTAATTACATTTGAACTTGAAGAATAAAAAAATGTTATTACAATAGAAAATTTCAATGAATTTCAAAAATCGGATGGTATTGCTTAATCAAGTGGTGTGCCATACGTTAGATGCCTGGGGAAGTAGTAATAACTTGTCTGATTTTCAACAGATTTTAGTTTTTGGTACATTATTAGAGAGGAACTTTACTCTGTATTATAATTCTGAAACCACTTGAATTTAAACTTAACTCAAAATACCAAAAAAATTGAGAAAACAGAAAAAAATTCATATTTTTCCTTGTAATCCGTTTTCTAAACTTGCGGAACGCCTTACCCATGTCCGATCGTTCTTAATTTTTGTGAGGCGTATTTCTACCTCGAAATGAATATATCTAGGGTAAGTTACGGTCAGTATCTACCAATTTAATTTTTTTGGAGCACCATATAAAATAAATCAGAGCCAAAAAATAAAAGGTGTAATTTAAAAAAATAAAAAAAAAAATAGAAAGAATTGTGATCACGTCTCGAACTATGGCTTAAAAGTTGCGTAATTTAGAGTAGATTTTTTTTTTAGTTTTTTAGAAAAAAATATAAGGTTTCGGACTTTTTCAAAAAGTCGATTTTAATTTTTAAACGTCAAAAAATAAGTGATAATTACTTCGAATAATTTTTTCATATTTTTTTTCTAAAACTACATTTAAATACCAACAAAACGTTGTCCAACTTTTCATAAAATATCTTTATTTTTTAATGGTCAAAATTAATAAAAATTTCAATTTTTTAATTTTTTTGAGAAAATCGCCATTTTGAAAAATTGATTACTCGACACCATCTTGAAATAAAAGGCTGAAAATTGGTGTCCAAGTTGCATTTAATAAGTACTAAAACATATCAAAAAATAAAATAAATCGAAAGGTGTCGGGTCTAAAAGTGAGTGATTTGGCTTGGAATGCCCCATATATACACTAGAGTTCATTTGGTGACTATGTCACTTCATCTGTTTATCGGATATCATAATTTTTTTAAAGGATTTAGGGGAGCTAAAAAGAATGCCGGTATTTTTTTGGAAAAATTTTCACTCCTTGGGGTGGTTCAAAGCATCTGAAAACGCGGATTTTGAGCTGATTTTTCTGCCGAGTAAAAACGGTTGAATATATTGCAAATCTGATTTCACCAGTCGATTCTACAGCAAAAATTAATACATTAGCAGTTTTCTGAACTCTTAAAAAAAAATCGATTTTAAAAAAAAAAATGTTAATTTTTTTTTTAATCATGCACGATGAAGAGGCAGTGTTTACTTAGAAAATTGGTATAAAAAGCATCTTTCTATCACAAAGTTTTTTTTCTAATGGCAAAATTATAAAACACTGACCGAAATTTGAAAATTTTTTTGATTGGTCAGCGGTCTGGACACTCGTTTTCGATTTTCCTCTCAATGCTGATTCGAAATCTGGTTTCCAAAATGTTCCGTAATTTCAGGTTTCTGAGATAATTGAGGTCAAAGTTCACAAAAAACGCATTTTTGTGCATTATTGAGAGAATTTTTTTGTGATGTTTTTGGATGATATTCTGGGATTATAAAACATGTTTTCGATTAACATTTCGATGCTGATTCTGAATCTAGTTTTCAAAATTTTCTATCACGTCATGTTTTCGAGAAAATTGAGGTCAAAGTTCTCAAAAAACGTGTTTTTGTCCATTTTTGAGAGCTTATAACTTTTTAACGGGTTGTGATAGAACGGAAAATTTGGTACCGTTTTGTTAAGCTGAAAATGCCCTTTAATTGTGCATATTTAAAAAATTAATTTTAAAGGCAAATGGAAAAACCTTATATTTCCGTCCTCTGTGGTGGGTTTCTGGAACTCTTTTTAAGAGTTTGAAAAACGACCATTGTATTATTTTTTGCTGTAGAATCGACTGGTGAAATCAGATTAGCGATATATTCAGCCGTTTTTGCTCTGCAGAAAAATCAGCTCAAAATTCGCGTTTTCAGATGCCTTAAACCACAAAAATGCCACCATTCTTTTTAGTTCCCCTAAATCCTTCAAAAAAATGATGACCAAATTTTCAAAATCTATATATATAAAAGAGTAATGTGACTGACTGACTGACTGACTGACTGACTGACTGACTGACTGACTGACTGACTGACTGACTGACTTATTGACTGATTCATCATCGCCCAGCCCAAACCGCTGAAGCTAGAGACCTGAAATTTGGACTGTATGTTCAGCTCCCGGAACATAGATCCACTAAGGCTGGATTTTTGTCAATGTTGATTCTAAGGGGGTAAAAAGGGTAAAAAACTGTACTTTTGGTACTTTTTATATCTCCTGAAATAATGGTCACAGAGACTTGAAATTTGGACTGTATGTTCACATCCTGGAATATAGATCCAGTAAGGCTGGATTTTTGTCAGTGTTGATTCTAAGAGGGTAAAAAGGGTAAAAAACTGTACTTTTGGTACTTTTTATATCTCCTGGAATAATGGTAATAGAGACTTGAAATTTGGACTGTATGTTCACATCCTGGAATATAGATCCAGTAAGGCTGGATTTTTGCCAATGTTGATTCTAAGGGGGTAAAAAGGGTAAAAAACTGTACTTTTGGTACTTTTTATATCTCTTGAAATAATGGTCATAGAGACTTGAAATTTGGACTGTATGTTAACATCCTGGAGTATAGATCCAGTAGGGCTGGATTTTTGCCAATGTTGATTCTAAGGGGGTAAAAAGGGTAAAAATCTGTACTTTTGGTACCTTTTATATTTCCTTAAAAAATTGTCACAGAGACTTGAAATTTGGACTGTATGTTTACCTCCCGGAATATAGAGCCCCTAAGGCTGGATTTTTGCCAGTGATGATTCTAAGGGGGTAAAAAGGGTAAAAATCTGTACTTCTGGTACATTTTATATTTCCTTTAATAATGGTACTAGAAACTTGAAATTTGCAATGTCGGTTCACCTCTCGGAAAAAATATTCACTATGGCTGGGTTTTTGTCAATGTTGATTCTACGGGGGTAAAATGTGTAAAAAAGTGTACTTTTGGTACTTTTTTTTATTTACTGAAATAATGGTCATTCAAACTTGAAATTTGGAGTGTAGGATCCTTTAGTGAAATTAAAATTTCTGGAACAAGTACTTTCCGAAAATTCTGTACAGTTTATAAAAAGTACCTTTTATAAAAAGTACCTTTTATAAAAAGTACCTTTTATAAAAAGTACCTTTTATAAAAAGTACCTTTTATAAAAAGTACCTTTTACAAAAAGTACCTTTTATAAAAAGTACCTTTTATAAAAAGTACCTTTTATAAAAAGTACCTTTTATAAAAAGTACCTTTTATAAAAAGTACCTTTTATAAAAAGTACCTTTTATAAAAAGTACCTTTTATAAAAAGTACCTTTTATAAAAAGTACCTTTTATAAAAAGTACCTTTTATAAAAAGTACCTTTTATAAAAATTACCTTTTATAAAAAGTACCTTTTATAAAAAGTACCTTTTATAAAAAGTACCTTTTATAAAAAGTACCTTTTATAAAAAGTACCTTTTATAAAATGTATCTTTTATAAAAAGTACCTTTTATAAAAAGTACCTTTTATAAAAAGTACCTTTTATAAAAAGTACCTTTTATAAAAAGTACCTTTTATAAAAAGTACCTTTTATAAAAAGTACCTTTTATAAAATGTATCTTTTATAAAAAGTACCTTTTATAAAAAGTACCTTTTATAAAAAGTACCTTTTATAAAAAGTACCTTTTATAAAAAGTACCTTTTATAAAAAGTACCTTTTATAAAAAGTACCTTTTATAAAAAGTACCTTTTATAAAAAGTACCTTTTATAAAAAGTACCTTTTATAAAAAGTACCTTTTATAAAAAGTACCTTTTTTAAAAAGTACCTTTTATAAAAAGTACCTTTTATAAAAAGTACCTTTTATAAAAAGTACCTTTTATAAAAAGTACCTTTTATAAAAAGTACCTTTTATAAAAAGTACCTTTTATAAAAAGTACCTTTTATAAAAAGTACCTTTTATAAAAAGTTCCTTTTATAAAAAGTACCTTTTATAAAAAGTTCCTTTTATTAAAAGTACCTTTTATAAAAAGTACCTTTTATAAAAAATACATTTTATAAAAAGTACCTTTTATAAAAAGTACCTTTTATAAAAAGTACCTTTTATAAAAAGTACCTTTTGTAAAAAGTACCTTTTATAAAAAGTACCTTTTATAAAAAGTACCTTTTATAAAAAGTACCTTTTATAAAAAGTACCTTTTATAAAAAGTACCTTTTATAAAAAGTACCTTTTATAAAAAGTACCTTTTATAAAAAGTACCTTTTATAAAAAGTACCTTTTATAAAAAGTACCTTTTATAAAAAGTACCTTTTATAAAAAGTACCTTTTATTAAAAGTACCTTTTATAAAAAGTACCTTTTGTAAAAAGTACCTTTTATAAAAAGTACCTTTTTTAAAAAGTACATTTTATTAAAAGTACCTTTTATAAAAAGTACCTTTTATTAAAAGTACCTTTTATAAAAAGTACCTTTTGTAAAAAGTACCTTTTATAAAAAGTACCTTTTATAAAAAGTACATTTTATTAAAAGTACCGGAGGTACACATTTTGGTTCTTTTTTATTTCCTGAAATTATATTTATAGAAATTTTTTATATTTCCTAGAATCTAAAAATTTGTAGTGTATGAGAATTCGGTAAAAAAACATTCTGGGAAAAATACGTTCTTAAAATTCCGCTTCTTAGTGTTGTAAAATGGCTAAAAAGTGTATTTTCGGTACCTTTGATATTTTTTGACGTAATGGTTCTAGAAACTTAAAAATAGGAATGTAAAATCCTTTTTGTACTTTTAATATTTGCTAAAACAATGATACTAAAAAATTGAAATATGCAAAAGAGTATCCCTCGGCGAAGAAGAAAACATTCTGGAAGTAGATCTTTTGGGAAATTTCGTTTCTAACGGGGGTAAGAAAGTGTGCTTTTGGTCCTTTTTTTTTGTTCCTATAATAATGAAAAATTTAAAGTTTTGGTTATTCTTATATTTCTTGAAATAATGGTTCAGAAATTTGATATTTTAAATAAAGGATCACCTAGAACAAACTGTTTTTGGAAAATTTAATTTTAAAGGGAAAAGGGGGCAAATAGTTATTTTTACCTATCTAACTATTGAACTAAAAGCCCCAAAAATAACACCCAAGAGAAGGATATATTTTAAAATTTAAAATTTCAGTACGGGAAACGAAGTGGAATTGAGCAGGGAACAATATGGAATGATACCTTTTACTCAAATTTTTCGTATTTAACTTTTTTACTCCATACTCTGTATATGTTTTTTCACTCAAACTAATTTTTATTCCAATTTCTTTATTGACTGAAATATTAATTAACTCAAAATCCAAAGTCCCGATATAAGGCTCGAAAATTATTCAAATTTTATTGTTGAAATTATTCATTGAAATATTATTTTATGAAAGACTTAAACGTGCACAGTAGACCACCCAAATTTGCAAAAGTATATTTTTGTTCGCTCCACCGGCAGTTTCTGATAGATTGGTCATAAAAAATAATATCTGTGTAAGAACTGGATCTCTCGGTTGCATACAGGCCAGTCGATTTGAACTTTTGACCCCAAAAGTGACCTAACAGCACTACAAAGCTTTTAAGAGCCATAACTCTTAAAATATGCCTTTTTCCAAAAAATACTATATAAGTTTTATTTTGCAGAATAAGAAAGCAAACATTTCCTTCATACAAATTTTTAGCCTAGGTCTAAGACATCGTGGTGTTTTTGGCGGTTAAAACAAAAATTTATGTGAAGACTTCATTTAAAACGACCCTCGTTAAAATTTGGACGGAGACTCAAATAGTCGGTATCCATTATTTTGTAGAGTAAGATATGTAGTTTTCATAAACCAATTACATTTGGAATTTATATGGGTAATTTCATTACAGAAGAGCCCAAAGCTGACTTTGAAGTTTCGATTATCCAAATGCTGTATACAAATTTGTAAAATTACTTTATTTTAAACGACCCTCGTTAAAATTTTAATGGATTACAATCGGTTTCCATGATTTTGAAGAGTTAAAAATGCAGATTTCAAACAAGTGTTGAAAGGCATTTTTAGCATTAATTGAATACATGTTATCAAAATACTATATGAAAAATACTTGGCATCTTATTACTTTTGAACTTGAAGAATAAAAAAATGTTATTTCAGTAGAAAATTTCAATGAATTTCATAATTCGGATTGTATTCAAGTGGTCTGCCACACTTTAGATGCCTGGGGAAGTTTTAATAACTTGGCTGATTTTCAACCGATTTTAGTTTTTAGTACCTTATAAGAGATTGATTACTCCAAATCAAAATTCTTTGACCACCTGAATTCAAATTTAACTTAAAATACAAAAAAAATGAGAAAACAGAAAAAAATCATATTTTTCCTTGTAATCCGTTTTTTTAAATTCAAGGCCGATGCGGGACGCCTTACCCATGTCCAAAAAACCTTAAATTTTTATGAGACATATTTTTACCAACAAATGAATGTATCTAGGGTAAGTTATGGTTAATGTCTTCCAATTTAATTATTTTGGAGCACCATATAAAATATAGCAGAGTCTAAAAAAAAAACTGCAATTTTCAAAATTTGAAAAAAAATAGAACTAAATAATTGTGCTCACATCTCGAATTATGGATTAAAAATTGTGTAATTTAGAGTAGAATTTTAAGACTTAAAAAAAAAAATCGAAGGTTTTGGACTTTTTCAAAAATTCGATTTTAATTTTATACGTTAAAAAATAAGTGATAATTAATTCGAATAATTTTTAAATATTTTTTTCTAAAACTACATTTAAATACCAACAAAACGTCGTCCAACTTATTGTAAGATATCCTTATTTTTTACTGGTCAAAATTAATGGAAAATTTCAATTTATTATTTTTTTTTTTTAAAAAAAACGCAATTTTAAAAAATTGATTACTCAACAACAACTTGGTATAAAAGTCTGAAAATTTGAGTGAAAGTTGCATTTAATACGTACTAAAATATATCCAAAAAAATTAATCGAAGGGGGACGGGTCTAAAAGTGAGTGATTTGGCCTGGAATTCCCCAAATATTTTCCAAAAAGTACACATCTAACTTTTCAAAATCATGAAAACCGATTGTATCCATTAAAATTTTAACGAGGGTCGTTTAAAATAAAGTAATTTCACAAATTTGTATACAGCATTTGAAAAATCTGAACTTCAAAGTCAGCTTTGGCCTCTTCTGTAATGAAATTACCAATATAAATTCCAAATGTAATTGGTTTATGAAAACTACATATCTTACTCTACAAAATAAGGATACCGACTATTTGAGTCTCCGTCCAAATTTTAACGAGGGTCGTTTTCAATGAAGTCTTCACATAAATTTTTATTTTAACCGCCAAAAACAGCACGATGTCTTAGACCTAGGCTAAAAATTTGTATGAAAGAAACGTTTGCTTTCTTATTCTGCAAAATAAAACTTATATAGTATTTTTTGGAAAAACGCTTATTTTAAGAGTTATGGCACTTTAAAGCTTTGTAGTGCTTTTAGGTCACTTTTGGGGTCAAAAGTTCAAATCGACTGGCCTGTATGCAACCGTGAGATCCAGTTCTTGCACAGATATTATTTTTTATGGCCAATCTATCAGAAACTGCCGGTGGAGCGAACAAAAAAATACTTTTGCAAATCCCATACATTTTTTGGGTGGTCTAGTGCACAGGTAAATAAAACAAGGACTACGTAGGGGAATTTTCTTGAAATCGGTAGAGTAGTTATTATCCTTCTATTATCCGGTATTCAATACAACCGGTAACGAAGTACCGGGATGGTAAGCTAGTTAACTCTAATATACACATTAGAGTGTCCCTTATTTTGGAAATGTTGGAAATGTTGAGACGGTACCCCCTCATTTTTTTCCTTTTGACTAAAAAAAACCTCAGGAAAAATTTTACGCCCCTACGACCACGCCTTCCCTACGCGACGGGGCCGTAAAGAGCGGGGATTTAAAAATCATTTTTCCATACAAAGCAAAAAATTTTTTTTTTGATTTTAAATTTTTTTGTTATTAATTATAATATTACTTGCTTAGCTTATTCACGACAAAAAATTTGATTTTGGTGGGATGAGGCTTTCAGTTCCAAAAAATTTTGAGCTTTTGGGGTCCTACAGTAAAAGTTTTTTAAAAAATATTTTTTTTTAGTTTTGACAAGCAACCGTTTTTGTTGAATTGTTGCTTTTAATGATATATTTTCATAAAAAAATATTATTCCTATCTGTGACATCTTTATCGTGATCTAAAAAAGGGTAAAAAATGCATTTTTGATGTTTTTCGATACACGATCAAGATGTCACAGATATGAATAATATTTTTTTATGAATATATATCATTAAAAGCAACATTACAACTACAACCGTTGCTTGTCAAAACTAAAAAAAAAAAAATTTTAAAAAATTTTTACTGTAGGACCCCAAAAGCTCAAAATTTTTTTTTTCGAAAAATTTTTTAGAACTGAAAGCCTCATCTCACCAAAATCAAATTTTTTGTCGTGAATAAGCTAACCAAGTAATATTATAATTAATAACAAAAAAATTAAAAATCAAAAAAAAATTTTTTGGTTTGTATGGAAAAATTATTTTTTAGGCCCCGTTCTTTAAGGCCCCGGCGCGTAGGGAAGGCGTGGTCGTAGGGGCGTAAAATTTTTCCTGAGTTATTTTTTAGTCAAAAGGAAAAAAATTAGGGGGTACCGTCTCAACATTTCCAACATTTCCAAAATAAGGGACACTCTAATACACATATATTCAGCCTCTCATGCGCTCTGATCAGAAACTTTCTAAAATACAATTTTAAATGGTGTACAGTTAAAAGTTTTGAAAAATTTCTGCTGTTTACGATTCCAAAAATATTATTAGTTTGCACATTAAATTATCTTTCTATATTAAGTGGTGGATACCAAAAGTATGAGATTGTCAGTGCGTCATTGTTTGAAAGTATGATCTTTTATGTGTATAAGCGTAGAAAGTATTTTAAAAATTTGTGAACAAATTACCCAGAAAACTATTATCGTTAACAGCATATCGTGAACCTATATTCAAAATATGCCAACTCAAATTTGACCGAAATGAGTTTCCGATGGAAAATAGCTCCCCTATGCAATACCCATCTGTGGTAAAAATTTCAGAGCAAAAAAATAATTTTTTGTCGTTTTACATCCATTTTTGTTATTCTGCTAACTCAAAGTACATATTTTTTTGGTGAAAATAAATGCCAACTCCCATTGTAAATTTCCAAAAATTTTTCAAAATTTTTTTTAAAAAAAATTAGACCACATATCTTATTGCATTTGCCTTTCTGAACACGAATCTGGTAAAGATTTTGATATCTAATGCCTAGTTTTCGAGATATTGCCATTTTGAAAATATCGGTAAATAGTGTTTGCAAAAAAAAAATTGCTTATATATATGTAACTTTTAAACTATTTATCAGATTGAAACATTATGAGTGGGGCAAATAAAGCCAATGATATAAGCTTTCAAAATAGCTAGTTTGGAGTGAGCCTTCTACAATAAAGCGTGAGTTACAGAGTGCCAAAGTTGACCACCCTGAGATTAAAAGGCTTTCGGAGCTAGTAACTTTTAAAAAAATGCAAAGATTTTTAATTTTTTTTTAGTTTTTGCAATTACCGCACTAAGGAAAACAAAATCCAAAAAAAAAAAAATTTATAAAAATTTTTCAAAAAAAAATTTATTTTTAGTTTCCGACAAAATATGCCAACTCTAAAAAAATATTTGTTTTTTGATATAGTAATAAATGCCATCTCAAAAAAATACGCAAACCAGTGCAAAATATGAAATTTTTGGCATAGGTAAAAATTATTTAGAATATTTAAACCATCTTATGGAAGGTACATTGTTTCTTTTTACAATAATATGCAAAATAACTAGTTTTTTAGCTCTCCTGAAAAGTAAGCTTTTTCGAGTTGGCATTTATTGAATATAGTTCGACGATATGTGTTTTGTGTTGTAGTTAGCATGCCGTGTTCTTTTAGATTTGTTTATACATGTACTTAAATGTATAAGAGTATGTGTGTACACTGTGCTAAACTTGAATAAAACTACTGTTTTTATATATTTGTCGGCTGTAATCAGGCGGCGATACCTGATTTAAAATAATTGGATAATCATACGCCGTGGTTGGCCAAATGAAAATATTTGTATAATATCTTACTTGAACGCGTTTGATTATAATGACTGGTTTCGCTAGTGGATGTAATGAATATTCATTGCCAAAATGCTCAGTTAGGATGACGATCCGGTTAGTGAGGATGACGCTTATCCCAAAAAACAAAAAAGATTTGGCCATAGAGGCTTAGGTTTGGTTTATTATGATTCTGCTATTGTTACCCTTCCTTCACTCTGTATAATTTTGTGTTACCCCAAAAACCGATTTCTCCGTATTCCACTTTGACAGTTTAATGAATGACATTAGTAGTCAAAGCCCAGAAATTGTTTCAAGCAAAAACGAAAATTTAGCATTTTTTGATTTTCGGCTTTTAATTTTTTTATTAATTTTGATTTTTTTTTAGATTTAACTTATTATGAAATTCCACTAACTTGAATTATTTTGAAACTATTTATTTTGAAAATAATGAAATAAATTAATAAAATAGCAAATAAATCCAAATATTAAAATAGTATAAAAAGTTGAAATGCAGCCTTTTTTGGGATAACGGCACATTGAAAAATTTTTGACAACATTTTTGAGATCAGCGGGTGCT
The DNA here is from genome assembly GCA_963921195.1 of Pegoplata infirma. NCBI lineage: Eukaryota > Metazoa > Arthropoda > Insecta > Diptera > Anthomyiidae > Pegoplata > Pegoplata infirma. The sequence continues at coordinate 189,816,678 of OY992536.1, forward strand.
AATTGCCCTACAAAAGTGGGTTAAACACCTAACAAAACTAGATCTAGGAAGTCCTCGATCTTGATTTAAAGGCAAGTCATTCTGATAGACTTGTATTTCGAACACTTGTTTTTATACGATTGAATTTTTGCCAAAATTCTGATTTTTTTTTGCAATTATACTTTAAGCGTGTTTCTAATTGTCATTCTCCAAATGTGTAAGCGTCTCTTTAATATAGCTTATCTTTAATATAGCTTATCACGATATCCTTTACTTTTCGAGCTTTTTCAGCATTTGAACCTCTTTCGAAGAAGGTACCAAATATCAAAAATATGTGAGCGAGAGAATGTGTCTATTGTCAAAATAACGCCGTTCAACAAATCGAAGGTTTTTGGCTCCGGTTTGAAGTTTCATATAAAATTTTCAAAGATTTTGACTCGCTGAATCCAAATTTTTCCATTACATCTAGATTATAGATTTTTAATTATTCGTGGTTGAAAATGCAAAAAAATGCGATTTTTGCCTTTTTTGAAAGCATACACAGCAGCCACTGGGTGGAATAAAAATCTGGTGTAAAGCATTAGAGTAGAATTGAACTATGAGTTCAAATATATGATCAAAAAAATTTTAAGTTGTTGCACTATTATTGGCCAAACATGTATTTTAAAAAAACACTGTGAAAAAAAATAGAAAAAGCACCATTTTTAAAAGGCTCTACAACAAAAACCAGATGACCAATCTTTACTGAGATGAGCTCAAAAATTTAGGCAAAGGTTCATTCTTTCTTATAGACTTTTAAACCCATTAAAGATATCTTCCAGTTTATACGAATAATAACACAGAAAACTTAAATTTGTATAATAATTATTAATTTAATTTTTACCTTTTTTTTACCTTACCTTTTTTACAAAAATGATAATTTTAACAGTATCATTTTAAAGCGCAAGTGTAACCCAACCAAATGCAATAATTAGAAACAAATTGTTTTCTATGTTAGACACCATAGACAAATTTTACTTTTGCGCATTATACCAGATTTGTATTCCACTGAATGGCTGCTATACATGCTTTCAAATAATGCAAAAATCTTAATTTTTCGCATTTCAACCATGAATAACTAAAAATCTGGACGTGATGTTAAATTTGGAGAACAGATTTGGAATCAGGAGATCAATGTCTACTAAAATTGCTCACCAGAGTTCAAACCGGAAAATGAGTGTTGAGCGGTGTAATTTATAATAAGGATAGAATTAAGAAAAAGTATTATTCTAGCTCCAGGCACAATAGATTATTTTTATTTTATTGCTTTAAAAAAGTTACTTATCTCATAGTTAACCTGACCAACCATCCCGCTTTTGGCGGGATTATCCCGCTTTTTAATGTGTCATCCCGCCTTGAATTCCGATCCCGCTTTTTAAACAAAAGTCCCGCTTCATCCCGCTTTATCCCGCTTTATCCCGCTTTTTGACTTTTGGAATAGCAAAGTACAATTTTAAGGTTATTTTAATAATATTTTGAGAAATATATTTTTGAGCATATTAACTATTTCTTACCGTATAAAGAAAATTTTAAGAAAAATTTTGCTTACTCAAAAAAACTGTTCACAAGAGAACAAATTAAAATTAAAATAAAAAATTAATTAAAATTAAATTTTTACATAAAATTTGTTCATTGTGATACTTCGAATATTCCGAAAAAAGCTTTCAATTAAAAATACATTTTTCTTAAATTCATTTTTCTTCATTCTCAGATTCTTAGAACTTTTTTGTATACAAAAATTCTCAGATGCTGAAACATTTTTCATGAAAGAAATATTTCAGATTCTAACAAATTATCGGGTTCTTAAAAATTCTTCCTAAAAAAAATCTGATACCCTTTTCTAAAAATAAATTCTTAAATTTTATAGCCCCGTGAAAAAAATTGATTAGATCTGGTCTGATTTTTAAAAATCTAATGATTTCATTTGTATCTGATAAGATCTACTAGATACGAAATTTTTACGAACTGATCCGTAATTGAATCTGATCAGACCCTGAAATTGTGGAAAAATGTCGGATCAAAAAGACCTGATAAGATAAAATTATATTTTTTAGATCCAAACAGATTAAATCAGATCTAATCGATTATTTCAAGGGGCATTTTTCGCTAGAAAATATTTGAGAAGGGAAATTTTTAAAGTTCTAATGTTTTCTAAGATAATTTTATATAGAAAAATTATTAGGTTTTAAGACATTTTTCTAAAGAAAAATTTAAGAAGCAACTTTAAAAGAAACACTTCCTTTATAAAATTTCTCAACAGAAATATTTTCAGATGCTGGTAGATTTTTCATACAAAAAAACTTAGATTCTGATATAATTTTCTATAGAAAAATTCCAAAACATTTTCCTTTTTGGAAAAAGTCATAGATTTTGATAAACTTTTCCTATAAAAAAATTCTCTGATTCTAAAATATTATTTAAACAAGAAAAATCTTTTTTTCCATATAATAAATTCTAAGATTCTGAAATATATTTCTCATAAAGAAACTATCAGATTCTGAAACGTTTTTCCTGTAGAAAAATTATCCGATTTTAGTTTTTTTTCCAGAAAAAAAAAAAAAAATAAATTAACAGTTGCCAATGGATTTTTTTATAGAAAATTTATAAGATTCTTAAACATTTTTCCTGCAGAAGAATTCTTAAAATTTTAGATAATTTTTCTTTTAAAATATTCTTAAATTCTGAGTCAAATAAGTATCTAAATATTTTCTAAAGACAGTCTCGAGTTCTGAAACATTTTTTTATAAAAAATATATTAGATCTACTTTCTCTTAGAAAGTGATAAGAAAAGTTATCAGATTCAGTCTACGACTCTAATTTAATTTTAGTTTTTCATATGCATGTTTTAGATTCTAAGGGCTGGTAACTTATCACAATATAATCAATGATAAGTGCTAATTATTGTTTCCAAACGTCAATTTTATATGAAATTGATCAATGATTAGTGTTAATCATTGATTAGCTTTTGATAAGTTACCAGCCCTAAAACGTTGGTAAAAAAATTTCTTAGACTTGAGACTATGTTTGCTGACGCAATCTAAATAAAATTTTTCTAGTCAAATATATATATCATATTTTTACATAAAAAAAATTACAATCCCTTAAAAGTGGGTTAGTTCAAGTCGAATTTCACTTATTAAAAAAAATCCCGCTTTTAAGATCAAAATCCCGCTTTTTCAACCTTTCGATCCCGCTTTTCAGACAAAAGCAGTTGGTCAGGTTACTCATAGTATATCTGTACTGATCAGAGCATCGCAAACATAAATTAACAAAACACCACACAAAAACTCAAAGTTTGACATCAAAAACACCGAGGCCACTATGATCTGTGGCAGATAACTAAAAGACGGCAAAAGTGGGCAGCTAATCTTACCAATTTTAGAATTTTGGAATATTAACTAATCAACGAAAAAAAAAAATCCGATTGGAGATTTCAGAAGAACACAACTAAAACTCTAGTTGAAATTTCAATTTATGGACAAACAAACACTAACAATGACAATGGATAGATATTATTTTTGTTTTTTAAATCCAGAACAAGCTAAACACAATGTAATTATTTTAAAATTTATTTGATACCTTTTAATTCAATATTAGTTTTCATTTATTTCAACAAAATTTTTTTTAAATGGTTTTGATTAATTAAAAGATGAACCTGATTTTCCACTTTTTTCCACTGCAAAAAACAACTGTTAACTCGCCCTCTCTTTTGAACCTGTTCTTAAAGAGTATAGTTAAGCTGAATTCACAATGACGGAGTACTCTGTGCCAGAGAGTGGATTTTGTTCCTTTCTCTTTCGCACTTACACATTTTTTTATGATTTCTTCTCTATTTTTAGAGATGGTACTCTGTAGTACAGAGTACTCCGACATTGTGTGAAAGCCTTTAGAATGAAACAAAAACAACTTAAAATTTGAAAACCTTGGCCCGTACCAAAGAAAAACAAATAGTCTATTTTAACAAAAGTTTTATTTTAAATTTCCCATATACTTCTTGAAATCGATTTAAAAAAACAAACATAATTTGTATGAAATTTGAATTTAATTAATTTTATTTAATATTAATCATACAACACGTTGTACATTAACTATATGTCCCCGAAATGTATGCTTTAATTGGGTACTCATGAACAACGTTGTGTATACTTATTACACCGCTCTACAAATCTGAGGTTTGTCGCTGCGTTTTGGATGAAACAAAAAAAAATTTGGTGCCCCGGTTCCAAAACGGCCACTCAAATTTTTCTATCATGTCACAATTTTGAGAAAATCGCGGATAAAGTGTCAAAAAATGCCATTTTGACCATTTTTGAATGCCTATAAAATAAGATCCTGACATGTAAATGACTTGGTATCAAGCTCATTCGAAAGTGTGCATTTTCTCTTTCAGGCAAGGTCAAATCTTCTTGGAATTTAATTTTCTAAAATGGTAAAAAAATCATTAGCCACAAGTGCTATAAATCTAAAATTTACGTATGAATTTGTATGGAAATTTGTTAAAAAACACTGTGTAAATAAACTAAATATTGAAAAAATGGAAGGTTTTTTGCTAATGATTTTTTTACCCTTTTAGAAAATTAAATTTTTAGAAAAGTTAATTTTATCTTTAAGAGAAAATTACAGGCTTTCGAATGAGCTTGATACCAAATCAGTTGCATGTCAGGATCTTATTTTATAAGCTTTTAAAAATGGTAAAAAATGCCCTTTTTCGGCACTTTAACCGCGAATTACTCAAAATCCTGACGTGATAGACAAATTTGGGCTCCGGATTTGGAATCAGCGCAACAGACACTGTCAAAATCACTAACCAGAATCCAATACGCATTTTCTTGTTGAGCTGTGTTATTTATTATTTTGTAGAAATGTGACATTTTTGAATATCGTGGAGTCCCTAGTCAAAATATTTAGATCTTATTCGAGATTTGAATGATCAGTACTGATCCAAGTAAGATCAATTCTGATCCGAGATTTGAAAGATCAGTTCTAATCGGACGGATAAAATATCATCCGAAAAATGGGTTTATATAATAAGATAAACCCATTTTTCGGATGAAATTGTATCCGTCCGGTTAAAACTGATATAATCTTAGCGATTCATTTTTCGGATCAGTACTGATCCTTCACATTTTTACTTGGGGTGGCCTTCAAGAAGGCTATGTGCAGTTTTAAAAATCTATATATGTATATAAAAGAGTAATGTGACAGACTGACTGACTCATCATCGCCCAGCCCAAACCGCTGAAGATAGAGACTTGAAATTTGGACTGTTGGTTCACCTCCCGGAATATAGATCCACTAAGGCTGCATTTTTGCCAATGTTGATTCTAAGGGGCTAATAAGTGTAAAAAACTGTTTAGGTCTAGGTTTAGAGCGGTTGTGAGTCCTCCAGAGGCTGCACTCAAAAAATTATGTAGGTAAATTCCAGTGAATATTCACTTAAAACAAATGAAATTTTATTTAAAAACTATTACACTGTTTTTTTCATTTAAGCTAAGTACTCTGTTCGGTTTCACGGGAAAAAATCTGTCAAACTCCATATAAAAAAAAAAAAAAATTGGCAACGCGAGGAATTAAGGGGAAATTGTTAAAAAAGTTTTCACTCATTTTTATAATACAAGACAATTTAAATTGCCGTGAAAAAGTGACATTTCAGTTTTGTTATGATCGTTTCTTTTTTATCATTGTCAAAAGTTCTTGATTTTTAAATGTTTTATTGCAATTTGAGGCGTTTAAAGTTTAAGTGAAATTTTCACCGTAAGAAACAGAGTACTATGCTTTAAAATAAAAACACATTACAGTCAATTTTAAATGTTAATTTAATGACTAACCAAAACATTAAAAAACTACTGAATATTCACTTATTTTGTATTGAAAAACAGTAAAACTATAGAAGAAATTTTTTACTGCCGAAAATGAATGTAACAGAAAATTCGTTTTTAAGACAGTAAATTATATTTTTTAAACTACAGAAATAGTAAAAAAATTAAATCCTTTATAAAATAACTGATTTTTCTTTTAAAATAACTTTACTGATTACTTTTTAAAATAACCTACAAACAGTTAATGACATAATTTTCTTACAAGGGAAGTATCTCAACTTAACTTAAAATATATATAAATGAGACGATTTTAAGGTTGGGGTGTCTCGGCTTTTCGGCCATATCAGTGTTTCAAAATTTCGTTGTCCCCTTATGAAACCATATGGACCTCCGGGAAAATTTCGATATCTCACGAACTAACAGGAATATCTTCTAGAGCAAAAATACGTGTCGACTTAAATTCAATAAAGATTATTTCGTATTTATATGGACATCGTAGCTCTATGTCTTCATATAAATACCCCCAAAATTTACACATTTTCATGGAAAAAGTATTTAACGAAGCCAAACTTTTTCAAGGTTATGCCACCGTTGGATAGGCATTAAAAAAACCTTTCCTCTCATATGTAAACATCATATAGTTTCTTAGAAAGAAATGGCTGAAAAATCAAAAAAAACGATTTTTTTTCCATTTTTTTACCCATATTTTGAACCCCTAAATCCCCGATATGGCCGATAAGCCGAGACACCCCAACCTTAGAATTGTCTCTTTTATATATATTTTACGTTTCATGCAAATCGGTTCATAAGGGTTGAGATACTTCCCTTGTTAGTGTGCACACTATTAGCGAAAAATGCCGTTTTGAAACCACGAACCTGAAAAAAAGAAGGATAAAAGCCATCATTAAGTTTAAGAATCAAGGCTATAGCCAGTTGGTTTTAATTATATATTTCAAAATGGAATCAATACTTAGTTTACCGATTTCTTTAAGGTTATCGATAAAAGGTTTGCCAAGAATTTTCATTCTGCAAGTGGGCAGTAAAACAGGTAGTGCTCTATGCTTTCTTCATGAAGTTCATCATCACAACTGCGACAATATCTACGGTATGGTAAGCCAAGCCTAGATGCATGCTCATCAAGTGGTCAATGTCCCATTATTACTGCTGTAAGTTTTGATATATTTGCCCTATTATTAGATTAAAGGTCCTCTGTACGTCGCCTATTGTAGCTTGGCCACATACAACGAGCTCTCTTACACGTCCCGAGTTCCCACCAGTGCTTGTTGGCTTTTTCTAGGAGGTGAAAAACTATACTTTTGGTACTTTATATATCTCCTTAAATAATGGTCATAGAGACTTGAAATTTGGACTGTATGTTCACCTCCCGGAATATAGATCCAGTATGGCTGAACTTTTGCCGATATTGATTATAAGGGGGTAAAACGGGTAAAAAACTGTACTTTTGGTACCTTTTATATTTTCTTAAATAATGGTCCTAGAAACTTGAAATTTGAAATGTAAGTTCAGCTCCCGGAATATAGATCCACTGATGCTGGAATTTTTCCAGTGTTGATTCAAAAGGGGGTAAAAGCGGTAAAAAACTGTTATTTTGGTACTTTTAATATTTCCTTAAAAAATTGTCACAGAGGACTGTACGTTCACCTCCCGCAATATAGATTAACTAAGGCTGGATTTTTTCCAATGATGATTCTACGACGTAAAAAGGGTAAAAAACTGTACTTTTGGTACCTTCTATGTTTCCTCAAATAATTGTACTAGGAAATTTAAATTAGCAATGTAGGTTCACCTCCTGGAATATAGATTCACTAAGACTGGGTTTTAGCCAATGTGGATTCAACGGGGGTAAAATGGGTAAAAAAGTGTACTTTTGGTACTTTTTTTATTTTCTGAAATAATGGCCATACAAACTTGAAATTTTGAATATAGGATACTTTGCTGAAAAAAACAAATTTTGAAAATTTGGATTCTAAAGGGATAAAAGGGGTACAATTTTTATTTTTTTTTTTGCTACCTCCTATTTGACAAGAATTCTTAGTAATTTTACAAGCTTTTTACCAATAATTTTGTAATTTTACAAGGGTTTTACCAATAACAATAAAATTGTAAATTAATAAATTTGTTGACACGATAAAATTTACAAGGACGTTTCGTAACTTTACTAGATTTTTTGTCTTTCCCTATTTTACGAGAATTCCTAGTAATTTTACAAGCTTTTTACCAATAATTTTGTAATTTTACAAGTAAATTTACAGTTTTTTTGGCGCAATTAAAATTACAAGGAATTCTCGTGAATTTACTAGATTTTTTTTGTAAAATTATCTGAAAATTTGTAAAATTCCAAAAAAAAATTTGTAAAATTACAATAAAAATGTAAATCTCGATCCAAATTTGTTTGTTAAAAAACAAGAAAAACTGTCAAATATTGGTAAAATGGGATTATGAGACTTTTCCTAGTAATTTGACGAGATTTTTTTGTATGTAGTGTTACTCGCCAGGATATTCTGGTTCTGAATGTCATGACGAAACACATGATTTTTTTTCATATACAATAAATTTAAGAATTTTAATGTTATGCATGCGTCATTGTCTCTTAAGACAAGTTCAGAGCCGGTCACAGCACCAGTTTTTTTTTTTTAGTTTAATTAGAAACAACATAATAAATTTGAATGAAAAATTAATTTCCTTATTTAAAATAAGCGTATCTAGCTAAATGAATAAAAGCGTTTAGTTTTTTTTTTTTGTTTAATTTTTGGCAAATGTCCTTACCGTACAATGCATTCATACGTTTAAACATATTTATGTATACCATGGGTGCATCCATGTCATCTTTTATGCGGATTAGAATTCATTTATTCGCTAAAATTGCGTTTTCATGTTGTGCGTTTTTTTTTTGTTGTTGTTGCTCCTGCAATTGTTCTATTTCATTCTTTGTAATTTTTTTGTTGTACAATATGATGAAGTGTTTGGAGGTGGTGATGATGCCACATACATAAAACTTTTGTCAGTGCCAGTAGTTCTACATTTTGTCGTAATTTTTTTGTTTCTATGTTTTTTTTTTGTTATTAAACTTAGTTGAGGTCATATTAAGGATTTCAGGTGAAGCCAACACATACACAATTTCATTGCCAAAATACTTTTGTATGCATGTGTGTGATTGTGTATAGGTGGATACTGAAAGTATTTTATACGTTAAATGCGACAAACGCAGTTTAACTTAAAATTTAGAAACAATAGCTCTGTGTGGTACCACAACTAAGTATTGTATGTTGTTTTACATAAGGGTAGTCCTTATTTTGAAAATTTTGATATATCGCTGTTTCACAAGCTTTAATTTGTTTAAAAACTAAAATAAGTTCCAGGTAAAATTTTCAGCCAAATGGGCTCACTGTAATATTTTGAGTTTTGGCCGAAAAGGAACTAAATAAATAAAAAAAAAATTATTACAAATTTTGTGAATATGTTTGAAACTAAATATTTTTTGTTTAACATTATTCTCAAGGTACTTACAAGGGAAGTATTGCAACCCTTTAAACCGATATGCCTGATTTTAAGGCTTGGATGTTTTAAGAATGGGGTGTTTAAAGTACGGGATGTTTCGGCTTATCGGCCAAATCAGTGTTTAAAAATTTCGTTGCCCCAAAGCTTCAGGCAAATCGGCTCATAAGCGTCGGTACCAGAATGGGTACTTACTCCAAGTTCTGGTACCGGTTTCCCAGTTCTAGATATATTCCCAGAAATACCGTTATTCCCGCACTGATAGAAAATTGTACATGACAATTATGAAAATCGACATTAATGTTATGAAAAATTACGTTAAAAAGGAACCTATGTAGGGCTTCATTGAATAAATAAAAATGGCATCATAAAATGTAATTGCAAGAACAAGCTTCATTAAATTAATGAAAATTGTTCATACAAATATAAATAGTATTTTATGAAAATTTTTCATTACTTTAATGAAAAAAGTATTTAATTCTTATGAAATACTTTCATTGAATAAATCTTACTTTTTATTTTTGAAGTGACATACTTTCATTGAATAAATGCTAATTTTATTTTTAAAATGAAATATACACTGATAGAAATTTGTCCATGACAATAATGAAAATCTACATTAATGTTATGAAAAATGGCGTTAAAAAGGAACCTATGTAGGGTTTCATTGAATTAATGAAATAGGTATCATAAAAGGTATTTGCAAGAATAAGTTTCATTAAATTAATGAAAATTGTTCATACAAAATATAAATTGTATTTTTGAAATTTTGCATTACTTTAATGAAAAAAGTATTTAATTCTTATGAAATACTTGCATTGAATAAACCCTACTTTTTATTTTCGAAATGAAATACTTTCATTCAATAAATGCTACTTTTATTTTTAAAATGAAACATATTTATGAAATTGTAAAGATCTTTTTATAAAATTAAAAATAATAAAAATGGTTTTCACTTTTACTCCAACCTTAAACTGTAATACGTAATTAAAACCACGAACTAATATAAGACAGAACGAATTTAGTAAATATAAAAATAATAATTTACTTTTTTTCAAGTTTCATAAAAAAGTCTGAAAAAATCACTTTCACATATTTTTTATTTTATCTATAGATTTCACTCAGTTTTCTCACAAAAAATTTTACTATAACATTTACTTTTAATACATAAGTAAAACCACGACGTAAAACAAAAAAAACATCACGTTGTGATCAGCTGTTTTTTGCGCGCGTAAACTAACAGACTAAACAGACGCGACACGACAGGTGTCAAAAAACAGCAAATTTTGTAAATAAAACTTAATGAAATTTTTTAATGAAACTATGAAATCTAATGAATCAAAATTAATGAAAATCTTGCATTATATGTATGAAATTTCATTCAGCATATGAAATATTTCATTGTTGTAATGAAACAATGTTAATGAATTCCATTCATTAGCGATATGAAGCGTTTTTCTATCAGTGTAGGTATGAAATTGAAAATATCTTTTTATAGAATTAAAAATAATAAAAAAATGGTTTTCACTTACAAGGAGATTTTCCCTGGTGTCACCCTCCGATCGTCATGAAATTTGGACATGTTGTTCAGAACGAAAATTAATTCGACACTTTGACCTTGTTTAGTTTTTTGCGATTTACGCCTATTTAAATATTTTTCGACTCATTAAGAAAAATGTTTGGACACGTTCTTTGCACACAATAATAGGTTTTCAGAAGACCTTTCATTTGGTATGTAACATGACTAGGTTTCTTAGGAGATAAACGCAAAAAACTGAAAAATTATCGTTTCTTCCCCCCTCATTTTCACCACCTTAATATGAATTTGGGCCGCTAAAAAAAATTTCTCTTTATTTTGCCTGCTCTACAAAATAAAACCAAAACGTTAAAGAGCGGCTGGTGACACCAGGGAGAACTTCCTTGTTAGTTTTCTCGCACAAAATTTTACTCCAACCTTAAATTGTAATACATTATTAAAACCTCGAAGTAATATAAAAAAAGCTCGAATTTTATAAATAATTTTTTTATTCATTTTCATTATTCATTATATTAATTTACAACTCATTTTTAATAATTTCAACCTAACCGAGAACTGGTAACAATGACCGTCGTCTCGTTGTAGCGAAAAAACCAAGGGTTCTGGTGGGAATCGAACCCACGACCTCCATGTTCAAAGGCTAGCACGCTACCAACTAGCCTACGGGGCCCCCTTTTATAAATATAAAATTAATAATTTACTTTTCATTTTAAATTTCATATAAATAAAATCTAAAAATAACCAAGTTAAAAAAAAAACACTTTTACATATTTTTTATCTATAGATTTCACTCACAATCAGTTTTCTCACACAAAATTTTACTATAACATTTACTTTTAATACATAAGTAAAACCATGAAATAATATAAAACAACGCGAGTTTAATAAATAATTATAATTAATCAGTAACATTTGATTTTAAATTTCCTATAAAAGTTCTAAAAAAATCTCAAATAATTTCGTGCTGCTCTGATCAGCGGCTTTTTGCGCGCGTAAACTAACAGACTAAACAAACGCGACAAGATTTTATAAACAAAACTTAATGAAATTTTTTTATGAAGCTACGAAATCTAATGAATCAAAATTAATGAAAATCTTGCACAATACGTATGAAATTTCATTCAGCATATGAAATATTTCATTGTTGTAATGAAACAACGTTAATGAATTCCATTCGTTAGTGATATGAAGCGTTTTTTATCAGTGTATATTACATATTTCTCGAGTTAATGAGTTTTGAATTTGGAAATTTTTTAATTTTTAATTTTAAGGTAATCTTAGTGTCCCTTCATCTTTTTATTTTCTTTATAAGATCCATATTCCTCTTCAAGAGTTGCAAAAATAAAATTTTTTTTTTTTTTTTTAACGCCCTTGTTCGAGAAAATCATGTTGCCACCATCCGGAAATTTATGAAAAATAGAAGATTTATGTAAACAGAAAAAAATAGTTCCTTTTGAGTTTAACCATGGACTTTTTTGGGTCATTTAACAAATTCAGGATAATATAGATTTAATATAAGGACCGCCCTATTGTGCATGTGCAATGTTCTGCCAATGACACAACCAAATTGGTAACTATCTTTTCGATCTAGTATGGCACTTATAAACATTTTGAAAAATTAGTAAAAAGCTGCTTACAAAGTTGCTATAGCACTACGATCACTACACGTAGAAAAATTTTACAGTAACTATTTACGGTAATTCAAAATGTTTTTTTATAAAGTTGTTTTAAATGTTTTATCGTTTAGTTTTAATGGAAATTAAGGTATTGACTGATTTATACAGTTGTTAAAAAAATAAACTACAACATTTACGGAAAAATATTTTTATCATTTAAATAATTTGTGACTGATTATACGGTATAATATTACAGAAGTACGGTTTTTGTAAATTGTTATTCAAATATTTTGTTTTTTACTCCAGAAAATAAAAAATTCTAAACAGTTAAAATAACTGGAATATCATTTGTTTTTACGGAATGTCTAGTCATTTATTAACGTTTAAAAATAACTGGAAAAGTATGTTATTTCAAATAAGATGTAAGTAGTCCGTTTTTTAAAAGGAAAAACGATTGTTTTAAAAGTTTTTTTAGTTGCAAAAATATTTTGTGAGTACTTTACATCAAAGACCCAAAAAGTGATAAAATATTTTTTTTTTATAAATATTCAAAAGCGAATATTTTAAATATGCTACACTTAAAAAATGATGTCTTTAACTGTTTGTAGTTTATTTAAAAAATTTTACGTTTAGTCATTTTTAAAAGAAAAAACATTTGTTTGATGTTCAGTTTTTATTAACTACTACTTCTGGGCTTTGTTTCAAAAATAACACACTAAAAAATAAAGACTCTCATTAACTAAATATTATATTGTATTTTATTCGACCTTTTTAATAATATATTAATAAAAGAAAATATTCGACCTCGAGCTCGAATATTTTCTTTTATTAATAGACTTTCATTAACATTTAATTTTTAAAGTCATTTATTTTTATTCTGTAAGTAAAAACTACTGATTACACTGTGCAACAAGAAAAATGAGCCTCAATGGCTTCAATACCATATGAAAGTAGACCATCAAATGGACAAAATCACCAAAGGGTTTTGCAAAGTCAGTTCGAATTTCTTTTTTATAGCCCACTGAAGTTTATATTTTTTTTATCAAAGGCATTTGGAAAACGTCAAAAATACTATAATAAGAACACATCTTAGCTTCAAAATATGATTTGATGTCTTTTGTGTCTGCACTACTATCCAATAGGATAGTAGATCGGGATCAAAAGTTGTGTCAGTTGACACGAAAACCACCATATATATTATTGATCAGTGATCGATTTTAAGACATTCTAGTGATGCCTGTCCATCTGTGGAAATGGTTATAATGGCCAAAGTATTAAACAGATATAACTAAGACTTAGCATATTTACTTTTCGTTGCCCTAAGCAGTTTGGTATTGCATTTGAGCGAAATCAGATTAGCGCTTCAAAAGTTATGAACGAAAATGTAAGAGCACCTCTAGAATTGCGGTTCATTCAACATAACCTAAAAACACAAAATGCTTTAATTCGGCTGCTGGTTGACACATGTGAACAGAATTGATCACCGAATGGTATTTAAACAAGTATAAACATATTTTTTTCCAAAAAAAAATATTTTCGTCGAATTTTTTTTTAACAAAAAATTTTATTCACGGAATTTATATTTTTTACTTGTTTTATTTTTATTATTTCGGCACAAAAAAAAAAAAATTTGAATACTTTAAAATTTTTAAGCATTTTCTATATGCTGGACGAACTTTCTGTCTTAGACATGCCCTAGTAAAATTTGATGCAGAAAATATTTGTAAAACATTTTAACCCTCTAACCGCCTTAATTTATATAATTTTGTGTATTTCTTTTAAAAAAAGACAAAAATGATCCTTTAAAACTGGAGCTAGAGTGTTAATCTGGTCAAAGAAAAGAATCATCATAAAATTTTATAAAACACACAGAACATCATTTTTAGCTCAAAAGTATATTTTCACTGTTTTTTGTCGATATTTTTTAACACTGCTTTGGTAAAAAAAAATAACAAACATTGATTATTTATTCTTGACCCATTTTAAGCATTTTGCGCATGTCTCACAAGCTTTGAACATTTGACAACCCCTAGTCAAATTTTGTGAGGAAAATATTTGTACATTTTAACCCTCTAAATGGACGTTTTATTAGACTTCTGTATTCAGTTTTTTTAAAAAGGACTAAAATTACCCCTTATGGCAGTTAGAGGGTTAAAATGTTCTAAGAAAAGAACCGCCATAAAATTTCACTGAAGACATCAAATCAGATTTTGAAGCTCAGATGTGTTTTTATTATAGTATTTTTAGCGTTTTCCAAACGCCTTTGACAAAAATATTAAAACTTCAGTGGGCTATAAAAAAGAAATCCGAACTGACTTTTCAAAACCCTTTGATGATTTTGTCCACTTGATGGTCTACTTTCATATGGCGTTGAAGGCATTGAGGCTCAATGCGATGACCCAAAAATTGTTGCACAGTGTTACTCTTTAAATTTTTAATGATTTGTGTAAGTTATTTTTTTTATAAATTTTTGGTATTTTTTAATGAGATATCATTAGTTTTTACCTACACAAGTAGGTTATATTTTTTTGAAGAAAAAAAAAATATTTATATAAATATAAAAACATGTTTGTATTAAGTGACTTTGGCACGATGGGTATAGTGTCTGGCCAGAATGTAGATGATTGCAGGATCGATTCTCCAAAATTTTATTAAAAATTTTTAAAAAAAATATTTCAATAGAAAATTATAAAAAATAACCGACGAAATCATTAATTTTTAATGTTTTCGTAGGTTATTTTTTTTTGGAATTTGTTGGTAAAAATAACGGAACTATCATTTATTTTTAATGTTTTCGTAGGTTATTTTTTTTCGAATTTGTTGGTAAAAAAGAATGAAAAAAATCGTAATTTTTTAATGTTTAATGTTATTTATTTTAGAAAATTTTGTCAACAGTAAAAGATAAATGTTGATGTTTGTTAAAACAAATGAATATTTACTGGGATGGTTTTCAATTCTTTATTTTTGTTTGTTGTTTTTGCCTACAAAATATTTTAAGTGTATGTAATAAAAAAGTTTGGAAGTCAGATTGGGAATCAGGATCTAATTCATTTATTCTGATTCATTTCAGTGCGAATTTATAGTGCACATTTTTTTTTCTTTTTTGAGGGAGGATCTCGCATTTCCAGTGCATATGCCTATTATGTCAAGAGAAGGAAACATTACCATACCACTTTATTCCATTTTCCGCTTATTTACTTCTTAGAATCGGAATTTTAAAAAGTCTTAATTTTAGAAAATTTTGAAATTGGCTGAGTACTTTCTGAGATTTGTAAAAATTTTTTGTTTTTTTTTGCCAAAAGTGGGTGCAGGAATGGTCTTGGTATATAAAACCTCGCCTATATCCATCCTAAAGAACCATTATAAATATAAATGAACACATTTTTTAATCTTGACGAGTTGTTTCGGAAATTTTAAAATTTTTGGCGAAAGTCGGAGTAGAAATGGGTGGGGCTGAACAAATTATTGAAATCGGATGAGTAGATTCTGTTATTTTACTATTTTGATGCCAGAAAAAGTTAATTTTGTAGGACCTAGACCTGGAATATAAAAATTTTTTCCATGTCTTTTAATAAACTTTCTGATAAGTCATGAATTTTATATTATCCTTTTTCCTTGAAATATTTACCTTAACAAATAACTACCACCTTATCATATATGTTTTCATACGAGTTGTTCCCCTCTACAAAAAAAATATATATATACCAACTCTGTGGTATGCTTATTTATTATGTGGCTGTTTTTGTATGAAAAATATTTCGTGAAAATAGAATTTGTTAATCACTTGCCACAGCGCGCTTTTGACTTTAGTATTGTTATAATACAACTTTTATGCAATAATTTTGCAGATTTGTTAGCATATAAAAGTAGGATGCAACCAAATTATGTTTCTGTACTGGCAGAGATTCCAAAAAAAATATATATTAAAATCCTTGTGAAGAAAATTAGAAAATTGATTAAAAATTTAGCTGAAAATTTGTTTAGATGATAAATTGTGAAATTTCTGGCATAAGCACGTCTGTAAAAGGTGACTAGTGCTATTATAAAAAAAAAAAAAATTAAATCACATTATATGATAATTTATGAGTAAACTTGTCTCGGTTTATTAATGCAAAAATTACACTGAAAATAATAACAATGTTAAATTACAGATAAACTCTGCTAATTTAATAGATTACCCCATACTTTTCCAGCTGTCAACCATTCTTTGTAATTTTACTAAAAAACTCTGTAAAATGATTTGAACACAAAAAAACTGTTAACTTACAGAGTTTTTAGTAAAATATTGGTTAAACAAAGCACTATTTAACAAAGAAAACTCTGTAAAGTTACATATATTTGTAAAATGCATTTGATGCAACAAAACTTTTACAGAAAAAAACTCTGTAAGTTCACAGAGTTTAGTAAAATGCATGTTGTTTTGCAAAATTTTTATAAGATTTTTGAAAAGATTTTTTTTGTTTTTTGACAACTTTTTTGGTACTTTTTAATTTTTTTCTCCAAAAAAAAATACAAATAAAGTAAAAAAATACTTTCAATAGTATTTTTACAGAAAAAAAGTTTTTAACTATGAAATTAAGATTATTTTTTTTGGCATGTCGTTAAGACTGATGAATTTTTATACCCTCCACTCTAGTGATAGAGGGTATATATAAGTTTGTCATTCCGTTTGTAACACCTCGAAATATTGGTCTAGGACCCCATAAAGTATATATATTCATGATCCTCGATCGATTTTAAGACGATCTGGCGATGTCCGTCCGTCCGTCCGTCTGTCCGTCTGTCTGTCTGTCTTACTTTTGAAAGACTTTACGGAGGCTCCTGAAGTTTGGCATATATATTGGGCATTTACCTGGTCAGGTTGGTATTGCAATCCAGCGAAATCGGTCCAGTGGTTCAAAAGTTATGAGCAAAATACTGAATTTCGGCAAGGGTTTTTCGTGAATTTATGAGATAAAAAGCACTATAACTTTCGAAAAGCAATTCTGAGGTCGCTGAAGCTTGGCATATATATTTTTCGTTCCTCCATCCTAGTTCGAATTGAATTTCACCCAAACCGGTCCAGTGGTTCAAAAGTTATTAACAAAACCGTGAATTTCAGATTAGCTTCACCTTAAATTCATGTGTTGAAAACCCGTCAAACCTGTTTTAAAAACATTGGTAAGTCACAAAAATATTTTACAACGTATTTTTGCAACTCAAAAATATTTTTATACGAAAACAAAAAAAAAATACACTCAAAAAAATTTTACACTCAAAAAAAATTTTACACTCAAAAAAAAATTAGTAAATTATTTTTTTTTTTTTTTCAAAAATTACTAAAAAAAATGTTATTTACACAAAATAAAATATTTCTAATCAAAACTATTATTTGTTTCACGTTAGAAAATTTACTATCATTTAAAATGGGCATTGTGGAGGGTATTCATAGATTCGGCCAAGTCGAATTTAATTTTCCTACTTGTTATTATTTTCTTTAAAACTGTATTTTGACAGAAAACTCTGTCAAATGTCTGTTGAATTGAGATCACAGTCATTTTACAGAATATTTTACAATATATTTTACAGAGCTATTATTTTGAGTGTAGTAATAACAACTTCCATGGAATTTTTTGCAAATTCATAATTACGATTTTTATAAATGGGTATAAATGTTGAACATTGTCAAATCCTTTAGAAAATGTTTTAGGTTCTAAGATATTTATCCTTTAGAAAATTTCCCAGATTTCGAGAAATTATTTCAGTTGAAAAAGTTTAAGATGATGAGACATTTTTTCTATAGAAGAAGTCTCAGATTCGGGCACGTTTTTCCTATAGAAAACTCCTCAGATTCTGAGATATTTCAACTTCAGAAAAAGTCTCAGATTCTGAGATGTTTTTCCTATAGAAAAAGTCTCAGATTCTGCGACATTTTTCCAATAGAAAGGTTCTAGATTCTGAAAAATTTTTCCTATAGAAAAATTCTTAGACTTTGAGATTTTTTTTCTTTAGAAAATATTCAGATTTTGAGACATTTTTTCTATAGAAAAAATTTCAGATTCTGATAAATTTTTTCGAAAAAGAAACTCTATCCTGACACATTTTTCCTGTAAAAAATCTCAGATTTTGAGTTGTTTTACCTATAGAAAAAGTTTGTGATTCTCCAACATTTTTTCTATAGAAAAAGTCTAAGACTATGAAAAATTTTCCAATAGAAAAAGTTTCAGAATCTGAAACATTTTTTCTGTAGATAAAGTCTTATATTCTGAGACAAAAAGCCACTGATTCTGCAACATTTCTCCTGTGGAAAAAGTCTAAGATTCCAAAACATTTTATCCATAAAAAATTTTCAGGTTCTGAGATATTTTTCCTATAACTAAATTCTCTGAGTTTGAGAAATTTTTCAATAAACACTGTTTTCCAACAGGAAAAGTTTTAGATTCCGAGACATTTTTCCTATTAAAAATGTTTCAGATTCTGCAACATTTTTATTATATAAAAAAATCTTAGATTCTGAAAAAAATTTCCAATAGAAAAAGTCTCAGACTCTGAGACATTTATCCTGTAGATAAACTTTCATATTCTGAGATAGTTTTTCTGTAGAACAACCCAGTTGGCAAAATAAAACCACACCTGACATACAGCTGACTCTCCCTTTATGAAATCGCTGACATCTTCATACAATTTTTCAAAATGTCATCAATGACATGTCAGCAGTTGGTCAGCAGTGTCTACTAGTATCGGTGGCCACTAACAATTCGTTTAAACATCTGCTGACCAACTGCTGACATGTCATTGATGACATTTTGAAAAATTGTATGAAGATGTCAGCAATTTTATAAAGGGAGAGTCAGCAGTATG
Source organism: Pegoplata infirma (assembly GCA_963921195.1). Lineage (NCBI taxonomy): Eukaryota > Metazoa > Arthropoda > Insecta > Diptera > Anthomyiidae > Pegoplata > Pegoplata infirma. The sequence continues at coordinate 189,836,024 of OY992536.1, forward strand.
TCAGGTGTGATTTTTTTGTCGACTGGGAAGTCACAGATTGTGCGACATTTCTCCAATATAAAAAGTCACCGATTCCAAAATATTTTCCCAATTGAAAAAAGTTTCAGATTCTGAGATAGGTTTTCTTTAATAAATAATTCAGAATTTTAGAAATTTTTCAATAAAAAAGTCTCTGATTCTAAGAAATATTTCCGTAAAAAAGTCTCAAATTCTGAGACTTCTTCTCTATAGAAAAACTCTTATATTCTGAGACATTTTTTCTATAGACAAAACATCAAATACAAGTCTCAAACTCTAAGAATTTTTTTTTCTATAGAAAAGTCTCAGATTCTAAGAAACTTTTCTTTTAGAAAAGTCTCAGATTTTGAGATATTTTTTCTATAATAAAAGTCTTAGAGTTTGAGAAATTTTTCTATAAAAAAGTCTCAGATTCTAAGATATTTTTCCCATAGAAAAAATCTCAGATTCTGGGACTTTTTTTCTATAGAATAAGTGTCATATTCTAATAAATTTTTTCTATAGAAAAAGTCTCATTTTCAACTTTCTCTGTAGAAAAAATCTCAGATTTTAAGACATTTTTCCTATAGAAAAAGTAAATTTTTCTTATCGAAAAAATTGCATATTCTGAGACATTTCCTCTTTAGGAAATGTCTCAAATTCTGGGACATTTTTTCTGTAGAAAAAGTTTTAGATTGTAAGACATTTTTCATAGAGAAAATGTATCAGATTCTGAAAAATTTTCCCTACAGAAAAATTCTTTAATTCTGAAACATTTTTTCTATAGATAGAAATTTAAGATTCTAAAACAGTTTTCCTATAGAAAAGGTCTAAGGATCTGAGACATTTTTCCTGTAGAAAGAGTCTCAGATTCTGAGACATTTTCCTACAGCCATTGTGCTAGGTCAGATAATTTTTTTTTTAACTAACCCATAAATGAACAACGGGTTGAAATGACCCAGCATGTAAAAAAGTCTTTGCATTTAATATTTTTTTTTAGATTTTTTTTATAAAAAGACTTATTTTTCAAAAGATATATTTTTCTTACCTTGCACAATAGTTAAATTCGGTTTTATAAAAAAGTAGAAAAAAAATATTTTATGCAAAGATTTTTTACATGATGGGTTATTTTAACCCGCTGTTCATATATAGGTTAATTAAAAAAAATATTTCTGACCTAGCAAATTGGTTATACCAAGTTTTATAGAAATCGAAAATAAATATATTAAGAATTTTTAATATGCTATGACATTTTGACCCCATGTTTATTTATGGGTTAATTTTAACAAGTTTTATAAAAATCGAAAAAAATAAATAAAAAGCTATATTAAGAAATTTTAACGTGCTGGGCCGTTTTGACCCCATGTTCATTTATGGGTTAATTAAAAAAAAATCAAATAATAACTTTTCTGAACTCTTACAATAATTATACCTTTTTGTAAAAAAACTCTAAATATACCAAAATTTGCCTTTGACCCGAATAAAAACCGGGTTAATATTATTCCATTTTCCTAAAACGTTTAGGGTTAAAGTCTTATATTTAATCCTTTAATTCCCAGTGGAACATAGGGCCGCAACAAATGTTCTCCATTGTATTCTATCAGTAGACATCGTTTTCATTTCACTCCAAGACACACCATGCTCGTTCAACTCGTTCTCAATTTGGCGTCTCCAAGTATTCGCAGGTCTGCCAGGTCTTCTGGATCCTTGGGGGTTATATTCAACGGACTGTCGATTTTAGTGTTAACGATTTTTAAAATTTAAAAAAAGAGGAGTGAATTAGCGAATTTGGTCACCATTTTCACACAGAAGTCGATATCTCGAAAACTGTTTTACTTTTAAAATTTTGGAACTGATTTTCGGATTCAGCGATTTACATGGAAAATAAATGCAAAATGTGATGGATCAATTTTTTTAATTTGTAAACTAGTGTTATTTAACAATAACTCGGAAACTGGATAGGCTAGGATTTTAGTGTTAACGATTTTTAAAAATTTTGAATAAAGAGGAATGAAATTCCATTTTGTCACCATTTTCACACAATCTAAATTTGCTTGAAAAGAAAAGTGAGGAAGAGTCTCAGATTTTGAGATATTTTTTCCATAGAATAATTTTTTATCATAAAAAAAAAATTGTTGGATATTAAAAAAATAGCAGTATTATTTTAGTTTATATTCTACTCTCAAAATATTAATAAAGAACAACAAAAACTATTTTAATATTTGTTTTTAAGAAAAACTTAATAAAAACAGTTATTTAGTTATTATATACACATTTAAAAATAATTTGAAATAGTTTAGCGTCTTAAGAAGACTAAAAAAACACTTGCTGCTTCGTACTTCCAGTTCTTTTTACTTAAAGAAAACATTAACGATAATAAAAACGTTGGCCTTATAACAAAAGGATGGAGCAGAACAAAAAAAAAAACTGGAAAATCTAATTTCATAACAAATGTCATTTAATTTAAGCAAATATCACGAATTGAACAAAAACCATTTAGAGCAACTGCTGCTACTAGCTGCTAGCTATATCCTTATTTCGAAAGTAGCACAAAAACACGGAAATAAACGAAAAAAAGATACGATACAACAAGAATAGCAGGCTCTATAGAAAGAATTAAAAAAAAGTAGAAAACAATACTTATACAACATACATACGTAATAAACCAAAATTATACTTATGTAGAAAAACAATGCAAAAAAAAAATCTTAGAGAACAAGAACGGCATACCGTACAATACGTGTAGCATCTACATTTTAAGAAACTACATTTGTGAGTTAAAATCTAGTAACAAAGTAAATTTTAAGCAATTAGGCTTTAAATAATTATGACTTAACAGGCTTATCTAGTGCTCCCCATTTCCCGGTTCTCGGTATTCCCGGGGATACCAGTATTCCCGGTTCTGGTACCGGTTTTCCGGTTACAGATATACACACAAAAAAAAACTTTGTCAAATTACTAGGAAAAATCTCGTAATCCCATTTTACCAATATTTGACAGTATTCCTTGTTCATAAACAAATCGAAATTTACAATTTGTTTTGTAATTTTACAATCTTTTTTGTAATTTTTCAAATTTCCAACATAATCTTACAAAATTCCAACATAATTTTACAAAAAAAAATCTAGTAAATTCACGAGAATTCCTTTTAATTTCAATTGCGCCAAAAAAATTTAAATTTGCAATTTTATTGGTAGAAAGTTTGTAAAATTACAAATACGGGAATACAGGTATTCCCGTATTTGTATCAAGAATACAGGTATTCCCGATACAACGGTACTGACCGTACACTATTTTAACCACAATTATTAAAAGTTTTTTTTTTTTTTTTTTTAATTTTCAAACCAAATTTAAATTTTTTATAATTTTTTACAACAACCACTTGGAAAAAATTTAGTTGTGATTGAGTTATGACTGTTTTATATGAAGCGGCCCTAAATTTTATTTTATATTACTAATCACTTTACTGGGACAAAGTTTTTATAATTTTAGCAAAGTTTTAAATTAATACTTTTATTTTTAAAATTCTGATTAATTTTTATTCAAAAATAAAAATTGTTTTATTCGACTTTTAAAAAATGATATTTTGAGGATGTTTATTCTGGCTCGAGGTCATTATTTTCTTTACTAATTAAAACCATGATATTCTCATAGCATAATTTTCAAAAAAAAAATATTTTTTTGTTTAAAATTTATTTATGTTGGTCATTTTTGCAAGACTTAATCGACACGTGTTTGGAAATTTGTCAGATTCCATTGTCAAGATTATTTAG